>BCLF01000017.1:3225128-3308135 GCA_001602275.1 Zoysia japonica
CGGCCACCACCTCCACGCCCCGGCCACCACCGCCACGCCTCTCGGCCGCCGCCACTGCGTCTGCGGTTCGCCGCCCTGCCTCCGACACGGCCCGTTCTTCGATATCCGCCACGTCGTCTCTGCTAGGTCTCCCTTTCCTCGATCTACCTCACGTTATATTTTTTTATCGGAAGAAGCAAATGTCATATTGTCTTTCTGTATTGAATATTAATTGCGTAGTTTTGCCCTGCTCGTGGCGTAGCACGGGCATAGTCTAATATAAACGTTTGTAGATGTCATCTATCCCACCTCTTTTGGTGCTGCCCTTTTCTATCTGTTAATTTTGGTGTCACCTTTTCTATCTTTTAGTTTCAGATCATGCTATCCCCAAACTACCATCAATTCTTTCAACTTTTGGTGTCACGTTCTATCTCCTACCCCGCCGAATGCCTTCCGCAGTCCGCGTCACCCGCTCCCAACAACAACAGAGACACCCCGCACGCACCAGACTCCCACCAATATCGCTACCGCCGTGCTCCGCTTCCTCTAAAATCGCCGCCGCCGCCTCTCCTGTTGTTGCCCAATGCCCTGGTCCTGCGTTGACCCACACAACGAGAATACCTCACCCTCTGCCGAAAGATCCGTCGGTTCCAATAGAGACCCTCGATGGCGGACACAGAGGGCCAGGTTGTCCTCTTCCTGCCTCAGCATGCGTGCCTCATCGTCGGAAGCGGCTGCGGCCGGGAGCTGGACCATCTCGAAGCGATTCAGGTTGTGTTCCAGGCGATGCTCCACGTCGATGTGGTCCCGGCAGTGCTGAGGCTGAAGGCGCTATGGGTGCACGCGAGGCCGATCGAAGCACTGCGGCGGGCAGTTTCGTGGATATGGATGAACAGGAGCAGGAGAGATGCAGCGACGTATGCCACAGCAACGGAGCAAGTTGTATAGAGCACAGGAGTCGAGAGGTGTTCTAAGTCTTGACTGCGTCAATCAATTCACCTAGCTTGTTATCCCGTGCTTGTTCTGATGATGTTGCAGAGTCGTGGCCACAACGCTAGTTTTGTTCATGTTTTATCCCTGTCAATTTTTCTTGGCGATCTTGCCACCCTTGAAAAAACAGATGACAGGAAGGCGCAGGGGAGCTGATGTCCCAGCCAATGTGCGCCACATGATTCACTGTGGGTGTCAGCACATTTTTTCCGACTTGTGGTTTATAAAAATTCCTTGCTGTATCGACATGATGATCCCTAAGAGGTACTAGACAATCCATGGTGCAGAGTTTGATTACCATGCTCTTTGAACATTTGCTTGGAGGGTTGTGAATAGTTGTGAAATAAATAAAATTTTTCTTCTACAATATAAATTCTTGGTGTTAGACCAAGAATGTTGTTTGACATCATTATGAAATCCTTTCAGACTTGACTCTACTTCCATAAAGATTATTTTCTCGATGCTACTTCCATGTCATCAAGATCAAAGTTAACATCATGATGCTCTAGAGTGCCCGTGTGTTTCTATAGGTGGAAAACAATTTGACTATACAGATTTTGCTTATCATGTCAGAATTCGCTTTCTGTTAGACCTTTCCCTACCTTCGCACCTCCGCACAGTGCTGCGCATTGACTCCAACTCTCACAGCATCAACGCATCCCCGTCCCTGTTGAGAACCCTTAATCTTCGCGCAACGCTGAGCGGCGACTCCAACACCTGTAACGGAGTGAGAATGCATCATATTGTTTTCTCGTATCGAAGAAAAATTGTATCACGTTGCCCTGCCTGTGGCGTAGCACGGGCACACGGACTAGTAACTATTTACATCTTGACGATCACTTTTTTAGTATCTCATTAGTATGTCATCTGTGCTAATTTAGTCTAAGTTCCAACTACTGTTCTCATGATAACTAACATAAGGTAATTAGGTCATAACAGAGCTCATTATGTGGTCGGGTTGAACTTGATTGTAGTAACAGTAGCCACACTTCATGACTATAGATTGATGACACTTGAAATGGTTTGGCAATTCTAGTTTGTTATGATCCGGTTGCTCTGAATGTTTATTCATTTTCTACAATTATTTCCAGTATAGCCTTCTGGAATCAGTAATGGTTAGTAGTGCTCAGCGAGTTTATGCTTTGGCAGGAACAATATTCAATGCTTGAATTGACTCAGGTTTGAATTGAGGTATGTAAATACCAAGTGTTTACCCTTGTTTGGCAGGAATAATGTACAGTGTATTTGCGATGTTGCTTTTGTTCTCTTATGGTGGCATAGTATTGATCAATTTTTGTTTAGTGTTTTATGTTTTTACTGCTAGACACACTGATTTTTGTCACTAGGTCCTTGTTTTGCTTGATGAATTTGACAATGTACTGTCAATATATATCTTAGCAATGTAAAGTCATGTGAGTATGTGAAACTTATATTCAGAGGACTGTCGTAGTTGCATACGTTCATCTGCTTGACCTACAAAATTTATCTATGGAGGATCCCAACATCACTCTATCTTTGCTCCTATCTCCATTTTTCTTTTCTGGAGGTTTTAATATTTGTCATTCAATTCACTTATGCAGAGTTTGTCAGCAGAAGACAGAAGAACCTCTGGTAGATCTTGGATGTCAATGCCGTGGTGATCTGGCAAAAGCTCACCGCACGTGCATTGATGTTTGGTTTCGTACTAGAGGCTCAAACAAGTGTGAGATATGCCAGTAAGTGTTCTGCGTTGATGGGTTTTTGTACTGTCACGGATTAGTCTGATGTACTGATGTTCCTTACCACATAGGCAGGTGGCTGTCAATATCCCTGCTCCAGAGACGCAAGCAAGTGTACGTCTGCTTCTATTTCACTTTTTCAAGATGTATTCGACAAATGATAATTCAAAAATGCTCCTTTTTTCTTTATTTATCCATTTTCTGTTATGAAAAATATAATGTATCTATTGTTATCTCATATCTGTTTGTAGTTTGAACAACTCATTCCGTACGCCAAATACCAACTTTTATTAGTACTGACATTTGAGTAGGCAGAGTATTGATAAAGTGCAAATAAACTCCTCCTTCTAGTTATGAAATTTACTTGTTTTCATTCAGCAGACAAGTTATTGGGTTTGGAGGGTTGATTCGACTTATGGAAGGGGCCGAGGAGGACGCGAAAGGGTATTTTTATGACTGAATATATATGATAATAAATAAGAAATATGTGGACTAGTTTGGCATTTTGTCTACAGATATAAATTGATAATTGAATGATCAATTGCAAGTTTTAAAATATGTTGAATGTATGCATTTCATTCTGCTTCATATTTAACTCTTTTCCTCTTTGTCTGTGTAGGGATGGTTTAGCCCTCTTTGGGTAGCATTTGCAATTCTGATTGGTGGTCTCTTATTGGATGTACTGATATCTGTCTCGCTCGGTGTTTCTGCACTTCCCGTCAACATAATAATTGGTACGTAACAATATTTTAGTCTACCACATTCCAGTGTCCTTACTTTTCTGTTATTAGTTACCTTTTGTTGAAATGTAATAAAGGGTAGTTAACAATTAGCTTCATACAATTTGTTACATTGCCAAATGATGCTGGAGTACTCTCTTATTTCAAGCAAGAGAAAACATCAAACTTCCTATCACAAGACTTAAGTACTCCCTCCGGTTTTAAATTATTGACACTGTTGACTTTTAAATCAACTTTGACTATTCGTCTTATTCAAAAAATTTGTTCCAATATGTAAAATTATTAGTCGTGATTTAAATTCCACTAATGATAAATCAAATAATAACAAAATTTTATACATTTGAACAAATTTTTTGAATAAGACGAACGGTCAAAGTTGAAGTTAGAAGTCAACAATGTTAATAATTTAAAACCGGAGGGAGTAAATAGGAGCATGGAACTACCTTCGTTTCATGTAAAGCAACATTACAAGTTACTTGTAACTAATCTTATTGTCCGATGTGCGTAATATTGAAGGCTTGGGCTTTAGCCTTGGTGTCTTCACAAGAAAGGTATGCTTGCTGGTGAAGGCAACTGGCTGGAACTTTTGAATTCCCAGCAAGTAAAGCCTTTGAATAACTAGAGGCTCCTGCGATAGTTATTGGTTTTGATGTGAATTTTAATGCCGTCCTTAAATCTTCCTGTTACTTTGTTTACATGTATATTTGCTGTCCTTCATACTATTTCGTTGTGTTGATGACAAAATAGATTGGACCCATATTTTCTTCTGATCAAAAACTTTTTCATCATATTTCTGCATTGGTTCACTTGATAAGGACGTCACCTGCTTTATGTTGCCCATTGAATCTGCTACTTGATATTGCAGGCGTCCTTATCGTTCTCGGGCTGGGCACCGCCCTTCGACTGGCTCTTGAGTGCTGCCAGGAATGGGGCACAACGAGAAGTGCGACAAGCAACATGAGTAGGCTGGGGAACATACCGCCTACTGGGTATCACCCTGCAGTAGTATAGCATTAAACCTGTAAATAGCATAGGGACACTTTATGCTGGCTTTTGGATTCTCCCTGTGATATCTTAGCTCACACGTTGCTCGCTAAAAAGGAGCTCGAGTTCAAAGCCTGTTGATAACGATCAAGATAGCACTCCATTGTAAATACCCATGTCCTGATGGTCAAGGTTTCACGGGCATCCTTGCATGCCAATTCCTGGTCTTTGAGCTCTTTGTCCTGCACAGGTTTGTTTAAGATCATGGCTGGGACGGTCACCTGTGTCCTAGTGATTCAAGATGCCATGCGAGCTGCGCATTAGCGTGCTCGGCAACTGCTTTCTGTGTACTAACTCAATGCATTTTATCAAAAAAAAAACTATTTAGGAGTTTTTTTGTTGGGCTCTGATTTCTGTAAAAACAGATTTGGCTCTGGCTCGCCTAGAAAAATAGCTTTTCTAACTTTGGCCTTCTCCTTGAAACTTATGAAGCTACTTTGTAGTGTCTCCTTCAACCTTTTTGCGGCTTCATCTAAAAATACGAAAAAACAGGTCTATCCTGCACGTTTGATATGGCTTCACAAAAAATTGGTAGAGCAGACTATCACAAAGACATATCAAACTGAAGTGTTCATGATTCATGAAAGGGAAAGATACGATTATGTGTTGTCTTGGCTACAGTAACAAACGAGTCTCAATACTGTGGCGTAACAAAGACTGCTGAGAACATCTCGATTTTTTCTTAAAAGGAAAAAACCTCGAAGTCTATTTTTATTTTTATTTTGAGATTTTTTTTTTAAAAGAACAGTTTTTTTTACGACGTGCACATAGAGAATGTACTCGTATTTTTTTTTCAAATCTGATGTATAAAATTTTTTCACGGGCACTTTTTATAAATGTAATGGATGAGCTCTTTCAGATCTTTCAGATAATAGACTCACACAAATCATTGTTAATTAACAAAATACAACTACTTAAAATAAACATAGATCTAAAAAAAAGTTGTTAAAAAACAAAAACTATTTAACACAAACGGACGACATGTCAACATCGACATTCTACTTCAACCAGGCCCATCAGCCCATCAGGCCATCAGATGCCTTCGAGGAGGAGCCTAATCACCGGCGGCGCATCGCCAGCGGCAGCGGCGTGGAAACCGCAGAAGGCAAGGCAAATCTACACCGCCAATTCTCGCGTGTCGCCGGCGGCCCCCACTGCCATGATCAGCATCCTGCTTCAGGTAATCTTCATCAACCACCCTGAACGCTCGAGAAATTGCTCGATTCCGTTTGATCGGTCGGTTGATTTGGTCTGTTTTCTCGTGGGTTGGGGCCCGGATCTGCGTCGCAGGAGCGCCTCCTCGGGTTCACCCTGGGCTCCGTTTCCATGGGCGGATACGTCCTCCACCAGCGGCGCTCCATCTACCGCTCCCTCGCCGAAGCCGAAGGGACAGTCTACTCCTACCAGGTCAGCGTCTCGTTCTCGTTGCTGCTCCCTAGTCTACTTTCGCAATTCATTGCGTCGTCTCCCATAGGAATGGTGCAAATGGAGCATCAAACGGTCTTCAGGATTGCTCGAGTATTGATTGTTTTCATTTCTCGTTGTGGTCTTTCAGCCACCGCTAGGTTTGCAGCATTCATGATGTATTCCGACGTCCATGGATTAAATCATAGATATTTTTTGTGTTATCGGAACACTATACTTTGTACGTCAACACTCATCGAGATAGATAAACATTGGTACATCGAAAACCTGACAAGCAGATTTTAACGATAATGAAATTTGTATCCATAAGAGAAGTGTACACTGCAAATACAACACATAATCTATAGAACAGGAAAAGTATGAAATGTACAAGGCTTTGGTATTCGGGTATTTCCTCAGTGTGGTTTTTTTTAATTATTTTACTGCATAAAGTCTAAATTGGTAGTAATCCACATGAGATTAGTTTCTCAGATTATTTTCGTTTTTGAGATATATATAACCCACGTGAGGTTAGTTTCTGAATGTTATCATACTTGGGACAGGAACTTTTAACACTATCGTTTTTTTGATGTAATGAAGTGTTTCTCTTGGTACTATTTTCTATATGGCGATCTTTGTAGAGGGCCTAAACACATCTTAAGCAGTAAAGGGGTGTCCCTGATTCGCTTTACTTGTTTGGGGAGGTATCCTGGCTAGTTGATTCAATATTATGTGCATACCTATTCAGAAGAAACAGTAACGCAAAATTCATTCTTCTTTCCCAAAAAAGTTTCTATCACGATGAATCCAGATTATTTGCCAAGTTTATGTTGGTTTGTGATTGAATGAATTGTAATATTGCACCTATGACATCAAACATTTCCATAGACAATATTGCCCATGTCAGTTTCGTCCTATTGATCATCCTTCACGATGGCTGCTAACTCTATCCTTTTTGGTGCAGCCTTGTGAAATTAACAGTAGAAAGGGCTCAACTGAACTGGCTCATGTATGGAACAAGGCAGTGGATGAGACACTAGGGCGACTTGTTGTGTGCTTGAGCTCTCGTGAATGGTAATTCAAGCAGTATGTTGAACAGGACAAGTGAAGGAGGTCCAAGCATGCTTACCTGCACTCACCATTGTTGTGCTAAAGCATCACTGGTGTACTCTTGTGTTTCTTTAAATCCATTGTTGAAGGCAATGGATATCTTCTGTTTCAAAGGACCGATATATTTGGGATCGTATTGGTGACCTATTTATCTCAAACATTGTCCACTCTACTACTTATTGTCCTGTGACTGATGTTCTTGATGTAACTTTCAGGCCTTCATGTTCCCAGTTCTGGTTCTCGTCAACAGCACATGCCGAGCGTTCACAAAGATGGATTTGGGCCCACGCGAAGCATTGGAAATTTACAGAAACAGGAGTCCCCTCCCGGCCCAACTCTCTGGGCCCACGCGAAGCTACTGAACACGTGACAAACTAGACGCGGGCTCGCTAGGCGTTTGCCTTCATGGGCGCCTCTGCAGCTGCCACGCTACCGCGCGCCAGCCGGCGCCGTGCCACGGCGTACAAGACGCCGAGAGCCACCAGGGCCGCCACCGCCGCGGCTCCGGCGACCATGCCTGCCACCATGGATGCACGGAAAGCTCGGTGCCGGACAGTACCGACGGGCGCCACGCCGCCCTCCTCCTGGTCCGCCCTCGCCACGTTCGCGGACGCTTGTCTCACCTCGGACTCCCTCAGCGGCTGCCCTCGCGGCGCGGGCGCCGGCGCCAAGCCGTGCGCCTGCGGCACGCGTTCGTGGCGCGCGCTGGGGTGGAAGAACTCGTACGCCGCTGGCGATAGCGCGAGCGGGCTCTCGTAGGGGAGCCCGTGCGGGTGCGCCTCCGTGGGTCTCTGCTCGGCCCGGCCGAGTGGCAGCATCATAAGCGCCATCGCCACCGCCAATGCCGTGATCCTGGCCATGGTTCGAGCTGCACCTTCAACTGGAGCTGAAACCTTCCTCTGCTCTCGATCACAAACGTTTGCAGGTGAATGTGAACTTGAATTCTTACGTTGCGCTTATATAGAGGACGGAGGAGTAAGCAAACAAACTAAGGTGTGCGAGCTAGGCTTTGCTTCTACTGCAATTCTTGTGTCGTGGCATTTGAAAGCGGAGCAGAATGATGAGGATGTGTGGACAGAGGAAATGATGTTTCGGCAGAGCTTTAGCTCCAGGCGCAGAGGGTATATCCATGGGGAGCTGAGACAGAGAGAGTGAGACACATCCTTAACTAATCGTGTTTATTCAGACTAGCAAGGGCTCAATCATGGTCTCTCCAACATGTGTTTCAGAAAACTGTTATTTTACAAACATGCCTTTTAACCAACTTTTCGTTTGCTTTCTGTCCGCTTTCTTTCAGGCTGTTGATGATGGGAGCATTCTTTGTCGCAGAAGACTTGGTCTATTAGCAGAGTCCATAATGAAGACACCTGAGCTTGATTTTGAGTAGGCGTCAGTGAGTTTGTGTAGGATGGATCATGGCAATATAGGAAGTGCTCTGGGATCAGTAACAAAATTACCACTGCATTTGCAATTTCTGGAGGCTCAATCCTAAGATGCATGGTACTCCGGTATGTCACCAACAGTCCCTAACTCTGGTCGTTGCATTACTTCACTCCCGAATCATCCGCTCCATCTGCTTTCACCATCCGGCCCCAACTGGCCCTTGTTAAACCCAGCCACGGCCAAGAAAAGCACAAGCAACACCTTAGGGACGCAGAGGAGGACATGATTCTGACCTCCCCTTCTTCCCGCCCGTCCAGCCATGCCGCACCAACGCCACAACATGATTGCTGCCTGCGCTGTGCAAGAACAACGACGCTCGCTCCGCCGTCTGCCGTGCCGAATCCATCGATTCGACGACGCCGCTGGCGCCCGCGGGCAATCGAACAGGCGTGCCGAGCCTTTCCATGCGGCCGTGCGTGACCCACGTTCCGTCACCTTTACTCCATCTTTTCCTTGTAGGAGTGGTGCTTTGCCTGCCGGAGAGCGTCCCAAACATGGAACACTGAATCTGTCTGAATGTTTTTGTTATGCCTGTTCGTAAGAACAGATAGGGCGTGGCCACCATGTGATCAGGTATCTTTAGGTTAACTGTCAGGCAAATAGTATGTTTTACAAATGGCACTGTTCGCTGGATGAAGAGTGTTGTTTCGGAATCTTGTACCGAATGCAGTTGGAATCTTGTATTTGTGTCTGGAGGTAATCATGGACATGGAAGCATGATTAGGGAACATAGATAAGGGGGTTAGGACTACCGAAATGGCTACAAGCCGCTTCTGGTTTTGTAGCCTAGTTACTCCTTCGGTTTTTAAATATTGTCATTAGAATAAGTATTTTGATTTAAAATGAGCAAAAGTTGTTCTCCTAACGACAAATATTTAAATAACGAACGGAGTATTACTCAGTGGCTGGTGAAATATGAAGCCTGGACAGAATGAATTGTGACAAATTATGCAGCATTCATCCAAATGCCTCCCCTTTTTTTGTACTAATTCGGCAGTTCTGACTGCGAAAATTCAGATTTCTTAAGACTAAGGAAGATCCGATGCTCATTTTCTCCGGGATTCATCGGTTAAGCACAACAAGCGTTGCAACACGGACACATAACAAAGAAAAGAACGAGGAAAACCCATGGAATAAATAATAGAGAAACAAGAACGGTGAGGTGATGCGTGATCCAAGAGGGAGACGAAAAAGACTGTTTCGTGCATCTTTTAAGGCGGTGTAGCAATGATTCTTCATCTGAGCCCACTCTCTGCACGCTCTTCCCTCCAGGCACTGTCGATCGTCGCTTGATCCGAGGACTCGCTACGCCTTGACAGAGCCCAGTAATGCCTTGAGAGCGCTTGCCCGCAGGATGTGCTCATGGTAGAGCGTGGCAATGGCGGCCCCGGTGAGAGGGCCTGCCCAGAAGATCCACTGCATAGGAAATGATTAGTTACTTCACATCCCCGCTGAATATTTGAAGAGCAATGTTTTTTTTTCCCTGGATTTTTATACATTACTGAATCTCATAATTTGAATTGTTCGACGCCATTGAAAATTTTTAGTGCATATGACGAGCAACACAAAATATGCTTTGGCTATTCCGGCTGTTAGTTTTGTTTGCCAACTAAACCACAGAGCGATACGTACCTGTCATCTTCTAGGAGGGCAATTGAACTGCTATTTTTGTTAAAAAGTGAAAACATCATGTTAGTTTTATAATTTTAATAAAAATAATGTTATTAATAAAAAACTGAAAAGTAAAGTGTACCCCCGAAGCGGAGTCCATGACGTGGCTTTTTTTTTTTGTTTGTTTTTTGAGAGGAACCATGCCTTTCGTGGCGGATGGGTGCCTAGCTTACTGGATTTATACTGTATCCACCTCGGCCCACCGGTAGCCAGCAGCTCTGAGCTCGTAGACCACCTAAGGGTCCATTAGTCGTTCAGGCCTGGGCTCAATGCAGTCGAGAGAGGAAAGACGATGATGGGCCGAAGAAGATGGCCCAAAAAACACCTGAAAGCTCAAATTCTCCGATCAACGCTCTCCAGATTATCGGTATTACTGCCTGAATTCTCACAATTCACTCCGCAAGGTGGTATACGAACCCCGGAGGTGAATAAACAAGACACACACACAAACCTCGCTCGCTGACGGGCAATGCAGCCTGGGCAAACAGGACTACTCTCTCCGCGCAAAAATATCAGCATTTGTACTAGTATTATTATTTTTAGTTTCGGTAGAAGCTTATTTTTAGTTTTTGTTGACGGTAACTTTAACTAATGATTTTGATAAATTTAATTAAATTTAATAATATAAATTATATATATTATGAAAGTATTTCTTTCGATGAATATAAAAGTACAAATACTAAGTTTTTTAATTTAACCGAATCTATAAAAATTATTGGTCAAAGTGAAAGTCAACAAAAGTTAAAAATAAACTTCTGCTAGAACGAATGTAGTACAAAATAAGAATAGCATGAAATAATCGCAATACCTTCACTTTTTACACATAAAAAATTTCTCACTTATTAATTACTATGTATTTATTGCATTCACACTTCTTAAGAACTAGTATTATTATTGAACAAATCATTAGAGCTTCGAATGCCACTAAAAATAGACAGAGGGTGTAATAAACAAAGCTGGTGCGGCGCCAATAATGCTCTCGAATTAAGCGACAGATCAAGCATGCAAAACTTTCCCCAGACCACATAGGAACAAAGCGCTCAACGACCAAGCCGCGGGGATATGATCATGCTCCCCGTTGCAGATAATGTAAACATTACTAGCATAATCCATGCTGCGAATCCCATCCCAGGGCGCCGCAGGCACAAGCAAAGTCGACTCCTGGGACTCGGATTTTTAATTAACTGAATGCACAGAATTTTATCCGGGTATCCTTTCCCTTGCTCTTAGGGCTATCACAGCTGTTCACGCATTTGAACGATGCCACTGGAAGATAACTAGTCTAGAAATGGAGGAAGGTCCTAATGCACGGGCAAATGCATAGCGGTGCACCAACAAGTGGCTGGCTGGATGGTGAGCAGCACCACCACCCATCCGTGGAATATCTCAGACAAGTGCTGCGCGCGTTTTTTCTCCCAATGCCAAGACAGATCGACGACGAGCGCCCGCGGATCGCCATTCGCGAGCACTTGGAGCATCGGATTGCGTGCACAGCCTGTCTCCGGTTCCAGGGGCGCGCAGGGCAAGAGGAACCCGCAGTTTATTCGTTCCCAGGCGCGCTTGGCGCGTGGCACGCAGCCAGCCTTGCGAGACAAGCGAGGCTCTCTTCTCGTGCGAGGCAAGGGAGGAGGCTCTCTTCTCGTGCGAGGCAAGGGAGGTGGCCGTTCGCCGGCGGGCCGCGCGTGATGGTGCGGCAAGCATCTCAGCTTTTTCGCTTTTTTTTTCCCCCGATCGAAAGAAGAAAACTTAGGAAATGGTGAGTGAGCTTTGATATTCTTGCGGCCATCACAGTTCAGATAAGACCGCTGTATTTTAAGCCATCTTATCGGACACCTCACTCGCTGCTGCAGTGTCCATGCTCGCTCGCCGCGGCCAGCACCGGACCGGTTCAAGTCAACGGCGACTGCCTCGCATCTGATGGCCGGCCCCTCGATCGGGTAGAGCAGAGCAGGTTTACTTTACGCGGTTCACGTGTGCACAGCGCCCGTGCATGCTTAACCACAGATCGAGTGGTTACTGAGCGGCACAGATACTACAGCTCACCATCGTGTCCGGTCAACGTCGCCATGTTCGACGACCTTGCTCCGGCGGCTGAACTGGGTTTGACCGCGCAAGTCGCCGGCCGTAGTTTCACTCCACGTCGCGCCGGTGCGCTCTCCCCGTCGGCACACGTGTGCGCGGACTCGGACTCGGGCGCCTGCACGAGACCTGTGGTTAAACATCCTCGATCGTTACATAATCTTAGTACTCCTACTGTATTCCTAATTACAGCGCCAATACATGCTACTACTGCAGCATGTGCCAGTGTGACGTGCTCTCGGTGAAGTAAGAGGAGCTCTTGTTCAGGAAGAAAAGTCAACGCCTCGTGCTGTGCATGCTTGAATTGCTGATGACTCCCTGCTGTACGCGTTCCGTATGCAGCCGCTTTACTCTCTCTACTCCACTCAACACGTATAGTAGTACGTATACGCACTCCGGCGCCAGTGCCACAGCAGCAGAGAGGGAGGCAGGGCCCCCTCGACACAGCATCTGCGCCGTCCGTACCTCCGACCCGGGCTCGTGGATCACAGCGAGGCGGCACCAGGACGCTGCCCCCTCAACACCGACACCCCTCTCCTCTCGCTCCGGCGACGCACACCCACGGCCTTGGAGCGGCAGGTCCCCGCGCGACAGTCCCACTCTAATCGCAACCAGGATCGTCGGCAGTCGACTGCGCGCGGCAGTCACACGCTGTTGCGTGAGCCGCGAGCACCGACTGTCCCACACTTGACCCACTCGTCGGTGGCGACTGCCGAAGCAGTCGACGGCCGAGGAACTCGATCCCTCTAATCGAGGGGTCCCCCACACGTCACGTGAACGCGAGCCCGGCGGCCATGGCCTCTGGCGCTGGGGCAATTACAATCTCGACACGCGTCGGGTTCTTGCTGGTTCGCGCGTCGCGACGGGGAGGGGGGCGAGAGGTAAAGCCGCCGGAGCCGTACCCGCCCGGCTACCAGCCAGCGAAGGCGAGAGTGCGAGCCCCGCAATGGGCACTTTGTCGTTTTGCTGAAGCTCAGGCAGTGAGGCAGTAGCCGTCGGATGGAGCGGTGCGGCAACGGCAACCGTCTGTTTTCAAGGGGAGGTACTGTCCGTGGTTTGATGATGTCCAGCCAGGCCCATGTAGCAGGGATTGAGACCGGTGTGGTGCACAGTAGTACACCATTCGTGGCTCCAAGCTAGGGCCTAGGAGTACCAGCCGTGAACAAGGTGCGCCATGGGGATGCAAATTCTCTGCTGTTCAACGCAGAGCGCTGTAGCAAAGCTATAGTAAATGAGAATAGGTAAACAATTCCTTCCAACAAAATATTGTAGTAACAGTTCCACAAATACTGTTTACAAGTATTGTAACGATATTTTACCGTGCATCTTCTACTGTAACATTAAATCTGTAACATTCATTTCAGATCAAACGGCTTTTGAATCTATCTAAATTTTACATTATAGTCCCTTTTTGTATTTTGTTCGCTACGAGAGGGGATGTGAATCCGAGCCAAGGCTACCACTTTACTCCTACGCTCACTTCCGTCACGGCGCCATTGGCAAGGCTTTTTTGAATGCGGATTTTTTTTACATTTTTTATAAAATTAAATTAATTTTTGTCAATTTTTTATGAAATTTCTGCGTTACAAAATAGGATTGCTCCCAACAAATGTCTTTCCAAATTTTGGTGAACCATTGAAATTTAGATGCTATTTGCTTCTTAGCCAAAGTTTGGATGACCAAATAAAATTTGACAACGCTAAGTAGAAAAACGTAGCCAACGCCGGCCGAAATCAGGGCGCCGGAAACACTCGCCCGCGTTGCCCTGTTACGTTGTCAAAGCTCCAGAGCTGATGTGGCGGTTACTTATTGCTTGCCCAAGTTTCAAGATCATTTTAATTAAAACACTTCAAACAATTATATCTTCTTAATGATATATCTGATTTAAAATCTATTTTCACCGTTGAACTCTTTACAATTAAATTATAAAACAAGATTTCACTTAACTATATTTTGTTATTAAAAAAATATAATAATTTTTATACCTCACATATCATTACTAACATATTTACCAAATATTGATATGATTACAATTCAAATGCGAGTTTTTTCATGTTAGCATCAATTTGGTATGATAATGATTCGAACGTTTTCTCTATCAATAATTTGAAGTTGCTCTCAATTTAATAACACCAAATTTTAGTAAAGTTACATTGATACAACCCAAACAACCCCTAAGTCTGGTAGCAGTAAGTCCGAGCAAGAGCGCAGTCTCGTAGTAGTAAGTCCGAGCAAGAGCGGGGCCACTACCGTCACGGCACAACGCAGCCTTATCCACATCGCGCCTCCGTCTTCCGGCCCGGCGCTATAAAACCCGCGCGACCCTGCCCGTTGCAAAGCGAACCATCCCAAACCACCTTCTCCCTCCTTTACTCACTCCGTCTCACGGACGCACCGCTTCGTTGCACTCCGCTCGCGGAGACGCGGAGCTAAACCATCCGACCTCTTGAGAGGAGGAGAGGCGATGGCCGGGCGGAGCAGCAGCGTCTCGATGGTGGCGGCGCACAGGCTCTTCGCGCCGGCGCGGCCCACACACGCCGCGGACCAGGGCGTGGAGCTGGACGAGGCGGACGTCATCTGGGGCGCGGGAACCGGCGGCGGCTCCCACTCCTCCTCGCCGTCGTCGTCGTCCCCGTTCCTATCCTCCGCGGGCGACCCGTACTCGCGGTCCCCCCCGGTGGCCGCGCCGGCGAAGGCCGCAAAGCCTCGCGGCGCCGGCCAGGGCCCGGCGTCGGTGCCGGTGAACATCCCCGACTGGTGCAAGATCCTGGGCGCGGAGTACGCAGGGAGCGCGGGCGCGCGGGGGTGGGCGCACGATGACCGCACCGACCCTGAGGAGGGCTTGTCCTGCGGTGGCGCCGGGCGGCGCTGGGTGCCGCCCCACGAGCTGCTGCAGTGCCGGGAGCGCGCCGCCGCGTCCTTCTCCGTGCGCGAGGGCACCGGCCGCACGCTCAAGGGCCGCGACCTCCGCCGCGTCCGCAACGCCATATGGGAGAAGACCGGCTTCCAGGACTGACGCCGTCTCGCCTCGGACGGCCGCAACGTACGACGAGCCCACCCTGACTCCTCAATCCTCGCCTTGAGTTGGAGGAAGAGGAGCGCTCGATTATTTTAGTAGCCCAGCTAATCCTTACGGATTGATGATTCGATGAGTTTTTGTTCTTCATTCACGTCCGGTTTTTTTTTTCTCTTCTCCCATTTTCCATTGGCGACTTGTTCTAGCAGTGATCGATGACGAAGAGTTTAGCGAGATGGAAGCCTGTATTTTTTTGCATTTTCCCCGGAGAGGCTCGATGTACTACTACCACTATTAAAATCATTTTATTCTCACTAGCTTTAGTATTGATTACTCGTATTATGCTATACTCCACTGCTTTCGTACTAGTAGCACAATTTCATCCTACCAGTCCACGGCGAGTTTACATTGGACTCAACAACTTTTAGGTGAATTTCCTGCTCCAACCACAGGATGAAGATGTCTTGCCCACCAGTAGTTGTAAAAGTCAAATACTAATAGTACCATTTGTCGGTGTTCTGATCACCGGCACAGCAAATATACGATCGTGAGGTGGTATGCCTTTAGATCCGATATAGTCTAATCTGAGACAGACTCAAGGGGATTTTTGCCTGGTTCGGACCACATGAACGGTGTAATACCCTACGTCCAGAGAGCGGATTATCTCAGAGATAATGTTACAAGACGGGTACCTCTCTTCGCGGGAGGACCCAGAACGTGGAGGAATGGAGGATGCTTGCTCGGAATGGTGCAAAGATTCTCGGGTTCTTATGGAGCTCAAGTTTATCTTTCGTGTGTTTGTGACGGTTGCTTGTGGTGGTGTTCGACCGTCTTTTTTCTATCATTCCCCGGGCCTCTCTTTATATAGGAGAGGCCCTGGGGTTACAGGCAATAGGCCCTACGCGATCCTGTCGTCTCGCCGACAGGTGGGCCCTTCCGTCGTTGTCGACATCATTTCACTCCGTCCAGGCGTGGTCATGACCCGTCGCGTCGGACACAGCGGCGGGTACTGTGATGCTCGTCCGGCGCTACTGCGCCGGCTACAGTGCTGTTCCGTCGTGTCTGGCAGTCGTCGCAGCTTTCTGCTGGAGTGTCGCCGTGGTGAATCTCGTCCTGTCTCGTCGGGACGGATGGCAGCTGATCACCAGAGTAAATGTACCATAACGCGGTACCTACCTTCTGAAGGTCGTCCCCGGAGGTCGATCTTCGGAGCTCGAGGTCTTTGCGCCCCAGCGCAGCGCGGCCAAGACATGGCCGCCGTAGGTCGTCGCTGAGGGGTCGGAACCCGTGCCATCTGACCCCCGACTTTCTTCCGTTGGAGTGCGATCTATTGAGTACCGGGGTACGTGATCCCGACACCACTAATATCGTCTTATCACAATAGACATCCTACTGATGTACTCTAATCAGCACACCTCCTAGTCTTAACAAAGCTCTATGATGAAAGCGAGAAGTGCTCTGTATGCTCTATGCAACAGTTGTTGACGGTCCATTGGCGAATGGCAAAGCAGACTGTACCGAAAGCCTACCGCTTCTACGGCCATGGGGGCCCCGGAGACAGATTTGGACGTGTGGAGGGTGGAAAGCGGAGGGCAACTCTCCAGCGGCGACCACCACAAAGGAAAAGAAGAGACGGAAGCGGCGAATGAAAACGGACCGGACGGAAAAAAGAAGGACGTCGAGAGCGACCGCACGGGCCCGCTCCGGTGATTGGCCCATGGGGGCGAAGTGTCGACACCTCGCATTAACTAAGTTGGTTAGCGCGTTTACGTGTAGATGGCGAAATTGCCTGCTCCCTTTCCCATTTGCCACAGGATGGGAAAATGGCACTCAAATAGTCAAATCGTACTCGTAGCATGCCAATGCCAATGGTCTATTGGGATTTCGACGGTTTTGAGGAGGTCGAACATCCGAAAAATCCTGCTCAAATCGTACCGTGCTGATGCCCCGAAGAAGCGTGAAGCTGTGGCTGACAGAATGACAAAGAAAAAAACGATGATCGAACAAGGATCACAACTTCACAAGGGTTTTGCGGATCGGATATCCTTGTTCAAAATTGAAGCTCGGTTGTCTTCACTCCTACAGCACGGTAGTTTTCGACACCACGCTCCCATATATGCCGGCATCGTCTTGATAGTACAAACCACGGAACCGTACTCGGAATATCCGCGGCATGAACGGAAAGAAACTATGGCGATAGAAAAAATCGCAGCCAGTCGCCGCTTCGCGGCACCTCACCATGCAAGTCAAGTGCAACCCAACCCGGGGAAGCAAGTAATCCCAGTGGATTGGTGCGCCTAGCGCTGTCGACAGCGACGCGAGACGCATACGCGGCTGCTGTTTTCCTCGCGCGCGAGCATTTGATTCCGACGGAGACGGACTGACCTGCCCCGGCCCCGGCACCGAGATGGCCAACGCCAGAAAAGAAAACGAAACGGGAGGCAAGTGGCGGCACGCCGGTGTGAGGGCGGATTGTTTAATCAAAACCGTGGCGGTGGTGGTGGCGGACCGCCGCGTTCGCCTTTGCGCTGCGCCGACGGCGCTGGACGACCTGGTCCTGGAACACACACCGTCGCTGCCCGGCGAGAGAGGAAGCACGCGTCGTGCAGCGGGGGAGCGAGGCTGACCCCGGTTTTGTCGTCGAGAGGGGAAATAGCAACAGCCAGGAAAGGGATCGCGCTACGACGTCCACAATTTTCTTCACCTTCTCCCTCCGTATAAAACGACGACGATGGCATATGCTGCGGATCTGGACCAGCGCGTGTGAGGTCCGCTGCTACTGGAGTACTAGATTACTTTTGCAGCATCCTCGTCGGTTTCTGATCGCTCTGTGCAGGGGCGAAGCCAGAAGGAAAAAGACCCTGGTGCATAGCTTAAAAATACATTGAAAATATAAATAATTTTATGTATTACTCCACAAATTAGCTTTACAAACTGTTTTGGACCCTGATGCCGGTGCATCAGGGTAGCTCCATGTGGCTTCGCCACTGGCTCTGTTGGTCCTGCTGGTCCGCGTTCATGACGCCATTTGTTAGGTCCGGAGGATCACTGGGCAAAAGCGTCGTCATCACTCACCAGGGCACACTACAGCAAAGCCGGCCAGTGGAGATGGACAAGACCGCGGGGAGCCAAAAGATAGAAACGGGGCTGTACCATTGGAGGCGCTACAGCGCAGCGGACCAGCGAAAACAACATGGGCTGTTGCTCTTGCTCCCTTCCATCAGAGGTTTGTGTACTGTGTCCGAGCAGTTTTCTGAGCGAAATCTCCAGTTCTCCACATGCAATCCGTGCCGTCATGTGATGTGGTGGGAGGCAACCTTTGACACCGATCATTAGAGGTGAGGGGAGAGGAAAGGAGGGAAGAGGGAAGGGAATCTTGTTGCTTGCGTGCGTTCGTGAACTGGAAAGGCAACACGAGATCAGTATCCAGTTACTGGTACTAGTTGCTTTGCTCAAGTGCCAATCAATGTGGTCCAGCCGCCGTGGCGTCACCGGACTGGTTCAGCGCCTAATCGATCTTCCGTGTCCTCATGAAATCGATTGTAATTTCAGGGAGGCAGGCGAAAATGCTTTTGGGGCGCAAACGCCCAGACTCCTACAGGCCGCGCACGCACGCTCAGATTGCGTGGAACTCCCCAAGCATATTTCGAAACCAACGAGCGATCGTGGCAAAAAAAAAAAAAGGCATCGGAATCCTTGACGGGAGCGCCCAACACTCGAACGCGCGCGGTTGCCGAGCTGCCGACATGGCCTCGGCCCGGACGAGAGCGGCCAGCCAACCGCAGCAGCGGGCCGTGGCCAGGCGTCGGGGCGCCGTTCGCGCGCGTGTTGTACGTGGGCGCGGCGAGGGCCGCCGACACGCCTTTCCCGCCGTGCTCTCGCCGCCCGACGGCTCCCGGGCGGGAACGGGCCATGTGGCGGGTCGGTGGCCACGGCGAATCAGCACGCGACCTAGCTCCGGCGTCTTGCCCTCCGTGCGGCGCCAGCTCTTAGCGTGGACCGGACACGATGGTGGGTACTCCAGTATCTAGGGCTTTTGCTGGTGCTCCAAGATTTCGCGTCGGCGTCGCACGATTTGATGCCGAGACATACTTGCCCGAGCTTTCGCGTCCATCAGGCGACATGCCGTAGGGGATATGCTTCCGGCCGGTGACAGTATAATCCCGTCACGCGATTAAATGAATACCACTTGGAGGACAGGACGCCAAAGAGGAAGTCTGCACCTGTTCGATTCGAACCATTGTCTCACTTCAAGGAATATATTACGTGAACGTGTTTGAAATTGTGTTGCAAACGTGAACAGCGACTGGTGCATCTTGGTGCGGCCCTTGAGGTTTTGCTTTAAAGCAGTAGCCATTTCTTTGGGATTTGGGCTTTGGGTTTTGGGCCCATGAGAAACTACGGGCCGTTCATCCTTGCTGTCCACGGCGACCGGTGTTACGGCCTTACGGGCCTCCAGCAGTCATCCAGTGGTCTCTTTCTTTCGGAGTGACTGAGCAAGCATAACACGCACTCCAGTCCAGTCAGGCACTGTCCGAGATGTATTTAGTTTAAGCCCATGGACCAGCTACGCTATTGGGCCGCTCTTGTACTAGGCAGCGCGCGCCTTGTCGACGGACAGCTATTCTATCGGCCGACTGCCGGTCTCTTGCCAACTGCCATGATCTCGACGCACAGCGACTTAAGAGGCCTTACTTGTGGGAGGGGCGGCGGCGGCCGCGCACCGGCCGTATGCGATGCGACGATCGGCCCGCGATCGACGGGAGTGGGAACGCGGCGGGACGCCGCTCGGCTCCACGCCCTTGCTGTCGCGCGCACTATGCGCGTAGTGACGTCGTACCTCAGTACCCCACGAGGCTGTCGACGTCCAGTACTTGTGCCGGCCACCAGCCGCTTCCAAATCTCGGCGATCTTTGACCGACACTTCCGATAGCCAGCTGCGTGCCGTCCTGCGGAGCGCGTAGCTCAGCGACGGACGACGTGGTATCACCCCGCGCCGTGTGACAGACGCTACGGAATTTTTCGGACGGATACGTATCTCGGCGCGACGTCTTCTCCACCACGCAGTAAGCTAACGTGACGACGTCTTGCGGGTCAACTGGAACTGGTCCGTTACCCGGTTCACATGTTTAATTGGGTAAATTAGACTCTATTTGGAATATAAAAATTTTATAAATATTTTATAAAATTTCACAGGAAAAAATACAGAAATAATTCCTGCATCATAAACGGGACTTTAGCAGCAGACGCGGCTAGATTACTGATGCGTTCGGACGTACTAGCATCTTTGTGTCGTGTTGCCACTGAATCACTGATGTGCGGCCATGGTTCAAGTCGACCACGCGCCAGTGCGTTCGTTGGCACTGTTCCCTTACTTCCGAGTGGCTTAAAAACGGTAATAAGTCGTACTACCGTGGAAGAGGAAAAGGGACGAGCGATGAGGCTCTTGCCTTCGTTGGACCTCCGGCATGGCATCTCGATCAAAGCTCCTTTCCATGCCCGGTAAAACAACCAGTTCACACCGTATCCTAGCGGTGGTCGTCGAACGGACGTCGTCAACGCCTTTCATTCGACACACCGCAATCTGTACGGCCACTTTTTCGTTAACTTTTCCTGGTTTGGGATCTTTGCGTCGGTGCGCAACGGTAGTGGTGCCGCTGCCCGCAGCATTTGCCTTTCCCAATTTTTTTTGCCTTGGCGCGTGTTCTCACAATTTTAAGGAATGGGAATGCATCGTCTAGTTCTCGTCGGCCTGAAAGATGCACTAGCGACAATGATTCTTCCTGCCAGCTAGGGTGGTGGTATGAGTACTTCATTGAGGTGTTCTCTACGATACAAGAGGCAAAAGCATGCGAGTTACATACAGGTGATCAAGTGAATTGCTAAAGGCTTGATTCATCCGTCGAGGACGGTTAGTTTAAATTTAAACCAATCGAGGATTGTTAGTTTAAATTTAAACCACAGCATAATAATTCTAAAACAGAGAGACTATTTGTAAATATATTATAATTAACAATTAAAGTAGATCATATGCATGGTAATTCTACGAAGAGTCATATTGTCCCAACTCGTGTAGAACTATTGTCATTGAAAGAAAATAGGTTACTAGTTTAAGGCCGTCATCCTCCCCAGCTCCCCTGATCATAACTAGCTAGTACCCATCTGCCATTCAGGCAGCCCCATACGACACACTTCGCTAATTGTCTTCCTTAAGACAACACCTTGGTTCCAACCAATAATCTCTTCCTTATTGTAACTCTCGAGATCTCGTGTTGTAAACACTAGGGCTTCCTTCCATCGTGCTTTGCCAACAATCACCTTAAGGAAGAGAGTTGGCATCTGCATGTCACCTCAATTGCCAATGATCATCTCGTCACCTTAATTAATTTTTCACTTGTCACCTCCCTGCCAATTCAATTTCTCACCAATATTCGTTCTAGTACGTTGTTATCCTCAAGCCAGCATAGATGTTACAATTACCATGCTTCTGTCACCGCATCTTACCTGTTTTCCTATTACCATAACACCAACATTAGTTGTCTTAATCATCCCACCATGGTGAATTACCACTATCATGCTCTAGCCATCAACACATGATCTAGCATTCGCATTGGCGATAATTTTAGAGAGAAAAGTGTAATTCATCCTGACCTTTGGTTGAACATACGCCACTACGGCCTCCTTTGAAAAGTTAGAGTTTTGTATGAATTGTACGATAATTTCTCAGGGATCAGTTTAATTTCACAGAAAAAAGCATAGAAAATGAAAAAAAAAATCCTGCATTCCTAAGTAATTTTTGTGTCACTATTGTTGCTTAAGTATTCCAATGATTTAAACATGAGCCTAAGTTAATCTTCCAAATGGCATGTGTATCTCTTTTCTTTGCATAGCCCACCAATTTCAAAACTAGAAACTTGTGTTCGTGTTAAATTTTGATTTTTTTTTTTGGTTTTATCTATTCACAAACTAGAAACTTCATTCCGGAGGGCAGTTCCACTAATACTTGTAAGGAAACAAACCATCACCGACGTGTGAGGTGACACTCATCCCTCTGATGGGTGCCACTGTTACTTTAATCTCATACTATAATGAAAGAAAGAAATAAATAAAAAATAAAAGAAAAGAAATAAATAATAAAAAAAAATTGAGAAGCACCGGGTCTGCCGACGCTGGGACCCTGCTGTCATCTTCTCCCTAGTAACTGCAGCGAAGAGCATTAAACTCCCTCCTAAAATAAAACTCCAAAAAAATATAAAAGACGCGGCCCCTTCCCCCGTCCGCTCCGGCCAGACCACTTCGCTACTCTCCTCTCCCATTCCCCTTCTTCGAGCCGTAGATCTCTCCTAGTCGCCGTCTCCGGCCACGGCAGCCTGCACTCAGATCAGCGGTAGGGCTCGGCGCGGCGGGTGGCCGTGATGTACAAGAACCAGCTGCAGGAGCTGGCGCAGCGGAGCTGCTTCAACCTGCCGGCGTACACGTGCCTGAGGGAGGGCCCCGACCACGCGCCGCGGTTCAAGGCTTCTGTGAGCTTCAACGGGGAGGTGTTCGAGAGTCCCGGGTTCTTCACCACGCTCCGCCAGGCGGAGCACGCTGCCGCCGAGGTCGCGCTCGCCGCGCTCGCGCGACGCGGCCCGTCCCACTCGCTCGCCGCGCGCATCCTGGTAAGCCGCACCACCCCTGCCCTGCCCCCTCGGTCTTCAGCTTTGCAGTATCAACTGCTCCCCTGTTCTGAATTTTTAGCTGGTCTCTCGCGGTCGTTCACGGTACTGTTTTGAGACCGCTTCGAGGAGGAATTTGGGGATCCGCGGCGCTTTCTCCTGGAGTTTGGCTGATCGTCTGTAGAATCGTTGGTAGCCATTGTTCGCGCGGCTGGTAGTTGCTTATGAATTCGTGTGGGTGGTTAACTGGTTACTGATTACTCGTAGCTTGGAGCGTTGTTCGATTGGGAGTTCATGGCGCTTGCTGCAGAGCGGTTTCTTGTAATATCTCTGTAGTTTCAGGCCAAATGCTGGTGATTATGGAGAAATTCAGCGGAGAATGCACAGACCTGTTCCGCTGTTCGAATTCGTGTGTTTTGACTAGATGCCTCCTGTTCTTTTTTTGAAAGGAAAAGCGACTTTTTATTTTTTGCGTCAGCTTCGGGAATCTCCTGCGTTTGGGATCGGGGCTCGTGAGCGAGATGAACTGCAGCGAATTATTTGTACGGAAAGCTGCGGCTCCTATAACCCTAGTATTGCGAGTTTGTTTTCTTGTTTCTCAAAAGGGTAGATTTTCTTTTGTTTCAAGACGAAAAGTTTGCGCTAGAGTTTCGTTCTTGGAAAAAAAAATACTACTCCGTATCTATTTTTGGGAACAGTATTTCGTCCTCTTCGACGGCAATCGCAGCATTTCGTTAAGGGGCGCGCGGATTAGTTAATGAAGAGAGCTTAGTTCCCACTCCACTGATGGGTGATGGCTGTACTAAGCGCAGTTAAACCCCTTAATTTGTTCGTACTCCGCGCCGGCCATTAACCCTGCTACTTTAATCTCTCGTTAAATGTGGGCTCTCGCGCCGTGACGACGACGGTGCCTCAGATAACACCCCACATTAACTGCCAATATCGTTAAAAAAATGCTGTACTAGTTCTGATCAGGCATCGGCGTTACCGCTATGGTTTACCACGTCCGTCGTCGCATTTTTTTCCTTCTTGTGGACCGTGAAAGTCTTCGTTCCATTAATTGCTAAGCAAGCCTGGATTAGTCATCGATGCGCGCATTGATCTGGGGCGCTTAAAGACCGGCCGTGTACGCTTGACTCGGAAGCGCGGTTGGGAGTGAACGGTACGCGGGGTGACGAGAGCGCTGGTACCGCGTCACGCATGCATCTGGAGGAGGACACGGAGGGCAGGCTCGCGCTTGCTTAGCCCGCGTGTACCGCGTCACGCATGCATCTGGAGGAGGACACGGAGGGCAGGCTCGCGCTTGCTTAGCCCGCGTGCTTTGAACGGGATTAGCACGACCGTGGAACCGTCAATGTGGAATGATGCAGATTACTTGCTCCGGATCTTTATAGTGGTGGTGCGGTATTAATGGCGAGGGCGAGGGGATGGGTGGGTTGAATTGAATTGGAGACCGCTGGCACCTAACCGGGGCCTAACAGGTCAATGCAGGGGGGCCAGGGTGGGATTAGTGGCAGGCAGGGCCCCCTCCCACCCCACCCCGCCGTGGGGTGGGGCAGTGCGGCGAACGGCGGCGGCGCTGCTGCCTGCGACGATGCGTGCCGTCTTCTTCGGCGACGCGGTCGGTTCTGGACAGCAACGGGAGTGGGGTTCCACCGTGGCCATCGCAGCGCTTTGTTTGCTTTCTAGCGCTTGGTCTCGTTGGGCGCTACGAATTTATCCGTGGGGGGAGCCGAGACGATGTGGGTGTGGCACTGGCTGGCCGCCGGTGGTAGTGCGCGGGAGTCGCTTTGCTCCCCCGGCTTTTTTGGCGGGGTTCTTCTTGGTGCGTGCCTGAGTGCGATGGCCGTCACGTTTGAGTAGGGGGGCTTTCTTGTCGGTCTGCGTTTGGCGCGGATTGGTATGTGGAATTCGGGGGGTTTGTATTGTGACCAGATGATGAAATGGTGCTAACTTTTTGGCCACAATTCGTGAAAAGTTGGATCCGGGATCGAATGGTGGACCTTTTTGGATTGCGTTTGTACTTTGACGTGTACAACTAAAATGAGCATGATAAGAGTGACTTGGTCCTGCGGTATAATCTTTCACCAATACTTGGGTAACCTGCGAGCTGGTCAATCTGTATTTGTAATTGTGATGTTAGGCAAGCTCGTTGTTCCTCATAATTGACCATTTCGGGGCTGTCAAAATTGGAGTCTGTATAACCAGTGAAAGTATTGACCATTTGAGGAAAGGTCGTTAATGGGTGCTTGATGAGTGAACTATTTTATTCTTCCAAACTAATTGTAAACAGTAACAAAGAATATGCTGAAACCTCTAGTCTACCATGTCTACTACAGTGGTAGTAGTAGACAGCAACTAGCGTACTGAATATATTCTGCCACCTTGAAAAAGATCTGTGTAAGCTCCATAGAATCCTCTATCTTGAACGGCACAATCATCCTGTCTCCTTGATCTAAGTTAGTTTCCTGGTCAAGTACCCTCAGTCTGAGATTCATAGTTTATTCTGAACTGATGTAAAAGAATCTTCTGCTTTCTTTAGTTGGAGCTTATATCCAGATCTACCTGTGTAATTTGTGAGTTGACTCAAATACTTTAATTGCCGTTTCTAATTAGATAGTGGACAGCTCAACTGTCACTTAAACCTCATCTGGATCATATTCCTTGCAGCTGAAGTATTATCCTGATTTTCCAGTGTCTTAATTTGGAAGTCATCTTCCTTTAGATTCTGGAGGCCCTCGTTGCTTTTTAAATACTTTTTCTGTTTAAATCAAGACAAGTAATAAAGGCTGTCTTACTAACTAAAGCGCACACCATTGCATCTTCCGCTTGTGCAGGGTCTAGTGAAGGGTCCAACCACTTTGGGTCTTTTGTACATAGTCAATTCACTTTCTTATGTTGCTAATTTTTTGTGCTATACAGGATGAAACTGGCGTTTACAAGAATCTGCTACAGGAAGTAGCTCAAAGAGTTGGAGCACCATTACCTTCGTACACAACTGAGCGATCTGGCATTGGCCATGTACCAGTTTTCACATGCACGGTAGAGCTAGCGGGTATTGTGTTTACCGGAGATCCTGCTAAGAACAAAAAGCAGGCAGAAAAGAATGCTGCTTCAGCTGCATGGTCTTCACTGAAACAATGTGAGAATGACTTCTGCTTTCTCTCTTGGTATAGGCCTTTGGTTGCATTATTGACAAATGCTTGTACCAACATATTATTCTTTTTCCTCCAACAATCATGTTCAACATACACCCTTGTATATAGATAAAAAAAGAAAGTATTTGCCTTTAATGAAGAAGTCTCATCATAGCATGGCAAGATGTTTTGCAATGATGTGTGATCCACAATAGATAATTTCGCAATTGCGTTGATAGTATGTTAACTACATGTCAATGATGGATGCTTATTTTGCTATATTTATTGTAAATTTTGTTATATGAATGTTTTGGACATTATTCTTTCCGCCCTTAGGTTTATCATAGGAGGTGTGGGTGAAATGTCAACTAGTTTTATTTTGTCAAGGCCAGTGGTTGAATATTTGCACTTCTGTTTTTGTTTATATAATCTTGTTCATACCAATCTCTAGAAGCTTTGAAACAAGGAACCTGTTATTAACTTCAGAATTTTTTTCCTTTGTACTTGTAACTATGGTTACAAATTTTAATTGAGATCAGCTCAAAGAAAATCCAAGATGCATGGTTGCTTTTTCTGTATTAGTTTGGAGCCTCTGGAGGCTACGCTGGATTTTTTTCTTTCTCATAAACTAATGTAACACGGCTAGCTGTGTGAATTATTACTGTTTTGCAACATGGCTTGCTGTGTTGAATTTTAGCGCTTCTAAAACTGGCTAATGCATATCTTATGGTACCTGCATTGTTTCATCTCATTGGACCCTGGTTGCAGCAATTAAATATTGCTGCCCAACTTTTTTTGTCGCAGCATTTTCTAATAAGCATCATTCACCATGGTTTCCATCTAACACTGTTTCACCTTTATTGCAATAGTGGCACAGCAAGAAAATTCGTCAAATGAACCAGAGAACAATGATGAGCAGGAGCAGATCAGGATCGCTCGAGCTCTTCTTAATTATCGCTTGAAGGAGAAGATGTCAATGGCCAATTATCCCCATGCTTCACCCTTCCCGAAGATATTTCCCATGCAGCCAGAAAGGAAGCCTTCTTTTGTTCAATCTTCCCGTTCTAGCTACTCGAAGATCCTTCCTTTGTTCCGTCCTCGGTCTAATTCAAGATCAAGACCAGAGTCACCTGCATCGACTGATGGTGGAACTCAGTCAACTGCACAGACCGTTGAAGGCCTTAATCCAAGGTCAAGGTTTCCGGCAGCAGAGGCACCTCCCTATGTCCCAGTTGGGCATTACCATATGCCTTGCCATAGCATGGCTCCTTCAATCACAATCAGGACTGCCGTTCCTGTTTTCTCAGCTCCACCTCTCCCACCTCCAGCAGCACGCACACAACAGCTTCCTCCTCTCATGGGCCACTCACCACCAATTCGGATGGCATCCCCAGTCCGCATCAGGCCAGCTTCTCCCATGTTTGTTCCCACTCATGGTCAAAGGCACCAGCCTGCAACCTCAGTTCAGTTAAAGAATGTGCAACACCAATCAATCAAGGAACCGGCTTCACCTGTGATCCCTGTTCAGGTAAAGGATGTACAACGGCAACCGCTTGTTGGATCATTGTCACCTGGAATCCTGATCCAGATGAAGGATGTGCAGCCCCAACAACCAAAGGATTCACTCTTTCTTGGTAAGAGCGCACCAGAGGCAGCTCCAGTACCAGCAATTGGGTCATCAATTAAGATTGAGGCTCCAGCTGAAATAAAGGAGGCTTCGAAAATAGCTACCTGTGATGTCCCATGCTCTGCTGGTAGCATTGCTGCTGCTGTGGAATGCACAAAAGATACAGATGTTCTCCCATCAAAACAATTGAGTGCTGATAATGCCGACCATGAAAAGGTGGAAGCTGAGCATGAAGATGAGGCTCAGGCTGCTGCGGAGGCAGCTATCAAGCTGTTGGAGATAAATTGACTTGAGAAAAATGATTGATCATCTTCTTCCAGATTTTGTAATTAGCTGCCTCCTGTGCACATTCCTTTCTGCTTAGTTTCTGTAAGTCTTGGTTCGGGTTAGGGCTTGGTTCGGGTTAGGGCTCTGGGCAAGCAGGCATTCTGGTAGGTTTTGTTGAGAGAAGGGCACTAGAAAAAACATGTAGTGGATATGCAGTTGTTCTGCTTTTGCCCCAATGATGAGGTGGATTGTGAGGTTCCTCTAGGGAAGGATAATGAGATGGCGGCAGTTGCATCTAAAATTTCGTTATCATTGTTGATCTGCCATCATCGTAGTCTGCTTTGGTATTATGTCAATTGCACTGCCGTAGTATATGCAAAGGTTGTTTTTATTCAAGGGATTCGTTGTACGATGAAAAGCTGAAATGATCAGAGCGATGGATTTCTGTTCTCTTTTTGGACTTTGGAATGATGAAATATTGATGGATCAAAGGTAAGAAGGTTATCTGTTGTTTGGTCTTCGGTGCTAGTACGCTGGAAAGTTGATGCGGATGAAGGTAGCGTCCTGATGCTGTGCCGAACTGACGACTGGCGCTGCCGCGCAAGAGGCCAGGCCAGGGCTCGGCAGCGACGTCGCTCGGTCCTTCCGTTGCGCAAGTGTTCTCGGGGCGGGACCGCGCATAAGTAACGCCTAACTCATGAGCTTAGCATCTTGCCATCGTCAGAATCAAAAGCACAGCTCGCTCGCTCGGAACCAAAAGAGGCGCTTGGGACGTGACCACAGCGGACCGGACACGCGAGCGACGCAAGAAGTGCCAGGTGAATGTTTCGCAAAGAGCATTTAACCCAGTTTCAAAGAAGAAGAAGAAGCGCATTTAACTCCTGGAACTACCCAACGAACGAACGGTCCGGCGGCCAGCATGAGCAGAAGCCGCCCTGACCTGCGCCGCAACACCGGCCGCTGCCAGAACTGGAAGTCTGGAAACCACCGCGCGCCAGTTTTAAAGTCAAATTTTTTTAACTTTAATCATTAATAATATAAAATTAATAATATTTTATTATATATAAATTATATTATTAAATTTTTCATAAAATATATTTTTTTAATATATAAACTTTTATATAAAAATTATTTAAATTTATAGATATTATTAATAAAAGTTGATAAAGCTTGACTTTGATCGAAACCAATGGCTTATATTTAGTAACGAGGGAGTACTCCATTCGGCTGTGGCGGCACGTGGCCCGTTTGACCTTCCCACAGCCACAGCAGTGAGGAGGCTAGTCGTACCAAATCCGCATATCCGACCCCGGGCCCTGCCGCGCGCGCGAGGTGGCGTCTCCTTGCCGCGGACGTCGTGGCAGCGGGCGAACAA
This sequence comes from Zoysia japonica, assembly GCA_001602275.1. Classification (NCBI taxonomy): domain Eukaryota; kingdom Viridiplantae; phylum Streptophyta; class Magnoliopsida; order Poales; family Poaceae; genus Zoysia; species Zoysia japonica. The sequence goes on from BCLF01000017.1 coordinate 3,254,387, forward strand.
AGAGGGCGGAGGGGCCCAGGTAGGGCCGAGCTATGTCATTCATTACGACGTCAGTACAGAGGGCATCAATGCGACACTCTTCGAGGCAGGCAATGCCGCGCGGGCGTGCTCTGCGCTGCGTTGGCAACGGGAGAATTCGACTCGTCTCAGCCCACGGGAAGGAAGTTCCGTTTCGGGAGGGAAGGCAAAGCCTGTTTGGGATCAGAACGGCATCGTTTTCTTGAGCGCTGTGCCCAACAGAACGACGGGCTGGTGATAATAATTTAAGGGCAGGGCCCCGCGCGCCATAGATACTATGCCGCGGCATGGACGCCCAGCTAACAGGAGGCGATGATTCATTGCGCCTCGGTGTCTGGCATCGCCTCGAGATTTGCACTGCTCGTGGTAGTCTTATGATTTCGTTTAAACCACTGTTAATAAAAATTGTGAAAATCGAAAAAATCAAGTAAAAACTGTTTTAAATTAAAAATTTAAAATTTGAATAAATAAATTAGTCGGTTTCATCGGTTAGCCGGTCAGTTTCTTTGATTTTTACGGTTTTAGATTTCAAAATTTAAAACTCGCTGGTTTCACCGGTTAACCAACTGGTTTTACCGGTTTATTAATCGGTTTTTGGTATTTCAATTTTTTTCAAATTTTTAAAAAATTTTAAAATAAAAACCGATCATGATCGGATCGGTTTCATCGAAAACCGTGCAAACCGATCAGTTTTGAGCGATTTTATAAACCTTGGCTCTGCACACCGTCTACCACTTGTACAGACTATACGCACAGTAACTCATGCTCTGTGCATGATGAAGATTAATAAAGCCATAACAGCGGTGTGATTAGCACGTGGGACCAGACCGAGGCAGCCTGCTCCTAGTACTACTTTACAATGTGATTAGTACTGTAGCATCTGGCGTAGCAGTAAAAGACAAGGCTCAGTAAATAACGACCTGAAATGGTGTCGTCGTGCAAACATAAAACCAGTTTAGCAACTCACTGATGCACGCGGAAGAGACAAATCGCATACAGTTAAACTCGTGTTCGGTTGAAAAACTTTCTCGGCTGCTGTCACTGTCAGCAGCATAATTTACTTCTCCCAGGCGACTGTGCAGAAGAGAAATGGGAGCAGTAACCGCAGTCTGGCAAGCAAAGCATAGGCAGGCAGGCGGTCCAGCCCAGTCACGCTTTGCGTCCAACGCCCGGAAACGGTGGTCCACCAACACAGCGGAGCAGGCCTCCGTACGCGGACTTGGCGTGGGCTGTAGTACTCCAGTAGTTGCTACTAGCCCTCAGCCCAGGAGCAGGGAGGACGGGCCTGCTGCTAATGTTGTGTTCCTGGGCCACTTTGGGTGAGTTCCCGGCCCGGCTAGGCCGCTCTCTCAAGACAACAGACAAGCGACACACCGGTAGATCCCAAGCCTCGGCAGTCGACAGGCTATAACGACGGTGGAATCGTGAACGGCGCATTGTTTTTTTTGCTGGGAGGGCTATATGCCCCTGCCTTAAAGCATCGGCAACCGCGCCAAACAAACAGTGATTCTAAAGTTTCAGTTCCATTTCTCCGCCACCGCTATCTGAAGTACAATTCTCGTTCAGTGGCACAAGTTAATTCAGTTTCATCTTCCTATCATGGAGTACAATTAGGCCTTCTATATTGGGGTGATAAAAAGGGCTCAACACACCGATCCTATCATATTTTAATTAAAAAAATAAAAATTAATCCAATTCTAATCCAATATGACCTCCATATTTAGTTATCTTTTCATCCCATTTTAAGCCTCCTGCTGCTTCTACCACAAGGTGATGGGCTCAGGTCATCAGGTCTTGTGCACGCCTCCTGAAGCTTGATGGTCAATTGTGAACAACACTCTTCCAAATGTTGGACCGGACAGACGTGCTTCCAGCTTCTGAAAATTTATGTGATTTGTCTCTTCCCACTCCTTCCAACGGACTACTACTTACAGTTTTAAAATATTAATAATGTTAAGTTCTAATATTAACTTTAATTATTCATCTTATTAAAAAGTACAATAAATATAATATATATTTATAATTTGCGTTGCTATTAGTAGTATTTGAAACATGACTAATATACACATTTTTACCAAAAAAAAATTAAATGAGATAATAATCAAAACTGACGTTAGAAGTAACGGTGTTATATTCTAACACTTGCATTTGTGCGCATTGCAAAGTGCCCACATATTTCAGGGTGCATGTTCATCATCTTACATGGTAGACGTAAGAAGCCCAGAGGAACAAAATAAAGGAGCTGAAGAACAAATTTGATTATCTAAATACTACCACTTGCAATTCATCATGTAAATTAGATATCCTTCAGCACGTTTAAGTTAGCAGCGGCCAGTCAGAAAAAAAAAAGTTAGGGCTTCTTTGGAACGCAAGATTTTTATAGAAATTTCATAGTTCAAATTCTCAGAAAAAATTGTTGGAATTTGGAAAAATTCCTTCAATCCAAAGGAGGCCTTAGCAGAGGCAAGGGCAAATTACGCTAGCTTTTCCCGTCTAGTACTAGTACTAGCTGACCATAGGATTACCTCACAAACTATTCCTATTCTGTAGAGAACCAAAAAATATGGAGGCTGCGAGTAAAGGCTTTGTGTGCGGCGTGGATCAGACGAACGTCCAGTTGACGAAGCAGAATGCCAGGCAGTGCACGTTGCTGTCCTCGCCCAGGACTTTCCATACCACGGCTTGGTCGTAGGAGACTTGGCGGCCCATTCCGGACAAGCACAAGCCGGCAGGCAAGTACACATAGCCCTGAACAAAAAAGATTAACGATCAGTTCGATCTTAACTCGTACAAGCAAGTACAGCGATCCTTTGAACATGTTGAAACGTTAAGAGCCAGAGACGGTGCTGACACATCACTACAATAGTAAATATATTAGCAGGTGGTTAAGTTCAAGGATGTTGGGAGATTTTCAAGCACACATGCGCGACAATTACATCTGTTGCAAACTGTTTGTCCAAAGAGGAGAGGAGAAATTTAAATAACACCAATTAAAGCAGCAGCGGCATTACCTGTTCCATCAGTTTTGAAAACTGCTCATATAGCGCCTTTCGACCAGGTTCATCGAAGATCTTGTCCAGCGAGAGATCTTGCAGAGCAATTAGAGTTGTTTCTAGCATGTCAATTCCCATCTGGTTGCCAAAAGCAAACACAGGCTTTTCCTGATAGAATGTAGGACAGGAATATGTGAGCCAAGCGAAGTCAATGGTTGTCTAGTCAGTTAAAGCAAGCGAAGTCAATGGTTGTCTAGTCAGTTAAAGCAAGCGAAGTCAATGGTTGTCTAGTCAGTTAAAGCTAGCTACCTTCTATAGGCACAGCAACACTCTATGCACATCCAACATATTCAGACAGATTGCATCAAAATTACCTTGAAGGAGCAACATAAGATCGCATCCTGATGATCCCAGAACATTCTTAGTAATGATTCCCCAGCTTCATCTGAATGAGGGACCAACTCCAAACCCAAGTGGTACCTGCACAAGAACGTTTGATAGGTTATTGATAACTTCATCTCTTATTCTTTGGTAAATTGATTTTGACATAAATTGGTCTGCATAAAGTACAGTAACGAATTGCAGTAACATAACACACATCCCCTAAAGGTGAAAAAACTTGGAACTGAATGGAAAAGAACAAATGCACATACTGGTAGCTTTGGCAAATCCAGCGAACAAGTGTCGCAGCTTCAGGGAAGCCAGAAATTATCTTCGGCCCAGTATGCAAGCCAGACTGAGAGGGGGATATAGTTATGGATATTCTCTGCACAGATGAGACAATGCTTCGAACATACTGACGGGCCATAGTGGCAATACTATCTTGGAGATGCATTTCATAGGGAAATTGAAAAGCAATTGTTAGCACAGATCGGAGATTGCATTCATCTTGTGGTGCCTCTGCTGAGATCTGTTGTGTAGTCGAACCAACTTCAAGGCTGGAAGCCAAATCCAATGTTCGTCCAGAAGGTACACCATCCTGTGAGAGATACCCACGTTAAGGTATACATATGTGAAAAAAAACATATTTTATGTGATAAGAGGTAACAGAATTCAGGCTACACACAATGAAAATACTATTCATGGTGATAAGACTAGTACAAAATACTCAACTATTTTTTTGCCCAACGGTATAACACGAAATCCTGATGCAATCAATGGAGCGTCATCAGGAAAAAGTTCATCGATAGGTGCAAACACAAGCTGGAAGCAGGATCCCATAGACTTCTCATCAGTTCCAGAGCAAAGCTGAAAATCAAATCAAGTTAAAGATTATTTATTGGAGCTCTTGCCATGGATAAACATACAAATATAAAATAGAGGAAGTACACATAAGTAAACAAACTAACTAGCTTGCCAATTACCATCTACTCGGTGTCATATCAAGTTAATTTTCTAAATGAAAAATATTTTCACTTTGTTACAGCACAATTTCGCAAGGCAGGAAACCTGATAACCTTTAAAACAGAAAATATTACCTGAAGCAGGTGGATATCTTTTGATAGAAGAACCTCATCGTGCGTCAGAGCCTGCCCTTCAAGACGAATAACTTCTAGTATCTGTGAAAAAGCATGCCACAAAAGGATGAGATTAAACATGGACGCTCATCCTTGTGTGATTAAACATGGAAGGTCTTTAAGTGAAAAGGAAAATTTACAAAGACAATTCAAGTGACCACAAAGGCAACAAGGATGATCTGTATAAATGAGCAATGGACAATCTGATCCAGTCTTAATAATGAGTAAACAATGAATAATAACAGAATTTAGAAAAACATGAAATTTTCCTCTGAAAGAACTGAGCACACCTCCTCGTTTTCAACTGTGTGAGCAAGTGGCAAGATGATATGGTTCCCAGAAAACCTCATAGGCCGCAATCCAGGAAGTGAACCAGGGCTTGCTTTCAGTGTTGAAGCAGAATACGCATCAAAGTCATAATCAGCCCATTGAGACCGATGTTGCCTCAGTGACCTAATAAGTGCTGCTGGTGAAACTCCCTGGAAAGTAAACAAGAACTTGAATGATTAAAAATTGGAATTGAAGGATAGGATAAGAGTTATTCAGAAAGAATGCAGTTTTAACATGTTATCAGCTGCAGTTGTGTCCACTAAGAACTGCAAATATAAACCAATATGCTTCGACAGTATGCTAAAGCTAGGCACAATATGTCTTAGGCTATTATCATTTGAAGGCACGATTTTTTTAAAGGATGAAGTGAGCACAAATGTCTTCTCATGGCATGAAGAGATGGCATATATAAAGTCCAAGGGTATGCAGGTAACTTTTTGTCTCGATATTTATAGGCCCAGATTTTTCATAGAAGTGCAGCATATAGCAATGACCAACTAATTTATATGGAACTAGTGCAACCTCACCTGCAGTAACATGGATGCCTTAGCACATATGATACCACCAGGAGCTCCAAAAGCACTTGCAGGACTGTGGTTGTTCCTACTAATCTTTGTGTTGCAAGCAATGATTACGTCGTCTATGCCATCTCCACTCAGTACAGACCAACCATCATCATTGAAACCACTTGTAGCATCGTTAAAGCCTCTAGAGAGCACAAAATGGTGCTATAATGAGCAACTGGACTAATTCTCAAGAATAAAATACTGAAGAAGCGTTCTTTACAGACTCACCTACTAAGCCGCTGACTAAATGTTCGTAAAACAGCAGGTTGCCTTCCCAAGGCATAAACAACCTCTCCACTGGTTTCTTGAGCAATTTGTCTGATATGCCGCAGTGCCTTAACAACAATAACATTAAGTTTAGGATATAGTAAATACTCAAATACATGTAAATGTGAGCACTCTGAACGTGCAGACAGGAGTTACAGTATAAGATGTACAAAAAAAAAATGAAGGTGTGTTGTCTCTACTAGTAGCACCTCAGAAGATGAATTGATGTTTACTTGAGCTTCACACATATCATAAATTTGAAATCAATGAAGAATCTTATTTAAAAAGGCATTCTTCTCTCACATGTACAACTCCAAGATTGGGTTTTGGCACTATACTGAACGTAATATCTCCAAATTGGTTTAATAGATACTGCACCTTCATACATATGTAACAAAAGGTACCATGAAATCTAAAGGTGAATTTGGGAAAGAACGTACTGCTGTTGTCATCTTCTGGGCTACTACCCGAGATGACTCATAGAGTGGCCGAAGCACTTCAGGAACACTCCAAGCCTGAAAGATAGAGATGATATCATTTAATAGCTTGATGAAAAGACTCAGAAGTTGTGCAGTAAATATATTGAATTCACTACCTCAAGGTCCAGATGGTCCACTATATGAACAATTGAGCCCCCACCCTCACATGGGCGGACCAAATAACCACTGGGAAGCATCTCAGCTCTTACAAATTGTTGCTGTGAGGCAGCACTATTACCACTTCCTGAGCCACTCAAAGATCTCTCACAGACCTGAACAACAACAGAAATAGTTTGTTTTTGCTAAATCATAGTGCATGGAACTAAGCAAATGCAAAAGTTCAACAATTATACACACCACAAGACTACCATCCTCCATAGTTGCTGTGTATCTTAATGTCCAAAAATCCCGTGCAGAAACTAACGTAGTAGGAGCAAACATCTGGATGCATAATAAAAACTGCATATGAGATTGAGGACACTCATCATCAATAAATGGAGGAGCAACACCATAATACTAACCTGCATGTAAACAAGCTCAATGGTCCCACCATTTCCAGCCGGAAGCATTGTAAAGATTTCTTGACTCCGGCAATCACGGAACCAAGATGGCCGGTCTTTCAAGATCTCCAAAATCTACCATGCAAAGTGATATTAGAACTCTAGATAATTTACTGGATGCAGCAGTAACGGCGAATTTACTCATGAAAATGAAAGAAATTGAAGTATCAGAATCAGATGGTTCAAAGAATATAGATATATAAGAGTGTCTGTGATCATGATAGCAATACAGGCATGATCTGAAGAAGATTCTGTACAATTCACTGGATGAGGAAACAAATTTGAGCATGCAGACAGCAGAGATCACTGTTCTGCTACGAAGCACTTCCATGCCCAAGCTCTTAACAGCTACACAGGTGAACCAGTTGCAATGCATGTCCAGTGAAAATCAAGTCTAACTATAAACTACCTTCGTCGGTTCTAGATTCACCAGTCCACATGCACGAGCAGCAACACCACGGCAGCCATGTGAAACAGACACAATACCAAACGAATCCGGACCAGGCTAATCACAGAAAAGAGAATAAAGTTAGCATGTCTGAATCCACCTATCCATGTAAAAACGCAATCTGTTATTATTATCAACTTACCTTCATCCCAGGCATCTGGACCCAATCAATTGCAGTCCCTGTAGCCTTCGAAACAAACTCTGTCAAAGTCTCCTCTGCAATGGAAAGGAGTCTGACGCAAAAAGAAGAGGAAACAGAAGGGTGAACATAGAAAGTAAATCTAAGCTCTTCGATTAAAAAGGAATCTAAAAGAGGAAATCCCAGTTCCACAGTAAAGACTGACTTACCCTGATGGATTGCTTGCGTCAGTAAGATTCGCAGGAGTGGCCACATTTGATTCACAGCTCGTATCATTGGCCAAAGAAGGCTGTAAATAGTGGAAATGTCATCAAAGTATCAAACGACATCATCAACTATACATATCTGAAACATAGCCGGCGACCAACATGAAACTTACATTCTGCACATTTTGCAGTTGTTGCTTCATGTACGCATTCTCATGAACCAGCTGGGAGACCTGCTTCTGCAGACGCTCATTCTCCTCCAAAAGAAGCTTGTTCATTGCGGACAATTTTCTGTTCACAGCCTGGAGTCTTGAAGACTCTTTTCGCTGCTTGTCGCGGCACCTAATAAAACGTGACATTGGGCTCAGAATTTAGCTACTCCTACTAGCGTGGAAGAAAACAAATCTACATGCATTCAATACCGGAGAGCTAGTATCAAAAGGACAAAATGTGATTTGGCCTCATGCCCAGAATAGAAACGAAAAGACTGATGTGCGGACACCCCAATCTGGGGAGGATTCGAGCTTACTAAATCTCATCTGTCATTACACTTCCATGAAATCTAAAGTCGCATTAAGCTACTCAACTAGTAGTAGAAAATATTTGGGCTCACCTTCGATTCTGGAACCAGACCTTGATCTGTTTGGGCTCGATGTTTGCCAAGATTGGGCACTCGCGCAACAGCTGCTGCCTGCGCGCGGAGGTAGGCTTGGGGCACTCGGCGTACACCCGCTCCAGCGCCTCCACCTGCTCCGGCGTGTACCGCACGTACTTGCCGGTGTCCATCCCGCCCTTGTCGTACCCCCCGCCGCCGTCGCTGCTCCCGCTGCGCATCGCTACCGCCGCCGCCATCGTCGCCGGCCGGCCACAGGCTCCAAGACGCAAGCGCCCTCTCTCCTGGTAGGTACCGCCACTTCACCTTTCAACTCTTCCTGTTCCTGGCGCGCCTTCAACTGCTTCACCTCAAAGCTATAGAAATCTGCAAGATGTCATGCAAAAGGAACTGTCAGGAGCAGATTTTGACCTGCGGAAAATCGGGCGCGATTAACAAGCCGCCCTCCGCTGTTAGACAAAGAAGCGTAGAAAAGCACGCAAAGGAGGGCCACGGCTTTTGGCTCGAAACCGAGAAGCAAGAAAGGCGGCCGCGGGAGAAGCAGAGCACGCAAATGGCTGGCAGCCGAATGGCCGCGGCGGAAATCCGGAACAGAGGGAACAAAACGAGAACCCCGCGATTCCGCTTACGAAATCCAGCGCGCGAGACGAAGAGCAGTTCAAACCCGCATTATTGTTTTCCCACGTAAAAGCAGAGAAAGATACACCCAAAAGATCACTTCGCAGGAGAGCAAACAATCCGAAACGGAAGTCAAGAGCACGCAATGGCCGACACAGATGCACGAAGAATGGGGCGGTGAAAGAAGCGCACCAGTTCAACTCCGCGCGCACGCCAGCAGCCGAGACGGGCACCGTCGCCGGCTCCAGACCCGTCACAGCCTACTCTCGCGCGGACGGCTCCACGCGGCGGCGCACGGAGCCTCTGCCATCAACAGCCAACCAGTTACGCACCCGCCCAGCGACGCCGCCCAAAAACGGAACCACCAGTGCCTCGCTCCACGGGTTCCCGGACTCTGTCGAAGTCCAGCACGAGGAGCAGCCCAACGCGGCACGGGAGAGAGAGACAGAGAGAGAGGAGCGACCAGAGGCCGGGAGCTGCAAAAGGCCACAGCTTTAAAGACGGACGAGAGAGAGGCAACAGCTACTAGCAATAGAGAGCACCTCTACTGTTCTGAACGGCCTGCGAGCTGCGACTGCGAGGAGCGAGCGAGACGAACTGAAGAAGTGGAGAAAGCTGAGAGAAGAAGTCCACGCGAATGACTGGACTCGGTGCACGAGGACCTGAGATGGTTGGGCCAGGGCCCACTTGCAGTGTTGGCCGTATCGCTGGTCCCTGTTGTACAGAAAAGGACTCCTTATTTTGCCCGTGCCACTGCTCCGTCGCGTGACTCATGCAACGAATTTCACTCCTAAAGAAAAAAAAACGTTTTATTGGAATATATCTCGGCGCAATAGTCACTATTTTCACTCCTTATTTTATTTTTAAAATGCTCCTACTAGCAAATTTGTCTGGCATTACAAGGAGAGGGAGATAAAATGGATCCGTCTAGAAGTCGCGGGCCCCGGCCAGGCGCAGGCGCTCCTGTGCTCCTCCTCCTCGCCTGGCGTGGGCCGTGGCCCCCTGTCCGCAGCGCCCCCCCGCACCGGGAAAAGGACGCGAATGTCGAGGCGACAGAAGCAGGTGGGACCTATCCTCTGTCTCCGTCTCTCTCTCGGCCGCGCCGGACACCACCGCGCTCTATCCATCGGCAGGCGGCGAATCGCGCGCGGTAACAGCTCCGCACGCCGTGCTTGGAGATGCCTGACAGATGGGGTCGAACGGAAGCAAACCGATATGGGTCCAGCTTGTCAAGGGGTAGAACCGAGTTTTTAAGGGCCTTTTTTGCCAGTCCTGGACTCCTGGTGGTGCCCGCTTGCCCGGGTGAAGCCTGGAACACTTGCTGACGTTTGGATAATGAGAAATGAGTTTGAGAAAAATAAATAAAATGTTAAAATGAAGTGAAATGGATGAATAAACAGTTTTTATATCTCAAACCCAATGTCATCTCGGTAATGCCAACGGCACCTTAGCGACACTGCGACAGGCCATCTGGCCATGACATCTCCGCGTCCGCAAGAGCATTGGCATCGCGGTTGAACGTGGAGCCCTACGTCAACCTGATCAACCAGGAGGAGTAAAGCAGAAGCAAAGCTGGGGAGCCTGGGAAGGCTTCCTGCTCGTGACGAGTGACGGCATTAATAAGAAAAATGATCGAAAAAGAAGCGAGAACAGTAGCCGAGATTATCAATCAGCAGGAAAAGATAAAAGAGGCTGTGATGATGTGGTATGCTTGCAACTTTAGGACTGCTCCTGGTCGCAGCAGCAGCAGGAGCTGCGGCAGCCGCCAGCCAGCCCAGGCTTTTTTTGTGCCAGCCCAGGCTTCTCCTCCACCTCTCGTCCATCCTCGGTGCATGCATGTCACGTACAGCACACTTGGTCACCGCGGGAAGAACCGGCACTGCCAATCGCACAGCCGAATCTGTTGGACTCAAGGCGGACCGACCTCCTTGAATTCTTCAACGTCTTGCTCTATGCCCATGTTTACCATCGCTCGCGACCAGGAAGGAGAGGAAATTAACACCGCACTGAGAAACACGCATGCCCTCTCCGAGCCAAGAACGGCAGCACCAGGAGCATGCAAGTATCTTCAAGTTTTCCCGTGTCCGCACGCGAGAAAAGGAGGCGCTCTGGCTCGGCCGTCACGTGGCCGCCTCCTCCATCAGTTTCATCCTCCTCTCTCGCTTCGCGCCCGGCGGCGGGCTAACCACCGCTCGTAACGGAGACTAGCGCCCCGCCCGCCACCTTGTAGCCTTTGCCCGGTGAATCACTACGGCAGGCGAGGAGTAGCTTGCAAGTAAACTAATGTCCCCGACCACACGCGTGTGGGTCCGACTTGTTAATTCAGACGTACGGACAATGGCTTCGTTCATGGCTTTATCTCTCTGTCGTCTCCGACTCCGATCCTTTCGACGTCTTTTACTGAACGGACGGAGAGTAACAGTTGTTTCACCGGAAGTAACAATTGCTACGTCGATCTCTATTTCAGGGTTCAGTGTCCAGGACCGGTACCAAGACCAACTCGATCGTGCATGCTCGGGCAGTAAACAGAGCGGAACCTCCCGGCGGCCAGTCCTGGCACCGTCGCATTTGTCTTTGGAGCAAGACGCCGCAGCGCTGGCCACGGCCTGATAGAGAATCAAAAACATTCGATTCCGTCGTCCCCGCACCGTCGATCGGTCGACGACCCCTTTCGCGGCGCTCTTCGCCGTCCTCGACCCCCAATGATAGGGTCATGCTAATACGCATGACGCGTGTCTTTTTCCTCGTCGTCCTTCGTTCCCTTTTGCTTTACCACTCGTACTCGAGATGCAATTGGAATGTGCGCCGGTAACGAAACCGGGCATGATTTTGCTTTCTGGTAGTAGCCCGTCAGCAAACAGTATCTCGCGCGACCTGCAACTGGGGCTGGGAGGTGATCAACAGCCCGAAGAAAGCCTGCCCGCGTAACTCAAAGCTCAAAGGAAAAGGAAAAGGCTGATGCAAACTCAGCAGCCAAAGATACACATGCAGAGTAGTACGACACGTAGGGCCCTTCATGGGAGCTTTTAGTTGTTTTAGGGGCTCCGTTCAGCCATCTTTGAGTTAAACAACGCTGTCCAGGGCCCCGCCTGCCGCTCAAATCTCGGCATATTTTCAAACGCAGCTTCTCTGGGTCCATCCGACGGAAATTTAAAACCTATCTTTGTGTTCTCGCCTCTCGGGTAGGTAGGGCCATGCACTGGCATGAGGTGCTGATTTATCAAAAGAAAAAAAAAAGGGCAAGTGGACACTTGTTTCATCTTTATGCTCTGATGAATAACCATCGGAGATTTCTTGGACCCCTGCTTTGTGTTAGTAGATTTCTCATAGGCAGCTAGTACGTCTTCGATCCGAACTACAGGGAAGAGAAATCAGCGTTTTAGGTGGCGGAAATGATCAACACTGTCAAGGACGTCACAGGTACACAGCACCGTACCGTCTATCTTTGATCCACTGGTCTCACCTATTAAACGGACCAGCCGATGGTCCCAGTTTTGGCGAGACAAGATTCCATGCATGGCGCGGGTCATTTTCGCCCTTCGCTGGACACTCCGACTGAGTTCTCTGTTCCTTTTCCTCTTTTATTGTTGGGATGTGCTAATCGTGATGTACATCAGTATGAACTTCCTCATCATTTGCGTGTGCCATAGTACTGTAGCTCATGGAGCTAACTCAATTACTCAAATATACGGGTGGTCTGAGAAAATGCACGGCAATAACTTAGAAAGCAGGAATATGACACCCACACACACCAATAGAGATTCAGAGGTGGTCACCATCTTTATCCCGCAGATTAATTTGCAAGAAACAAAACGGTGAGGCGAAGTTACAAGGTGACAAATTTATCGGACAAACCATGCAAGATCTTGCCGGGGTGTAGTACGCGGTGTGCATCGACACCTTTCAATGAAACCCACACGTCACGACATGGGCCACGCGTGCGTGACAGATGGTGTTTTGGGACCGCTAGGACGACGCGTATTACCTTTGGGCGACAATGCATGTGCACAGGGCTGGCGGTCCTCCACGAGCGAGACGCGTTCCATGAACCGGGCCAGTTCTCCCTATCCCTGCAATAGCCAATACTTCAGAGTCCTCAACCTCTTGTGTGTAGTCCTGAGATATTGTTTGTTTTATCCCTTGTAAATCACACCATTTGAACCAAAGTCCATAACATTTAGCATTTACTTAATTATTTATACCAGTATTTTGAATGATTCCACGTTTGTAATTTCTGTAGCTCTTTTTATACATTCATCAATCCGAAAAAACCATCTCCCTTTCCGTCGGGCCATTTCAGAACTAGGGAGCTCCAGCCTCTCGTCTTCGATTGCAGTGAGGGCCACCGGTCACCATGCATTTGCTCTCTCGATCAGTTTTGCCTTCTCGATGCATCGACCTTCCTCTCTTCGCCAACTCAGCGTTCGCCCACGCCTTTGATTGCTACGCACGCCTTCACGATCACGCATGGCGAGTGTGGCGCATGAGCAGTCTACTCTAGGAGCAACGCGGAACTCCAGTGGCAACAAACAATTCTTAGGCCCATCAGCGTACACGCAGGCGTGCGTGCGTGCCTGGTGCAGTGGTGCTCCACATTGGAGCCTTGGAAGCCAAGAATGGACCATTGTTTAGTCATGGGACATGCATAGTCTTGTCTTCCTTTTTCTTGCAACCCAGTTCCAAGGATGAGTTTTTTTTTCTTCTGACATCTTTTAAAAGGTCACTTCAGCGGGCACTCCAATCTCCCTGGAAAATTTACCTGGTGCGAACTGCGAACACATAAGCATAAGCATGCCGGTAAATTATGAGTAAAGGCTATGAGTAACAAACACGTTTGCTGAAATACCGGTGGTGACGACGGAAGAACATGCTGCTGAAATGCCGGTGAAGACTGAAGAGGACGTGCAGCGAACCGTGAGCGAAGCCAATGGATAACGGGTGTTCCCAAATCCACAGCTCAATAAAAAATCGGCGAAGGGCCACGAGGGCCGACATTATAACTGCGGCTTCCTTTTGCAGCCTCCAAACACCACTCGACCTACCAAACCATCGAGTCTTTTTGTTCGTACGGCGCAATTGAAGGTCAACGAAGATTAGGTGCGTCGCACGCAAAGGACTGTACTGTAGTAGTACTTACCTGCAGTGAACGTACTACCTGCTCTTGTTTGGTGAGATTGATGTTTCAGTTCAGAAGATGTAAGATGACTTTGTGGCTGTAGGTAGATTGGCCTGGTCACGAACTGATCAAGAAAGGTTTACGGAAACATTTTTTTTTACAAGAAGGGGTATGATTTGAACGCAATATTACTAGTACCAGTACTAGCACAAGCGAGTACTCCTATCCCGTTACAACAATACAACCCGCAAGAGTCCATTAATAGTTTTTCCGGTTCCCTGTGTTTCGTGTGTTTCTGGCTTTTTTTCTATTAAATTAAATTGATTACTGTAAAATTTTTGTGCGATTAGTATGAAATTCCAGCGTTTCAAAGGAGGCCTGAGAAGTGAAAGCAGAATGATATTTTCCTGCAATCTTACATCAGTTTGCTTTGGTTTTCGTGCAACTAATACTACTATATTTTAAACTGCACCAGCCATCCAGCCTACGAGAGGAACAGCATGCTTCAGTTTTTGTGTGTCCAGGCAGTGAGGACCCAGGTGCCTACACAGTTGGGCCGTCGCGACTTCTCGTTTGCGCCCAACTTTTCGCTGGCGGAGCCTCGCCACCCGTATATTCCAAGCGGCGAGCTTTTTAGTGGGCCGGCGAAATGGAGGCCTGCAAGAAACTCGCTGCAAATGGTGAGCCTCCTGGGGCTCAATAACACAGATTGCACTCATGATCATCGACCTCTAAAAACGGTTCCCCTGTCGATAGTCTCTACTGACACCGTGGCATGCCGAGAAACTAGCAGCGGCAGCCAATTTAAAACAGCAGAAGAAGCTACTACAGCACTGCATCAGGGGAGCTGGCCACTGGAACGGCACCGAAATGACTCGTCGATCTCTTATGGCCTCTCTCCAAGCCGTCGCCCGTGATTCTCAAAAAAAAAAAAGAAAAAAAAAAGAGAAGCCGTCGCCCGTGCACTTCTCCCGCGTTCCGTGGCGGTGGAGGCTCGCGCCGCCCGGTTCTTCTTCACAGGTATCCCCGATGGAGCGTGAAGGGGGACGACGCGACTTGTGGCTAGCCTGGCTCTCTGCTCTCGGTTCTGATCTTCCGGCGATTCACGCGGAAGTCGGAACCTCAACTCAGCTGTCGTCCACCGCCTCGCAGAAACAGCTGCGTTTTCGTTGAAGGACTCGTGAAGAATCTCATTCGCATGCCATGTGCGCTCGTGCCGCAGGCCCTCACGTTAGCATGCCCATGGAGCGAAGACCCCATGACTGTCAAGCAAAGATCCCCGCTGCAGAACCCGTCGTTCTCTTGACTGACAAGCGCGTGCATCTTCTAGCCTGTCAAACTGTAACCGGATCCTGTCTTCGTGCATATCAATTCCTGCACATTACTTTCCTCAGAGAAAAGATGGGACAAAAAAGCAAGTGCAATTTCCACGAATAATAATGCTTTTACACACACGATGTGATAGGGTAATAATAAAACATTAATAGCCAGTAATGGACACATGATGCTTGATCCATAAACAATTAAACAGTGGGAGTAACCAGTAATGACAATGGCCTTTATTAGCGGTTCAACACAACACAACACAACCTTTATTTCACTCTAATTATCAACGAGTTATACATTAACATCCACTGACTCAAGCAGTACATCACAACCGACCACAACGAAGTATCCGAGGACGACCAAGATAGGAGTACGTGATTTCGAGAGCCCTGACCGAGGCTGTCCTCACAAGGCTGAACAAACTGACATCGTAGGTCCGATTAACAGCTCAAACAAATACATATGAAAATGCACGAGCTCCTTCGTTCTAAGCTTAACCTTCTTCAGGGTTCGCATTGGGGTGTTGAAGGGCGGCCCGTTCTCAGGCCCGCTGAACCACACATTCCATGAGAGGTTTCTGCGGTTTCCCCTCGCTGCCCTCTATTATGGTGAGCCTGCGTGCCACTTTCATGAAGTAACTGTAACACATTCGGAATGAGTTATATGCATAATGACCTACGCCAAAACATAAGAAAATATTAAAACCCACAGATATTAGGGACATGCTCACCTGAATGGTTCTTCACCAGTGCGCTTGATTGCACCATCCGCATCACGATAGCGAAGATGTCTTATTATTTCTGCCTTCTCAATTCCAAACATGTCAGCTAGCTGACCATACAGCTCTTCGTATGACCCAAAGACAGATAGGTCAATGGTTCGACCAACATCCTCTGATTCCATAAATACCTTGCAGTGCCCTGCTTCTAACCCAAACTCAGAAGGCTCATGACCTTGTGATGAGAAACCAAAACAAACTGATGAACCAGAGCCGTCAGACACATTTGCTGCCTTTGGCACACTGCCGTTAGAGGAACAATTTCCAGTAGCCTCAGGGGAGAATGTTTCGCTCAAACCTCTAGAGTTCATCTGCTGCTCTGTAAGAATAGGCTTTCCAAACAGCATGATGTGGGGTTTCTTTCTGCCATCCAGTTTTTCTGCCCCCTGAGGTGTGCTGATTGTCAACAAGCAAGAGACACTCTCATGGACTGGTGAACTATCAACAACAAAACCCTTGGATATCCGGGAAGGCGGAGTGATAGTATCAAGTCGGTTAAAACCACCGCCTTGGAGCAGACCAAAGCGCAGCCTGTTAAGCTGGTGATCTGTTAGGGATAAACCAAATTGAGCATGCCTGGCTCCCTGTATGCCTGCAGGGGCGTTGTCCGGGAAACAGCAAAGGGGGCTGCTTCTTGGACCAAGTGGGTTGCCGTGGAAAATCGGATTCAACAGCTGACAATCGAGTGGAAAGTCAGGATTTTGGGGCACCCGCAACTTCTTTCTAGGTGGAGAAAATGGTCCCAGGTGAATTGGTGGAATGCTTGATACAAGCTCCACAAGCCATGGGTTTACACTTTTCACATTCTGCAGCAAGTCTGGTTCATCCCAGGTTACCTGTAAAAAATTTGCAACCCTGTGATATAAAGACAGTTCATACAATGAAAGAATGTATGCTGGTGTTAAGAGCCAATAAGGCCGACAGATAGATACATCAAATAACGTTTGCTATACTAATTTTACAGGTAAGATCTTTTCCGGTTCAAAGAAAATTGTTTTTGTATCTTCTATAACAGATGACATTGGAGACAATATGATGAGCTTCCAATCTCATTTAACACCACCACTCCAAATTAGTAATAAAGTCCCAGGGTATTTCTGAAAATTGAGTTCATTTCTACTAATGCTAGATCATCAATCTTCTTACAGTGATTCAAAATCTATTTTCTCAAGGTACAGCTGTACAATGCTAGCTATAGGTCGCATTCAAGGATCACCTAGCAAACTTGTAAGAAGATTGATCATGAAGGCATATTTAAGGTACTGCAACGAAATAGGTAAGGACCAACTGATCAGGTGTCCAGGACCAAAGGACCTAGGAGTACTGTTTATACATGAATGTTTGTGAAAGAACGAGAATTTTTATCGGTTTATTATTACTGCATCAAACTTTCAACCAGACACATGCGAGAAGCACCCATAAACATATAAAACAAAATTTGCATTGAGCCATGTATCCAAAGTTTCCTAATCTATCCCGACACCAAAGGAATCCAAAAGCTGTACTTGATCTTGCCAATAATCCAGGACACTCAGTATGAAAATTAGTCGGATAGACCATTAAAAAAGGTAGGAAAATGCTTTGGTCTTTTTGAAACTCGATTAACTATGTCATATTCATGATAACCTTTTCCTTATTGTGATTATCACCTTTGAAAATATAAATTGTTTTTTAGCTTAGAATTATATCCGACTAGTTCCCACCCTAGTCTAACTGCTCTTGTATTTCTTCAATTATGCCTAAGCGATTCAATTTCAAAAAGGAAAATTGCCGGTAATTTGTACTTCATGCAGGCTGCACTAAAAGCAACAAACATGAGGGTACAATAAAGGGCGCTGGTCATTTTTGGATGAGACAACTAGTGTCAATCAAGGCATCTCAAGCTGTACTATCATCTTTGAGTGATTTACGACTATTGCATAATTGTCCTTGATCAATAGTTCCACCGGAGTAGTTTAATTCTGCAGGAGACAGGTCACACAAGTACTCCCAAAGTGAAACAATATGCATTTGTCTACAGTGCAGTATGGCCTATAAGTATGGTTAAGATCAAGGTAAAACCTGAAGAAGTCTCCACGGCGAGTTCGACCATCGGATAGGATCAGCAACCTGAACAGAAGCTATTGTCCCCATGAACCAGCTGATCCTTGAGGAATCCTCCGTCTCAAAGGCCATCTTGAACCTCATCCCAGGGCACCACTGGGTCCTCATCGCATTCTGCACCGATGCAGCCCTCACAACAAACTCCGGCGTGCCAGCCCTGGGGTAGTACACCACCTCGAATGGCTGCCCGCTCGCAGCTAGGCATGCAGCATCCACAACATCCGCAAGTTTCACCTTTCCCCTACCACCCATGTACCCACTAGGACCCTTCATCAGCTTATTCTCCTCTTCCTTAAGGAACGGCGGGAAGCCCCCGTACCCAGGAGCGTTCCACCCTGACATGCACTCCATGCCGCCACAAGACACCCGCTTCGCGCGCCGTATCCCAACGCAGAGCTCGCCGCGCTCGGTGCGTAGGAACACGATGGAGTCCCCCGCGACGAGCTTCTTCTGGTTGACGAACGAGCTCCAGCCCGTGGTGAGCAAATGCCGGCGCGGCGTGCCCCGGTAAATGTGCCGGAACTTCCACACCTCCCCGTGCACGTCCTTGGCGAGCACCGTCTGCACCGGCGGGTCGGCCCTGTAGTCCAGCTTGGGGAAGATGGTCTCGGCGCAGTAGCGCGGCACCGAGAAGCCGCCGCCGTTGTTGGCGTCGGACTGCGTGAGCGTCTTCGCGAAGGAGGACAGCTTGTCCCGGGCCTCCACATGGTCGCCGCCGAGCAGCTCATCGTGCTCCCGGAAATCCGCCTCGCCGGGCGCGACGGGTACGAGGCGGATCTTCGCGAACACCTCGTCGGTATCCGGATCAGCCAAGAACCGCACCCCGGCCACGCAGCAGAGCACGAGTGCCGGGAGCGCGCGCGGCCCCACCGCGGCGGCGAGGTCCGCGGCGCCGCCCCCTCCCCCGCCCTGCGCGTGCTCCGCGTGGCCCTGCGGGAAGTAGTAGACGCGGGACCGCGCGGGGGGCATCTGCACAATGCCGCCGGCGCAGGCGTGCCACAGCTGCGGGTCAAGGCACCTCTCCTCGCCCGCCGCCTCCTTCATGGCTCCCTCCTCCTCGACCGCCGCCAAATGCGATCACTGTCCGCCGCAGGAACCTGCCGCCACGTCCTCCGTTAACCGCACTCCCCACTAACACGAAGAACCAAATCGCCCCACGCAACCGACCCAACGAAAAGCAAGCGATCGAAGGGAAGCGGCGATACCTGTCCCGGCCACGGTCATGGCGGATCGTGGAACACCAGAACAGCTGCTGCGACTTGGACTCGGCGAGATAAGACGTTTAGCACCGACCGGAGAAAGCGGACGAGAAATCTACATCAGGGCGGCGCTCCTCCTCCGCAACAACTCCCTCCACGAACAACGCCGGCGAAGGACAAGGGGGCATTCTTTGGCAGGTGGCGGTCTGGCGGAATTCGAATATTTGCTGGCTCTCGACGGCGGCGAGGGGAAGCAGACTGGTGGTGGTCTGGTGGAGTGCGCGCTTCTTCAGCGGCACAGTGGCTTGGAGTTATGGCGAGGTCGTTTGGCCTGGCTTGGCTCCCTCCTCGCAGAAAGAGAGAGAGGCCCGATCGCCTCGCTGCCGCTTCAGTCGCAGTCCAGTGGAACCGCGGGCCCACCGATCACCCGCGCCCCTACACACAGCGAACAGCCGCACAAGTAGCACGGCTTCCGGCATTCCCATGCCACGTGGGCCCGATCAGCGGCCAGGCCCCGCCTGCCGGCTAGCGGATTTTCTGCTGTCGGTGGGGTGCGGCCAGGCAGCGGTGGGTAAGACGAGATGTGTTCACCCTGCTGCACCTGGATTATCTCAACTGACTCCGTCCCAGATTGCCAGATCATTCGGTAACTGTTATTAGATCGCGGAACAAGTTTCGGACAGCACAACTAACATGGTGAAATTGAAATTAAATCTTATTTTTGCAAAGGAAAAAGAGAGAAGAAAAAAATGCACGCGTCCTCTTCTCGTCCTGAACAAGCAAACTGAAACGCGAAATGCATGGACCGGATCATGTGGCCTGTTCACCGATCCCTCTTTAACAGCTCACGGCACCTATCCGGTGTCCAGTAGCCCGTCTTCCGCGATCGTGCCATTTCCAGCGCCGGGACGAACCGAATCTCCAGAAAATTTAGCAAACGAGCTGCGCGCGGGGCCGGACAACCGGCTCCAATTTTTGTAAACACTACATGTGTGAACGAAGAAAGCGGCAAGCGTGCATCTGCAATCGGCGCCTGTATTCTGCAGAATTCATATACGAAGAACTGCGTGCCACGGCCCACGCTGCGCTGGTTGGTCATCTTTCACAGCCGGTCCAGATCAACCCAACAACAAATGCAGCCAATATTCGCGGGAGCAAAGACACTGGTGTTAGAGGAAATGAAGCAGGCAAAGCTTTATCTGAAGTGAAAACTTTGGGGTAGACTGATCGAGTTGGAAACCGGAGCATTGGCGAAATCGTGGAGTCAAACAGCGCTAAAACCATCAGCAGAGGGTTCCAGGCTCCAGCATTTGCATGGTTATCAGCGCCGAGATTGCGGGCGTCTCCGTTCCACTCGCTGGTCTACCGCTTCCACCAGCCAAGCGCGGTCGTCGTTGGATCCACCGCCGGAGCCGCCGTGCGCGGAGCGGAGGTCGGGTCTTCCGGCACCGCCACCGCGCATCGAGGCCGCCCGTGCTGCATGCCGGGCACGGCCGCATGCACGGGGCCAATTGGGATCGATTGTCGCTGTCTCTCGCAGGAGTTAGCCAGGTTCTGGGGCAACACGACCCGTCCTAATCTAAATGTCCGTTTCCGGAGCACTGACGGGCCCAATTGGGATCGTCGTGGAGAGAAGTTAAAAAGGATCAGGGCCAGGATCGCGACCGCTCAGGATCGCTGTCCCCGGACTTTTCCCATGACGCAATGAACAAGCTCTACTACTACTACTACTACTACTACTACTGTCCAGTGGAGTACAGCAGCATCGGTAGGAGAATTTTTACTCACGGTAGTACTATATAGTATTTCAGGTTTTGATTTCCCTTGCTACGATCGCTCTCACAGCTCATCTTCGCACACGACGGATTGGATCGAAACTACAGCATCTGCAAGAGAGAACCGGCACCTCGGCTCGGTAAGCAGTCGGCCCCGTTGACTCGGCAACAGAATCTCTCGTTTTGTCGTTTGTGCCGTTCCCCATGCGGACTGACATGGCCCGCAGCCGCATGTCTGCTTCCCTAGCGTCTGCGTCGCTTGCCGGCAGGGGGCGTTTCCCGTTTTTCCCCTTGCTTGCCCGGCGCGAAAAGGCAAGCCAGAAACGGCGACCGGACCCTGCGATGTTAGGCAATGCAAGGGGATGATGGTGAAGCAGTAACCAGATGAGTTGAAAAATGGCATGGAGACAGGGTTTCGAGGACGCCTTGATACGGGGTCCTCGGGATCGGCGATTCTTTCTTCCGAGCTGCACGGTGCCGGGTGGTCGATGCGCGCGACGCCGCCGTGGTCCATGCAGCAGGAGCGCATGGGTGTGCCAAAACATAAACACGGAGGATCCTGACGTCACGCAAGGGGCCTCGGTTCGTGGAGTCCCTGCCCGGCCGCTGACCGAACCTGGGGAGCATCGCCCTAGGAACTGGTGTCCTCGAATTCAGGTCTTTACATCCAGCTTTTCATCGTCCGTTCAGGCGTTCACAGCTCCTTTTGTTGCCGATAAACGCCGCCGGCCGGCTCGCAAAAAGCGCGGCGGTTCCGGTGTCACGTCGTGGCAACAATCGCCACACAGCGACGCAGCGTGCGACATGCTACGATAGTAACGATACGCAAGTACTCCGACTCCAAAGCCCAAAACGCTGCTCCCTCCATTTAAATTAAATTATATGTTATTTCAAATTACAAGTCATTCTCAATTTTTAATATATTTCCTTTATCTTAAATTCTTTACTTCTCGTTTTCAGCGTATCTTACATTTTTTACTCTCTTAAATTCTCGTGCTCGAACCAAAACGATCTAAAGTATAAATTGAGACGGAGAGATCTCTCCATCTCATTTTCAACGCATCTCACTTTTTTTTTCTCTTAAATTCTCGTGCTCAAATCTAAAATTATCTATAAATAAATTGGGACGAGGGAGTATAATAGTGATCTCGAGCGCGACGTTTTAGTGGGGACCGATCGACAAGGCGACGTCGTTTTACCCTGCCATCCTGATGAAAGCCTAAGAAATGCCACTCAGTCCCAAATTGATCTTTGCAACGTTGGCTGGAGATTCCTTTCGGTTATCGCAGAATGTAGGATTAAGATGGTAATACTACAAACTCAGGTCCAAATGCAATAATAGTAATATTTAGGCCATCGCTCGTTTGGTCAATGGCTAACATCAGTGTGACATCCCGTATTTTTTTTAGGCGACATCAAAAAGGGTCATGAGCATGGGATGTAATTCAAAATTTTGGAGCCGAGCTCAAAAACAATTAAAACCGTTCAAGTAAAAATTCAATTTTCCAATTTGAAATTTAAATTTTAAAGTGTGAGTTCAAAATTTTCGAAAGAATGTTGCAAATAAAATTTCCCTATGAAAGGTTTTTGCAAACTTTAATTTTATAAATTTTTTTGTAAAATTTTATATAATGGTTAAAAGGCCCAAACGAATTATTTCTCCTAAATGGATTTCCTGTTTTGAAAATTTTATAACATAAAATGTATTTCGAATTTGAACTTGGGCCTAAAATAAAGGTTGTTCCATTTGAAAAGTTCTACCACCCTGCAAAGTTTCATTTTTATCAGAGCTCGGGAAGTATTGTTTTGGGATCAAAACAGTATGCAGCGTAGAAAATCAGCAAATTCAGGAAAAGAAAAAAGTGTGCGGGGCCCGCTGTCAGTATCACTGGCCCCCTTCTCCTACCTCCAGCTGCCATGGACCCAACCACGTGCCGCACGCCTGCGCCCTCTCCTTCAACGTGTCCCTCACGCCCAAACCGTGCAGATCGCGGCCTCTCCACGTCCTCTTGCTTCGCCCCAAAGATCCCTGCCCATCCCCGTCCTGTGCCGACCGGGTTTTAAAGTTTTCCCCTATTTCGGATTTTTGGGCCGATGGTCGTTCTTCGCAGAAATCCGGCACTTCTCCTGTGAGGCTTCCTCGATTGTGACCATCTTTGAATTCCTCATGTCTTGGCGCATCTTTTGGGGACAAATACCAACCAAACCCATAGTCTCTTGTGCAGGATTTGAGCTCTCATCTTCGCCGTTGTTCTTCGGGGGTTCGCCCGTCGTCGTTGCCGACCCTGCTCCGGCCATCTTCAAAGGAAGAAACATCCATGCCGCTCTCCTTCGTGTCCCATTGAAGCTCTAGGAAGTAGAACCATCGAGTTTCATCTGCGGTAGTGCCGCTCTCCTTCGTGCGGTAGTGAGAAACTCCAAGATGACATTTTGTTTTCAAAAACCATTTTTAAGGAAGCTTTATAACTAAATTTACTGGTTATCTTTTGAAAAATAAAAAGCTATCATCGCATATGCATATTCTGGTACTTATGCATATCATTTCATGATAGGAGCCGAGCTAACTGAGGAAGAGTTCGTCAACGTTCCGTCCGGCGAAGAAACTAACTATGAGCAAAGCTTAGACAAGCTCCGGTGCATTAACTTTATTTTAACTGTTCTATATTTTATCACTACATAGTGTATGAAGTATGTACCGTGCATTAGGTTTACAGGAGTTGATTGAATCTATAGACTGAATAATAGAATCTCGTTTACCCATGTTAGTGTCTTTGGTACGAGTATCTCGATGTAGAGTAAGGCTATGAGTTTTAGTTATCGGTAAAAGTCGAGTGAATGAGAACTTCACTCGTGAGATATAATTTTTTACCCTTGCTTTGGAATATCGCATGGAAAGGTTGAAGTTGGTTATGAAATCAAAAGAAATGATAAGTTCAGACTGGGTAGGGAAGTAGGTTGTAACATGGTATGTTTTCCCTACGGACGCATGGCCAATGTGTGGTAGCCCTATCTATATTGGTTAAGGACCGTACCGTTGTCGGCCCTGATGAGAAAGTTTAAATAGTATTAATTACATACTAGATATATGAGTCTCAGAAAACTGATGTAGCTCAATGTGCGTATTGACTGGACGTAACCGAACCTATCTTCTGGAGATGATTAGAAGTGAGAGCTTTGGGGCTAACCATAGATAGATCCGGTGTGGTTATCGTATGGAGGACCACTGCTCGGGAGAGGTGAGCATCGGACCGGTACTATGTATCATTGGCGTGAAAGGTTGCCATGTACGGCTTTTAACTCGCACATGTCGTGTAATCAGGTTTCTCCAGCTGGATGTAAATAGATTATAATCGCTGCCTCTCACAGTAACGAGTACCATTTGTTTCACTGCGCCACATCGTAGTAAGAACTGAAAGAAGAAGCGGTTGAGGAAAGGAATATGATTTGTTGGATACGATTATTATAAATTGTTTCGCAACCATGATTGTGTTAGTTGATAGTGTAAATTAAATATATATTTTTTTACACTTAATCTACTGCTAAAACTTAAAAGTAAGAATTCACTTTTAGTGCTGGTTTTTGTAAACAGCTATCCCATGTGAGTCAGCTTTATCATATCCTTTGGAGTCGGCTGTAGTTGACCACGTTGACGGGTAAAACTTGCTAAACATTTGGATGCTCAGTTCGTAGCTCTTTATTGTTTTTGTTTGCAGGTTCTCTCTCTCTTTTTCGGACCAACTGACAGGAGCGACCCTCGAGGTAGCGATGTCCGTTGGGAGCTCTGCTCGTCGCACTGAGCTGTTATGTGCTGCTAGGAGATGCATCGTATAGGCTCGATATCATTTTATGCTTAGTATTTAGAAGACCCTGGTAGTCTTTTAAATAAGCTGATTGCTTCCGCGCTTTTAAAAGCCTTTGTTTTATAAACTCAAACAATCGTTTGAATTATATTTTATCGTGTTTAAGTTATGGTTATCTCTGAGTGACGGATCGTCTTTTCATGGGACGGTCTGTCACAATCAGTGATTTGTTTTGCTGTTACAGATGAATCTGTCTCTCTGCGTCTCTGGTTATCTGGTCTCACTCATGTCATGTCAGAAGGAGCGACACGGCACGAGATCAAGCTATCAGGATTCGAGTGAACCTAATTTCTCCTTGCATTCATGATGAAGAGGCGGCAAAGATTTAATCAAAAAAATAAAAGAGGCGGCAAAGATTATGGAATTCTCCTATCTGTGTCGCAATGATCACACATACCCCTCTTCTTAAATTAATGTCACAATTGATTTTTAATATTAATTTTTACCATTCGTCTTATTCAAAAAATTTAATAAAATTTATATTTTTTTATAATTTAATTAATTATTAAAATTTTATATATGATCAAAGTTGAAATTAAAAGTCAACGGCGACATTAATTTAAAAACGGATAGAGTATAATACAGATGCCAGTGAAAAAAATTAAATTAAAAGTAAACAATGACATTAATTTAAAAACGAATGAAGTATAATACAGATGCCAGGGAAAGGAACCAGATTCCTCAGGGCAAGTGCATATTTGTCACTCCCACCAACCTTTCCATCCTCAGAACCGGCCTGCACGATGCCGTGAGCGACACAGATCTGCGCCGCGCGAGGAACGTGCAGGCCGGCGTGCGCTGTGACGTCCCCGATCGGTGGCACCTCGGCATCCCGCCTCACCTCGCTTGCGCTTCACTGCACCACACTGGGCGCACGTGAAGGGGCCCGAGGCAGCATGCGCCCGTGCATCGCGCGACCGACCCCGACCGCGCCGTGGGGATCCTTTCAGGTCAACGGCAAATAAGGATCCTGCCTAGCGCTGCCATCCATGGGACCATGCCACGCTCTCCCACAGGAACACCTTGCTTTATCCCTCCAAAACGAGGTTGCAAGCGGGCCACGGCGGGCTCATCAAAGGCCGAGGCCGTTCAGCTGTCACGTCGCGCGGCCGCCACTGGTCCACAAAGCGAAGGAGCGTGACGGACATGCCTACACGGCCAGGCCAGAAAAGCTGGAACTACAGACAGCAGAGCACAGCGATCTTGATCGGGATGCTGCGGCGACGATGACAACACTGTCTTATCTTGTCGTCCTATCAGAGAGGAGGAGACGAGTGATGCCAACTCCACTTCTGCTCGCTGATGCTTTTGGTTCAAGCAACCTTGGTAACAGGCGAATTTTTGGTTGGAGGTCCCTTTCAGCTCCAGACGAATGCGCCAGGAAACCCAAGTCCTCGGATATAATCATTCCAGTAGTCAATGGCTAGTTAATGGGCTGCTTCGGTGTTAGTAGTGGATCTGATGATCTGATTTGATCTGACACGGTATCAGGATAGAATACAACTTTAGTCTTCGTTTCTCGTGGTGTCGAGATGCCAAAGAATGGAAGGATTATACCGTGGATTGCTATCATCATTACAACGCAATACCTGAGCAGTCGACTAAAAGAATGTACAACGCGGGCACGCTGCAATGGAACCCCTCACTTTTGCGG
This sequence comes from Zoysia japonica, assembly GCA_001602275.1. Classification (NCBI taxonomy): domain Eukaryota; kingdom Viridiplantae; phylum Streptophyta; class Magnoliopsida; order Poales; family Poaceae; genus Zoysia; species Zoysia japonica. The sequence continues at coordinate 3,280,952 of BCLF01000017.1, forward strand.
GGGTCCAAAACAAGGAACGCCTCAGTTTGGCCAACTGTGTCCGTGTGTCGGCAAGGAATAAGAATGGCTTGAAGCTTTTGCTTTGTGCTGTACTGGCTTCAAAAAAAGAATCAGATCAATCTGGCATCCTTTCAGCATTCATCCATCATATCCATCGAAACTGCCTTGGTGGCGTCGAGATAATTCAGTCGGCAGGTACCTAGAAGAAACTCCGGGAGCTCTTCTTGTGTGTTGCCCTGCATAATGCAAACCAAGGAAAAACGTTCATACTTATGTGATCTCTACGCACACATGCAAAATGAGGCCTACAAAAGCAGCGCAAGCAGGTCTTGTAAATTACAGTAATTAGGTGCACATCGATCACCTGTACCAAAAAGGCCATCTCAATGACCAGATTGTTCAAGTACCCAAGCACAAGGCTCACCACACCTCGTGCCACAGTTGATGAGCCTATATCAACTCCAAGCTGAAAATTTACAGGCAAACGTGTTAAGAGCTGAACGTCTCTTCTCTGATCCCAGGAAACATGTTTATGCAGCCACATGTATGTGATACTGTCAGAAAGGAAATTCTAAACCAAACAATATGCAACAGGGAATCTCTTGATTCATAATTATGCTCATAGTAGATTGCTGTAAATGAAATTAAAATTAGCATGAGTATAGGTTTGCTCTGCTTCACAGATAAAATATGATAATCGCTCCTACACTTCAAATAAAATGCTATTGACTCCTGAGTCCAGTAGGCAGTAGGAATGCCAAATATTAAACTCCCATGAAAATTTTCATGTGGATAATGGACTTTAAATGCAACAAGAGAACCTTTGACATATGATGTGCTTAGGCCTTAGAGCATACCTCCAAATAGTTGTTCCCACGGAAATAGTTGATTTCTAGTGCCTGCCCAACCAAGCAGGCTTTCTTGCCGACACTTTGCTTAACTATCCAAGATCCCTAAATGAAGACATTGAAAGACAATAAATTAATATTTTATTGTACAAAGCTAAAGATGAACCAAAAAAGCCTTGTGCAAAATTGGTACCTTCGAGATGTAAGGGATGAGTTTGAACCTTGAATTTCTGAATGCATCATCTCCATTTACAAATCTTTCAAGCAGAGGTACCTTTTCTAATGGTGTATCCATCATATAATACAAAGCTAAGCTGTATGTAGTGGAACCAGGAACCTGCATCCACCAGGTTATAAGACATCCAGTTGAGAAGCATACTATGCATTTAACCATGTATAAGAAAGCCTAAATAATGTCTCACCTGTATATTTACAATGAAGAAGAATTTGGATCCCCCTTGTGCTGCACATCTCTACAGTAAACCCTATTGGTAAATTTCATGTTTTTCCTTCCTTTGAAATCAAATTACTGGCATTAGCATCAAATACCTGCACTAGTCCTCCAGGGCGGCCTGCTAGATCATCCTCACGCTTATCAGACTTTATCCAATCAGCACCTACCATTTGCATCAGGGTACTATTTGCCTTGATCTGTCAAAGTTATAGGAAAGTTGTAATGGACCATTATGGCACTTTCACCGGCCATTTCTGATATATACATATAAATACTATTGTATTGCTCTACCATTTACATTCCAAAAATGTGGTCGTGGTACAGCATGACAAGGAATGATTAAATTACTACCTTCAATTTAAGAATGGAGGAAGTCTACACTCTTTAAGTTACAACCTATAGCACGAAAAAAATACTGTGCCAGAGTTTTAAAAGCTCAAAACCCACAACCATTACTAAAGAAGTTATGGTTTTCAAAAGAATATATACGCAGGTTATTTCAAGCTAAAAAATTGACTTGACTTTTACAGTTTTTCTTTTAAGATCTGTTCTTTGCAAAGTATCTAGCTACCTTTAGACGATCATGCAAATATGTCTCGCCCCGGATTAAGAATGTTGTAGGATCTGTCATTGCCCAGGTAGAAAGCGCCGTACAACTCGAATCTTTAGGAAGAGTATATCCATAGCAATATGGCCCGTTATCAGCATCAGCAGCTCCCTGCAGATCAACATATCCTCTTTTTTGGACTAAAAGAGAGGACAAGGAGGAAGGAGGATCAATATTATATTAAAACATAAAAAGAAAAGGAAGAAACACTGGCTACTGGTATATGACTGTAACATACCTGCAAGGTCGTGCAACCTTTTTACAAAAACAGCAGCGGTGGACAATTTACCATGCCGTTGGTCCTGCAAAATAAGTGCAACAAGGTTAGAGATAAGAGATGTGAAATTAGTAAGCAATTTTTCAGATGGCCTGGTACTCTTGCTTATGAACATTCATTATCTTTTGAAGGATTTTTGAAACATTTGAACATATTAGTGGCATCAAACCTAAGGGCACCAACCAATTTTCCTTATTTAGCTAAGAACGGCTCTGAAAAAATATTAAATCTTATTGTTGAGAATATAGGACTAAAAGCATGAGCTACGACAGCTATATGTACACACAATGTGATCAACTGAATATTTGAAACAAGAATGAACAGTTTCTTTTTATCATAAAAGGTATAAACACAGTGTGTTACCAAAATTTTTTAAGATTATGAAAAAAGTTGTGTAAATACAGTGAGTTACCAAGAAGTTTTAAATCATAAAAAATGTAGTAGTAGGAGCTATGTTATGTGCTACAACTGTGATAGAATATGTTCACATTTGAGCGCATGATGATTTTCAAGGAGAAAAAAAAATAATTCCAGCATGATATAAACCAAACATCCATGCATAGTGTGACCAAAGGACAGAAGTTCAGAAGATGAGATTTAACAGGACTGATTATGTCAATAAGACAGTTGTTAGTTGTTTCACAAATGTGTTCTATCATGCCTCATGCAAACATACAATGAACTTACCACAGCATGTGTGCCCTCATCAGAGGGAAACATTTCTCTCTGATCATTTTCTGATTCATCTGGAACATCAAAAAACTCATCCGCTGCATCATTAAGTTGAACAAAGGAACCAGAACTGCTTAATTGCCTGTTCGAACCACCCTGTGATCCTTCAGTAGGATTCTCAAGTCTTCTATTCTCACTTGCTAGTTGCATTTCCAAATTTATGCGCTCATTTTCACCTTGTGAGAGTCTCATGTCCCTGTACAACTCACCAGATGAAAATTCCATGCAAGAACAATTTCCATTTTTTGACCGGAAGAATTCTCGTAGCGCTGTGAACGTGTAAACCCAGAGTGTTACCAAAATTAACAAAATAGAATTTTGATAATCACATCATAAAAGATCTATTGTCAAATACAAGACAAACCTGCAATTCTGCCTAGCATACGTATAGTGATATATTTGGCAGATGAAGTAAAAAGATAAGACTTCCAGAATTTCCAGTCTATAGCAAGCATATGTTTCACAACTGATTGTCTTCCTTGATTTATTGGTGATATAACATATCCTCCACCTAAATATTCAAAAAAAAGCATATATCAGTTCAGTAATAAGTAAATACAACAGCCAGATTAGCTGTAGTGGCGATCCAACTGAAATTAGAGCATACATTACTTTTAAGACATGCACGGATGTAGCCTCTCTCAGGACGACATTTGTAGTGGAAAACAGAATGGTATAGAATAACTGGAAATTTAGGAGAAATGTCAGATCTGGATCACTGCAAACAGAATGTGTATCACTTTCTGACAAACATATTACCATAAGTTCCATCATCTTCTCTCCTCCAATACCGTCTTAGTAATAGATCCCTCTTTCTCATTCCCCTGAAAACTAAAAAGTAAATGCTATTACAACTTAGTAAAGCATATATGTGAAGTGGGATAAATGATCCAGCATCAGACCATGGTAGCCAGTCGTCTCTTAATTTCTTCTGGATTATGTCTGTATGGCCATCTAGATACTCGACTACCCTTCCTTCCCGCAAACAGAAGTCCCACCTAGATTCAGAAAGCAATGGTTGATGGTGGAGAACGAATCATATTAAACTCACATTCATAAGCATACAAGTGTCATGTAGTCCATAATTATTGTTAAGAGAATTGTAGATATTGTCCCACATTAAATCATACTAGTAATCCTGAAAAACCTGCACAATAATGTTCTTAAGAAACTTCCCTACTCTAGGTAGCGCACATGAACTGAGCTGAGATCTAAAAATAGATGATGATTTAGGAAGCTGCTTTAGACACCTGTCACTGCTTGTTGGTAGTGTGTTTAAAGAGACAGGAGAACAATAGATATGAAAACGCTGCTACAAAGCATAGTACTAATAACTTGTCATATATGCACGACATAAAGCTATAAGTAAGTTTGTAACTTATTTTGGGAAGCCAAAGGCTACATGTAGTTTAGACTACAGGAGGAACACTAAATCTTACTGAATACTGGGCTTTCTTATCCAGTATCCAATCCAACCAGTTCTTTTTCAAATAACTTATCACTACTACTTAAAAAGCACAGTTTTTCTTTTCTACGTACACATAGTAAAATGTCCCCAACAGAGATGGGTTAGATTGCGTGCACACGGAAAATGCACACAGAATTATCCCTTCTTACAAATCTGACGGATGAAATCTCTCCGCAGACACCTCTTACAAATCTAACGGACTAGCTCTTCCAGATCTCCCAAATCTTGGGCCCCACACGACTATTGTTAGTTAACAAAACACAACTACCCTGACCAAATATATGAGATCTAAGGAAAGTTGTTGGAAACAAAAAAAACCATTTTAATATTGATATATTATTTTTTAAACTAATATTTTTTCTTAAAGTGACAGAAGCAGCAGTAGTGTTGACACTGAGGATGAACAATAGTAAATTAAAGATACTGCTTCCAATCTGGAAATGAGGCTACGTAAGATTCATTGTCATCTCAAGAACAAGCATCTGCTCATCATGTAACATGTCCAGAGTTGTCTAGGGTCTTAACTCTCAAAAGGACGGCATGTTCAAAATTAGCTTAGCTGTCACTGTCCAATTTGTAACTCTAAATAGGCAGGCGTCAAAGATATACGACTGGAGGAGGCATGGGGGAAGGCTTATTTAAGGTAGGCATGCTGTCACTGTCCAATTTGTAACTCCAAAGAGGCAGGTGTGGAAGATATACGACTGGAGGAGGCATGGGAGAAAGCTTATTTAAGGTAGGGCTTTCTTTCGTCCAGCTCTTCAGGATGGGTGGAACATGACATAACATTAATTATCAGGTTTCGTGTTTGAGTTTGGGACTATTTTATGAGTGTGTTATCGACGTTGTACATACTTTACTACTTGAGGAATCAGGAAGTATATATGTGTAGGGATGCGTATTCTCCATTTTTTGGGTCATCGCCTTGACCCAAACTCTCTTAGACGAATTAAATTCTACCTTTTCGTCAACTTAGTAGAATAAAAGAACTAAGTGTTCAACCACAAATTCCCACAGAACTGGGATCGCTAGAACTGGAAGGGCTACGATACGCTATATACATCCATAGAATGAGGTGTCATCAGGACTTTTGACAAAATATTTGAAAACTAGACTATCACATAACTGTGAATGTATGTGCTAGAACTGTGTATAGTTAGTTGTGTTACACAAATTTGATGGAGAAGGGGTAAGAGTTAGTTTTCTTCTTTGAGAAGACAGAATTAGTAAAAGGTGTTTCCATCAGAGTCACAAGCTTCCCTGCTCAAGAAGGGGTAAGAGTTAGTTTTCTTCTTTGAGAAGACAGAATTAGTAAAAGGTGTTTCCACCAGAGTCACAAGCTTCCCTGCTCAAACCCTAACTAAGGCGTACATCCATCACTCACATGAAATACATGATAGTATGATACACAGCTGTATATGCAGCACATCATGCAACTTTGGGCTCCCATACATTCGAGCATGGGAAATGCAATGTGAATAGTTTATATAAATATATTTTTAAAGAAAGGGAAATGTCTCGCTTACTCAGATCTTGATTGGCCAAGGGACATTAGAGTCTGGAAGACAGCCTCAGAATTTGCATCAACAACACCAACTGCCATTATAGCGGGGTGATCATCCCAGTACTGAAAAAACAAGTAAAATCACCGTGAAGTTGGCAATCCATCCACACCAACACACAATGCAGTGTTTAGAACAGGAAATACCTTCCCACGAGAGCCACCATCATTTGCCTCCGTAAACAAACGTAACCCTAAATGCAAGGGAAATAGATATTACGGACAAATTCATTGATTAGAAGGGAAAAATTATCATTACCGTTTTTGCAGCCAAATATTGTCCATGGAGAAGGTGCAATAACGTCAGATGCCATTGGATCATTATGAGACGATGAAAATAACGTCCAATCTGATAAATATTCATATAAAAGATAATAAGAGTGATGTAGTACTAATGAATACGTAGAGATATGTTACTTCTGTAAACAATGCCAAAAGAAAATGAATTCCTTTAACACTATATAAACATTTGAGTTACCTATTGAGTGCATACGACTATTGCGTCGGCTTAACCTGAGAAAGTTTACCAGCCAATTAGACAGCTAGAAATACTAGTATCCAAATATGGATACATATAATTAATCACAACTGTTTTTTGTCATGTCATTACATTATAAATAATCCTGACTTGCAATAGCAATATGACAATGTATTATATACAGTTTATATCTCAGTCGGATAATGCACTTTACTACTTTATTTCCAGATAATATAAATTCACAAAATAAAGTAAAAAAATGAAAATCTGAAGGTTTAAGCATCATAACAAAATTAAATTAACTACACAAACATTGCTCCCAATCATGTTACGAAAAATAGTTTTCTAAACCACTTAGGTTCAGGGGCCAGCACTTCACACTTTTAAAAACACTGCTCCCAGTTGATATAATAAATAAATCACAAAGCAAAGTACCTGAAAGCATGCCATCTTCTATGTGAACAAGCAACAATGTGCTCATCTCTTCTCGGGGACTGCTCACAGAACAGAAATCATGTGACTGTTTTATTGAACATAATGATGGCAAAGTGGAATAATAAATTAAGGAAAACACAAACCTTTAAAGCACACTCCATTAAACACCTGATCCACCTAGCTGCTTCTTCTGAACTTCTCGCACCCAACTGGAAGACATTGGTCAAAGGAAACAAAAGGAAAGTACTACTATCACAAAAAAGCAAAAGAATATCAGCTTTCTGATTAAGGAAGATGAACATTACTCCTCACCTTAAGTTGATCATAATGATTTGATGAATTATATAGTGTGAATATGTAAAAATCCTGTCAATAAAATGATGAAGAAGATGTAGTAAGTTTTACTTATAGAAACCCTAACTAAAATAGTGAAAAAACGTCTTACACTCCTATGTACGCTTTCTCTTCCATTGTCTGTCACACGTATAGAAGAATCAATTATTGCACTTCTAACAGGATCCTGCACCCAAAAGAAACATGGTGTCATATTCAAAAGAAGATATAAGTGAAGACCAAAATTTCTTGCAAGAATTTATGGTAGCATATCGATAATTTCCATTATTTACTATTTGAAAGTAAGCTGGGGGTGATACGATTACAATCACCATTTTCATTGTAGTTATCTACTGTAGTATATGTTACCAAGACAATAATAACCCCTTTACCCGTCTGCCCAATTGCCGTAAACATCAATCATAAGAGTGACAAACTGACAACAAATGAAGAATACAGCAGCTGCAAACGAGAAAAGCCAAAAAGGCAGGACAGGTGACATATCCTCCGCAAGGGACATCATATTTGTTCCCTGTATGGGAGCCACTTTCCCAAAGCAGCGTTCACTGAAGGCCTACTTTTCAGTTCAAATGTTAAAAACCAGCTCCGGGATCCTACCTATGCAATACCAGTCTTTAATTCCATGAAACTGATGATTAAGGAGCATGATTTAGGCCCCGTTTGGAACAAAGGAAGATCAAAGGAAATTTCACAGGAAACGTTTCCTCAGGAATGGAACCGACCGAACCATTCGGAACGAATGAATCGTGACTTCCTTTCCGGAGGAAAGGAGCGAAGGGATGCCTGTTTTACGGGAAAGAAAGAATCCACTCCAAATCCAGGGAATGGCTTAGCACGCTGCTCTCGCGCTTCGTGTCTGCTCCCGTGGTCGCTGCTCGAGGATTAAAGCTTCGGTAATTTTTGAAAATTTTGAAACTAAGGAAAAAGAAAACAACTTCAAGTAAATTTTGAGAATTAATGGAACAATTTTGGGAACTTTTGGGGATAACTCGGAGAATACCTACATGAAGAGCTCAACGAGACGAACCTAACGAAATAACTTTGGAAAACTTTGAGAACTTGAGAAAACTTTTTTGAATTTTCGAAAATTACCATTTAAAAGAAATCCAAAACACCCAAGAAATATGAGGCTTTTAAAAAACGCACCCTTAATTTAAATTAAGTGCTATGAATAATTATAATATAGTTTATAAAAATGAATTTAATTTCCACTAACATTTTATTCCTGTGTTTCTATTCCTTCATTCCAAACACTTTAATTTTTTCATTCCTCTGTTTTCTATTCCTATGGTTTTTACGCTTTTTCTATTCCTATGTTTTTCTCATTCCTACTTTTTTCCTATTCCTGCGGTTTTTCATTCCTTCGTTCCAAACGGGGCCTTACACTCCTAAACCATCTTGTAAAAGGTAGGAAAGACTTGCTGTCTCAGCAAATCATAGGGCCTTGGAAGCAAACTTAGCGTTCAAACAGGCCAGCCGGATGTGGCACCTTTCAAATGCTGGGCCGGGCATCGGATTTGCTCGGACTACCTTTTAACGTTCCGTTCAATCTAGAGAGAAGTAAAACCGGAGCAGAGGAACGAACAGCACCCACCAATGAAAACAATTAATAACGATGTAGCCAGAAAATAAAATCAACCATGAGACTTGAGCAAGAATATTCAAATTAAACACATCTCACCCTAACGGCCTCACCCCCAGATTGTCGTAATTAGAATCTCAATTTCAGTTGGAACACCAAAACAGATCCCCGTCGTAACTGACACCCCAATTTACGACGCCCGGGGGGCCTACAGAACGCTAGGACCGGGGAATCCGCTGCCGCAAGAGAAACGAAACGCGCGCCAGACACCGGAGCGGAGAACGGTCAATTTACCTCGCGCTTGGAGGCGGGCGGGGACCTGTAGCAGCGGAGCGCGGCGTCCTCGAGCACGAAGTAGCGCTTGCGCGAGTACTGCAGCCCGAAGCGGTTGGATCGGATCAGGTACAACCACCCTTCCATCCGCATCCCGTCCTCCCCGCTCGCCGCCTCCGCCGCGGCCGGGGGAGCGTCCTCCACCACCGCCACCTCGCCCATTCGCCCGCCCGAATTTGATTGGTCCCTCCCCCCCTCTTGCTGCGAGCGGCGCAGCTCCGCCTCGCGTCGGCTTGGTGTGGTGGTGGTGGTGGCTCGTGGCCGCGGCGCCCCTCTCGGTTTGTGTGTCTGCGCTTTTGCTTTGTTCTTCGCAGGCGAATTGAATTGGGCGCAGGCACGGCGGACGACAAGGGAGGAGAGAGAGGGCGAATGATATAACGATGGGTGTAGGAGGAGGTGGGAGGTAGTCCAGTGAATCTCATATGAACTAAACGTAAAGTTTATTTATTTAAAAAATAAATAAATTATTCATCTCCACCGTGTATTCATCGATACAACGGATCTGAGGTTAGCATGTAAATAAGGTGGCTTGTAGAAAATCCGAGGAGAATGGTCCGGCGGTGGGCCCACGGGGCATTTCTTTTTCGTTATTTGGCGCCGTTGGCTGAGCTGTAACTAGTTTTTACGAAAATCGATAAAATTGATTCGATTTAATATTATCGCGTACCTATTTTTGTTAAAAATCATACTAAAATTTTGTAAAAAAAAAAACTGATCCACTAACCGGTCAATTTTTCTCAAAAACTGAAATCAAAACCGGAGCGGTTCCAAAACCTGAGTCAGAGACGCTATCTGCGCTGGTGGCCGAGATTTGTTTCGCTCTCCCTATCCGTCTCTGTTTCTCTCTCCTCTTCTCCGTTTGTTTTGTGCCGCGAGCGAGAGAGAGAGAAAATGATCAGAGAGGAGAGAGAAAGACAGGTGATCAATCTGTGTAGGGAGGGATGTATTCGTCTTCTACGGCTCTTTCTTTGGTGGCTGCGTGACTCAGAATTTCTGGGGAAGAGGACAGACGGCAGAGTGAGTGTGACAGGTACGCGTCGGGATCCTTTGTGGATTTGTGCCTCTGTTCTTGGAAAGGAAGGAGGTGATCGTCAATGAAGACTGCTGGATGAAAAGAGATGGCTCGTCAATGAAGAATGTTTCCGATGTTTCTATGCGAGGAAGGCTGCATTTGGGGTACTGATTTCGTCTCTTTTATTTGTCATTCAAAGATATATAAGCACGAGAATTAAAAATGGTTTAAAAATAAGATATTTTGAAAACAAAGAGGAAAAATGTATTGAAAATAGATAAAGATGTATTAAAAAGCGAGAATGACAAATAAAAAAAATTGTGATCTCTAAAATAATAAGTAATTGAAAATAGAGAGAGCAGAAAGTAAGCTTCTTCTCTGTGATTTCTTTATGAATTGTTATATAGGAGTAGGTTCTTTTTCAAGCACGGTTGTTTTTCTTATCTTCTTCGATACAAAAGGTACTCCTAGTCTCCTACTCCTACAACATTTGTTTAGGGTGACGACGACTAGCTAATTTGGCGGAAATCAAGTTTGAAGTGGCAGAATTTTTTTTTAGGAATCAAAACACGTACTCTTTTCATTATTAAACTGATGTCATTAGAACAACAGATCTACTTTATTTTCAATTAATATTTATCTAAAAGTAATAACTAAAAGGGCTAATTTGATTCATACCATTATACCTTTGCTAGTTTTAAAATATTCTACCACCGTATCAACGACAAAGGGGACATCTATTGCAATGATGATCACCTATATATTGTAGAAGTATTTCAAATTTTGTAAATTTATAATCTTGATTAAAAATAGAAGGCAAGGGTGAAGCCAGGCACCAACCTCTTTGGTGAACATGCACCAAAGTGTAAAATATTTTTCCTTTGTTAGTAATACTAGTATTTAGAGAAGTAAAAATTGCTCGAAACTATGTCCTTAAAACATATGGCGTCAATGTCTTTTTACTGTAGCTTTACCACTGGTAAGAGGTGATGGGTGACTTGGTCTCTCACCTTAAAGCGGATTTTCTCACATTTGCCTCCCGTGCGGCGTCAAGGAGAGCCGTCGGTGCCGTCCCGCGAAAAGCCTCCCGTGCGGGGATCGTAACTTTTGATTAACCGGGTCTCACCCTCATGCTCGATCATGCGGGTGACCGACGACAGGCCGACATGGCTTGTAGCACACGGTTTCCGTGCTTGCCTGGGCGCCTGCCCTTCTCTCCATCATCTTCTCCCTCGGTAGTTTTTCTCCGCGCGACTTGCTCGTTTCTTTGTCCGTGTTCTCCGGGTCGCTACCAAACCTGGGCTAGACGGTCAAGTTAGGCGCGTTCGCCGGCCACGCCACGCCGCTCCGCTCCTACTCATCCGGTCCAATGGTCCATCAGGAAAACAGGTCGTGGAGTAGCGGCACGGAGCGCAGCTGACGCGCCCGCTTGGAAACGGGCACCTCGGCTTGCTTGCCCTTGCTAATTTCACCCTGCATTTTCTCCACTCCTCAGACAGGCTGGATTATCTAATCAGAGCCTCGGAGGCCGTATTAAAATGACGGTCACATGGGACGCCATCACGCTCAATCAGTGTCCGGAGAATTTTGAATGTTATTGACTGTATCGCCGTTGTTTGACTCGATCGAACTGCTAGCGAGGCGCAGTCAACTCCATGCTACCGACTCCGATTGTTTGTTGCAATTTTCCCAGGGCCTGTGGGAAGTAATAATTATTTGTTGGGCACTTGGACGCAACGATTTTCGGACGAGGCGTGGTGGCTTTAGATCGACGGCCGCGTGAAGCAATGCGTCCGCTCAACGTGCCCAACACCATCGACAACCATGTAACGGAAACTGCCGCACCGACAAGATTAACTTTACCTGCAGGGGGTATGTTTACAGTTAACGTGGGTGCCGTTCGACGGACTACGCACGACACGACAACGATTCAGCAGCGTCCGTATCTAGCCAGAGGCCGCGGGGCTGTTCTTTTTAGATTCCTACGGCTGCGGCTGACTGATGGTGTGCAGACATAGTAGACAGTTGTTGCTGCTATTCTAATCAGCATGTTACGGCAGCAATCAAAGAGGACCAAATTTGTGCTGTACATTAAAGCTTGATACTGTTTGCACGCTGCAGCCGAACCGCTGCTGCTAACAGCGCAGCACAAATAAGCCGCAGCCCAGGGATCCGAACACACCCCGCATCTTTATCTGCCCGCGCGGCGGCGCCAACTGTGATCAGCTCAGGGGCTGGCTGGCGTTCGTGGGTGGCACGAGCTCGCGCGGCGCCCTGTCCCCAAATAGGGTGATTTGATTAGAAATTAGGATTAGGGACACGCCCTACCTGATCCAATGATAATAAACAAAACAACACTTGGATCCAGCACGCGGCGCCACGCCCGAGCCGTGCGTGTCTCTCACTCTCGTCATCACCGGGCACCATCCGGGAAGTCGAGGAGCACCTGATGGTGATGGATTTCTTCCCCGTCCCCCTGCAAGCCCGAGCGCGACGGGGCGGGCGCGGCGCGGCGGCACCAACCTGAGCCTCGTCTCACCGGCTCGGCCTTTTCTAGACTGCGGCCGCGTCGACAATGACTCGTAGCTTGCGTGTGGCTCGCGAGTCGTGACCTCGCGCGCCGGTGAGGTGGAGCTGTTCGGTTCGGTTCGGCGGCTCGGCGCTGTCGCTGGACGTCAGCCAGACGACATGAGTGCGAAGCGTCGAGCTGAAGAAAAGTGTAAAGCAATACGGGAGCCGGGCGCGCACGGGAAGTAAAAAAAGGCGATTTCCAACCTTTTCACTTCCAAAAGAGAAAAATCACGGTGAGAGCCTGGCAGCCAAAAGCACATTCTGCTGGCCGGGAATCCAGAATCCCTCCTCCTGGGTACTGGCGGAGATGGCGACTGATGAAGCGGAAGCGGATGCGGATGCTCCGCGTCCCCGGGCCGTTTTCAGCCCCCCTGAGATGCGCGCGACCACTACGCACCCTGAGATGTCGACACAGTGAAGTAGTGATTGTTTGTGATTTTGTGTTGCTGATTGCCATCCGCATCAACCGACCAGGAGATGAAAAGAGAAGCTTCAGTGAGGACCGGCATCCGGCAGGCAGGCAAGCTCCCTTTGGTGGGAAAGAAGGCTTGAAATTTCAAAACCGAATTGTTAGCCCAGGCCCACAGAATAATGGGCCGCGCTGTTTTGGTAACATGGCGCATTATCTTTCGTTTTTCCCAATCTGCCAATTTGCCGTTGCCAGTTTCCCACCTTTCCTCACTGCAAAATTTACGAATAACTACGACAATATACAATTAAAAATTTAACATAGAAAAATAGTATATTCATCATGATAAACTGAAAAATATAGTACTTGTCGCAAAATGCAATCAAACATTTTGAAAAACAAAAAAGGAGGAACCTCTAAGACATGTAGTTGCGACATGAGAAAAATCGACCGAGGTGACTCAAATTGGAGACCCTATTTTGCATTGCTGAAGTCAGAGGGAATCCAAAATCCGTAGTAGCAGACTAGAAATGCAACAAGTGCTATGCTGAAGAGAATATGAAAGTGTTGGGTGTTCTGAGGGATACATCCAATCAGGGACAAAATTTCTCTTTTCGCTGTGAAATCTTGCGCAGCCAATATACATGTACCAAACTCTGATAATTCACCATCTATCGCAAGCCCAGAAGAGATCACAAATTTTGTCACCTAAGGTGTTGCAACTAATCGCAATAGTAGGACAAACAGCAAGGACCCAAAAGAAAAAAAAAGAAAAAGAAAAGGGACTCCACGTCCGGCACACGTGTTGTGTTGTTCGTTTACAGCTCTAAACTACGAGCTCACCGGCCGGTAAACGCGCTTTTCGCCGTCCTCGGCAGATAGTCGAAGCTGTCAGCGTCCTTGTTCTCCTGCCACGGCAAGCTCTTCGCGCCGAGCAGCGGAGCCGAGTCCTTCTCGCTCATCTGCAACATTCCAGACCCTCGTCACCTCCAAACACAATTTTCCACAGTTTTGTGGGCGACGTGATGCTGGAGTCATGTAATTACCTGCGCAGCAACCGGAAGCGAGCCGGCGGTGGCCTCGGTCTTCTTCTTGCTCTCGACGGAGTAGTAGGAGTAGAGGCCCATGCCGAACATGGCTATGAGGATGCCGACGATGTTGCGCGCAGTGAAGGGGTCCTTGAGCAGCACGTAGCCGAAGGAGAGGACCAGGCACGTCTTGAGGTGGCCCAGCACCTGGTACGTCACTGGCGACGTCGTGCCGATCACCAGGAACGTGCTGAAGTTCACGCACACCGCGATCGAGCACGAAATCACGATGAAGGCCTGCATGACCGACGCACCGTTAAAACTGGTGACGACCTGTTCAGATAATCGATCGACCGGATCACTGTCTCCGCTGTACATACCACGACTTGGAAGGTGTAGTTGAAAGCGAAGACGTCCCGATTGGTCAGGAGCTTATCGACGAATGGGCCGGTGACGAGCAGTACGGCGGACTGGTATGGCGACGACTGGTACAGCAGCTGCGTGGAGGACACCTTGAGCCTCCTCTGAATTTGGTTTGTCAGCTTTAAAGGAAGGTTAAGGAGGACAGTTTTAGGGCATGGATACGCAGACTGCAAACAAATGTGCCTGCTAACATCTAATGGCCAGCTAGTACTTCCTTTTTTCCTGTGAGGAAAGCAAGCAGAAGGATACGATCTGGCCAACACATGTGGCGGCGATGGTGAGCGCGGCGATGATGGAGCCGAGGAGATTGAGCTGGAGATCTGTGACCGACGCGATGCCGACTCCGAGGAGCAGGACCATGAGGGAGGCCTTGATGCTCTGGCTGAAGGTATCAAGATTGTCAAGCATGAGAAGTTATGTTTGCACAATCTCAATTCCGTACAAAAGAGCAGTGTGTTCAATATCGAATTGCTCAAATGTGAGATTTGA
Organism: Zoysia japonica; assembly: GCA_001602275.1. Classification (NCBI taxonomy): domain Eukaryota; kingdom Viridiplantae; phylum Streptophyta; class Magnoliopsida; order Poales; family Poaceae; genus Zoysia; species Zoysia japonica. The sequence goes on from BCLF01000017.1 coordinate 3,296,013, forward strand.
GAAGGACCTGAATTTCTTGTTTAGAAAGATGGTTTCCAATAACATGGTGAAGGGTATGATAGCCAGCTTAGTCATCTGAATCAATGAACAATCGTTAGTCAAGAAGCGACAAGGTAGTACTACTATGGCAAAGATCGACATGTCGAATTAGCAAAATGATGGCCTGTGGAAAACTTGCCTGGTAGAAACCAACAGAGTTGAAGCCGAGGCAGAGGTTGAGCAGGCCGATGGAGATGCCATTGAGCAAACCGAAGGAGATGACCGTCCTCGCGTCGATGGGCTTCGGCTCGAAGAAGCGCAGCCGCTGTGCGACGTGTAGGGTTAAGAAGGTCACCATGAGGTGCCAACTCGTCAGCGTCGTTGCTGCATTCGTCACATTCACAAGATTCATAAACGTCGCTTTCACGCACAGCGACAAAAAAATTCGCCAGCCGACGGGTCCGGTATTCAATCAAGTACAGTAGTGAAAATTCTGAGAGCAGGTGCTCACCGAAGAAGAAGCCGAGACTGCTGATGAGGTACTTGTTGCAGATGACGATGGCCACGGACGACGTGACCGAGAGGCCCAGCGCGCCGGCGACGCCCATCCGGGAGCCCGCGCCGTCCGACATCTCCTCTTCCTCCTTGATGGCCGGTCACTAATGCCTCCCTGATGCTGATGTGATGCAGATGAAGTCACCGTATTGATCACAGAGGAGAGTCAACTATAACTTTATTATTACTCCATATTTTAACCGATCTGAATAAAAATGTCCTGAAGAGCTTCAGTAGGATCAATTGATAATTTCGTTTTGTTGCGAGCGACACCATTTTCTAGGACATCTGGGGAGCCATGGCGCTCGGCTGACTTGCCCGCCTGCCCGGCAGGAAGAGCGGAAGAATCCATATGGATCTGACGCAACTGATTATTACAGCATGCTCGGGAGAGAAGCTTCCGTTGGGACCAGAATCCAGATGCGTGCTTGGCAATGTGCAGCGGCGCAAGCAACTCATGGGCACGGCGACGCAGGACAAGTTAGAGAAACAGGCCCTACTCCTATACAGCAAGCGACAATATGCGCACCTAACAACAGAACAGAGTGCCGTTCACAGGGGAGCAGACGTTGCAGCAAGATGTTTGAGATTTTTCCATCGTCCCCAGCCGACAGCGACGTCTGCCCGAAGTTAGGTGGCCACGGCGGAACGAGGATGGCTCAATCGACTATCAACAGCAACGGGGCACTTGTATGGATCCGGATTCTAAATCCTCCAAAAACTAACCTACAAAAATTATGAAAAATTGAAACAAACAAGCCCGTAGTTTGCAGCCGAGCTCTGACAGTCAGCAGGGTAAGGATTATGTAAACACCAAGTAGAAATAAACTAGTAGTAAGATTCTTGCCGAGTTGGGAGAACTCATGTTGTTTCCAGAAATATTCGGTCAGCGGTAATTTGCTTCAACCAGTAGAGATTCAAGGGGTTTTAAGTACTACTCAGACTAATTAAGGGCAACATGGACAACTAATCCGATCGAACAACTGGGTCTCAATTTTGATACTACCAACAATCTGCCACAGCAATCATAGTCCGGTTCAAATTGACTAGTCCTTGCCACGCCTAGCTCTATGCCAGTTAATATTTTGCTGCCATCCAAAAATTAAACAAGGCAGTACGCAACAGAAGACTAATTAAGGCGAAATACATGCACCCGCCACCCGGTCGTAAGTCGTAACCGAAGCCGCCGGACGCTGGCAGCGTCAGGCCACATCCAACACGGTACAGGATCACACGACGGCGAAGAAGAAGAGGGCGACTCTGTCCGTACGTCGTGCAGTTTTGGGGCAAATTAAACAACAACAAAAGAACGCTTGTCATCGGCGGGATGAGTCTCGCGTTTCCCGCGATCGATCAAAACAAACAGGTAACGTAACGAAAATCATATACCAGAAACAAATGAACAATTGGAGCGAAACCCTACGCACGCGAGCTGTAAGCGAGAGGGGAGGATCATACGGACCTGTTGTGGCCCCCTTGTTGGGAGGAGGATCTGTGTGTCCTCCGCGGGACGGGAGGAGCGCTCTGTTGACTCGTTGATGAGATCTTCTGAGAAGAAAGAGAGCGACGGATGGGAGGGGAGGGAGAGGGAAGTAACCGCGGACTGGCTTTGATGATTGCTTCGCGCGAATTGGAATGTGGTGGAGGGAGGGAATTGAGAAGTTTGGGAGAGAGGGAGAGGGAGACTCAAGAGGATGGAGGGATTGGTAGGTGGCGAACAGCTCAAACGCCCGCCAGCCGCGGCTCCCAATCGCCTCCTCCCCCCGTCTGCTGTGCTGAGGCTTCCTTCTAGTTAGTCCTACAGTTCCATGGGCCCACCAGTCATTGACTAACAGATGATGGTACGAGGGAAGTGTCTTTTTCTCCGCTTGACCTGGTTGATGGGGCTGGAGAAGACAAAATTTTGCTAACTTCGTAGATCAATTAGTACAATCTAAAATAAACAGTTTCCCGTCGTTCTCGTGCGCCGCCAGTGGCTCGTCCAGTTCCGGTTAGGTACACCGATACCGGCATACTATCGCTAATTATCCCTTCCGTTTCTGCAAACCACCACCTTTTCCCGCAACGTAAGCTTCCATCGCCGTTCGCCGACGATGAGCAGCAACGACAACAATCGATGATGTGGCAACACGCGCCGCGCCTCGCGTCGGTGATCCCATTGGCTCCGAGCTGAGGACTCAACTGCTGTTAGGTTGGACAGCCGTTTGTTTCACCAACGTCGCGTGCGCGAATAAACAACCTCGCAGCCCACTTGTACCCTGAGACAGCTAGCCATCCTCCATGGAGCCACCACGGTGTTTGGTCCGGCGACCACGGGAGGAGAGAACGAGCGCAAAGAAGCGTGCGCAATTCCACGACAGAGGAAAGTCGTAGAGCAGGCAAGATGCCAAAAGCGCTATTAGTTAATGTAATTGCAAGTGAGACGTATATTATCGCGAACTCATATACTCGTCTTGCAAAATCTATGTTCGTAGCTTTTACGGACTAACAATAAATTTTTCGCGGCTTAACAGTAATCCACCTACGAAGTTTACTGGACAAACAGATACGTACGCAACAAACTGCAAAAACCCGTCACTTTAATATGTTTATTTTACTTATACTAATTTGCATAAAGTTGCTTACTATTGTTTAGAATATTTTTCAACAAATTTTACTCAAATTCATTGAAATTTTATAATATGAACACGAGGTTTTAATTCTACGGTGCAACTTTAAACTCACTAGAACAAGTAAAAAATCATCAAAAGTTTGTAATATTTTTAAATTAAGTGTATATGTAATAATAAAATAATAAATTATATGTTGAATGGATTCTCGTAAAGCCTATATTTGATTTACGACTAACAATACGACTCGCAGGTGCAACGAAACCCACCCTACTTGCAACTCGAGCTAAAGAGAAAATTATTGGATTGGAAGCCAGGTCCAAATCCTGGAAGTGTGTTGAATTATGCAGCCTGCCAACCCCACGCGCCATTCGACGGCCTAAACGCAAGGAGAGAACACCGACCACTGCTACAAGAACTATCCTCTCCCAAGAAAGGATAAATGAAATTCATTCAGTTCACACAGAATATGGAAGTACAACAATATTGCTGTTTCGTTGGAATCATCAGATCAAAAGAACAGTCGTACCTAGGAGCGGTGCCAAAGTTCACCGACGTATCCAGTCATCTACATGTTCACAAGTACATGGTCGCTGCACTCAAAACCTCTATTGGTGCTTCAACATCGCACACTAATGATACAACAGCAGCAACCGTTGTTGGTATGTACACTTTTTTTTTCTTACGTGGAGAAAATAAAATAATGAAAAGTTTTCTGAAAAACTGACTCCAAGGGATGTAACCTCAGGTTGGAGTTTCATCCTGCTTGTTCTTTTGGTACACGGATTCTAGGCACTCCTTTGCTCGGTGAACTTTAGACTGGATGTAAAAGCTCCCGGATTTAGCATTTCTCTCAAATAAGTTATCGTACCGCTGCATCATACACATATTACAGGAGGCTGTAGTCAGAAATGTGTCTTTGTATAATAGTTAGTAGCTTAATGCATCTGAGAAAGAGAAGCAACATACCTTTGCAATCTCTTCCCATGTTGCCTGCTCAGATACACCCAATATCTGCCTTGCTTCCTGTTCGGTCATTGTTTTGCTGGCTCTACGAATATTATTTATTGCTTCATGGGCCACACCACTCTGATTTGCATCTGGGAGATAAAGAAGGAAACAAACATACGAAGAACCATGTAGAAAATAAAGTTCGCTATTTTTCAGAAACGGATAAATGAACAGCACTGTTAAAGCTGAGAAGCTAATCTTGATCCTGTGACTGAACACTAATTGTGAAAGAAAGGAAAATGTATTCTCCTAAGATAATGCTGAAAGACACCACTAAATGCCGTTACCATATTTGTGAGTCCATCTAAGTTGTGTTAGAACTTCATCTAGGAAATGCACAAGGTGGTTCATTGGAGAATGGCAGACGGGTGAATTTCACATCATTTCTAGGTGTCAACGATCATTAAACAGTTCATATGCTAATACCGGCAATATGAGAAATCATGAGATCCATATCTTAGAAATCATGTGTTCTTTGTTAGTAATTATAAACAGTCACAGTATCTGGCTGTCAAAGGACTCAAAGGCAATGATCTTAAGAAAACATCTTTAAGAGACCTCAAATACAATAATCTAAGAAATCTATTGTGTTTGGATAGATATATCATGCTCACATGTTGATAGAATGTCAAATATACAAGAAACAAACTCATTAGACAGCATGGGCACAATGTTTTAGTGTATCTAGACATGAATCGACTTCAACAAGTGAAATTTAAGTTAACTGCCTGTTGATAGGACTGGGCTGCTATATGATATATGTTCAAGCATAAACACCTTTTCGAATGCCAGTAGAAGTCAGATGCTGAAATTTGTAAATATCATCTGCCTGTTATATTTAAATCTAATAGAGGAACAGGAGGTAGCAGAATCTTCAGCTGTGGGTCACAAATTCAGAATTAATATCATGGAAGAACTTACTCTGAAGTGCTTTACGGTATGCCTGAAGCATAGCTCTTCCTATAATCCCAGAACCCATGACAATCAGATTTGCAATAAGTTTCCCAGCCTGAAAAGACAATTACACGTGTTCAAATGCCTCAGCCTTGGTTCTCTGATTTCTTTCAGAAATAGCATATTTCAAATCTATACAGCATGACGAGACAACATGATAACCTAGTTAAATTACAAAGGAAGTCACCAATGAATTTTGGAAGTAATGGCATAACAGCCAATTAGTTTCTGAAATAATGTTGTCGGCTCAAAACTATAAGGCTGACAGGGAAGCCACGAATATCGTGTCAGTGAGTGTTCAATGCCTCAAACCCGGCACATCGGCAGCTTCTGCTGGAAGCTTATCTGTTTCTAACCCGTTGCTTGCAAAATCCAGAGCTCAGAAGCAGGGCATTATTATATGACGGATGCCCAATAAAGCCGCACCTGAATTGAGACAGTACAAGCACGATCTCATCCTACCGCGACGAGCAACTACTCCCTTGCGCGTCGCGCGAACACAATTCACAGCACAGCTCCCACCCGCATAGCGCGGAGAGAGCGAGCAGATCGAACGGCCAGCCGCGAGCTCGCGAACCGGCGCTCTAACCCCGAACAGAGCCCCTAAGCCCCAGCCCCAGCAGGAGCGGAAGAAACGAAGGATGGCGAACCTCGCTCAACCGCAGATGAACCTGCCGGTTTCCCTTCGCCGTCGCACGCACGCACCCACGCGAACCGGGAAATCAGAGGGAAGAAGGAGCGGGGAACTGACCATTGTTGCTCCGACGAGGCGTGCGATCCGCGTCGACGCGCAGCTGCCGGAGAGAGGGGAAGAAGAAGATGCGCTCGCGATTGGTGCATTTCGTGTTGGGCCGGTCGGCCAGTTGGGGGGAGGAAAAGGCAGGAACGTTCCAGAAGGAACTTGCTCCAACCGGGCCGGGCCACGTGCTTTCTTCTCCGTCGGCTCGGCCCGATTTATCAGTGAGGCTCCCTCGTTCCGGGCCGTGACCCGGCAGCCCGCCGAAGTCCACGCGGCCCACGCCAGGAGAGGAGAATCGGCAGCAACTGCCTCTATGCCTGTGGTTCTGGAGTTCACGGCGGCTTGACGCACGCACACACCTCGATAGGCAGCGAGAGAGAAACAGAATCAAATGTGAAAAATTTTTAGTTATATTTTAAATATCTTTGATGATAAAATAAATTATAATAAAAAAATATAATACTTATTAATACTTTTTAAAATAAGCTAAATTATCAAAGATAATATTAGAAATTAATAGTCTTAATATTTTAAGGCCAGCGAGAATACTACACAGAGGCAACAGCAGAGCAGAGTGGGGATGAACCGGATCAAATTTCTTCACTGAACTTCAGCAATACAGCAACGACCATATATCCGTCGACCCGGTCCGGTCCAAAGCGAAACACACGCATATACAACACGAGCTGACAGTGGCCTCTGCGCAGGCTAGCTATTGCTCCACCAAACCAACCACACCTTGATTCCGCGTCAAGTTAATTAACAAAAATAAAAATCACAGTCGTTGGAACGGCTAGCTGCTGCTACAGTACTACTTGGTCCTTCACCGACCGGCCGCCTCGCGGAGCGTGGTCCGTCCGTCCTTCCGGCGCCGCCGGGTTGGGCGTCAGTAGCCTAGGTGGCCGATCTCCCAGTTGAGCGTGGACGCCACCCTGTCGTGGTAAGGCACGTACTCCTGCGTAGCATGATCGATCAGGTCCTGGTGGGTTACTAAAGTAGCAACACGCTTGCGCGCTGCGAGCAGATAGAGGGGCGCGCACCTCTAGCTTGTCCATGAGCTCCTGCGCGGTGGGCGCGAGCACGATGATGCGGCGCGCGCTGGGGTTGATGAACCCCTCCTCGACGGCCTTGTCGATGAAGGTGAGCAGCGAGTTGTAGTAGCCGTCGACGTTGAGCAGGCCCACGGGCTTGTGGTGGATGCCCAGCTGCGCCCACGTGATCACCTCCAGCAGCTCCTCCAGCGTCCCGTACCCGCCTGCGTATACAAATCAGCATGCACGTACGAGGTCAGCTTATTCAGCATGTACACGCTCTGACTGTTCGATGGATACGGTGGGGCGCACCAGTCTCTTCTCGACACGCCATTCTATTCAGCTCGCGCCAATTATTTGTTCGATCGAGCTACCTACTCACTCTGCATCGTCACTGTGCACCGGTACTATTGCTACTGCTAGTACTCACTGATGTGCATACTATACCACGACTGCCCTACGTAGGAGTGGTAACTTGTCTCTGGTGTCTGAGTGGTGGTTGCATTGTTCCATCTCTTCCAGACACGAGACATGTCTGTCCTTTAATTGTGACCAGGTAACAGTCACCACAGTGACACAAATCCAAGATCTACTCGTGCAACAAGTAGCAGAGCAGTAAAAACAATCCGTGATCGATGAAGAACGGCCAGGTAGCTAACTCACCGGGCAGCGCGATGAAGGCGTCGGACTGCCTCGCCATCTCCGCCTTCCGCTGGTGCATGTCCGCCACCGGCCGCACCTCGCCCACCGTCTCGCCGCTGATCTGCACGAACACACCGAGAAATTAACACAAAGGATGTGAGTACCGTCTCGGGCTCAACGTCCTACCAGATATTCAGAAACGATCAAGTACTATGAATGGCTGCATGCATGCAAGGGATCGAACGACGCCATGATGTGCGGCATGCTCTGTTTGCGGTGGTGTTGTGTCCAGACAAACGCTGGGAGTGCTTCTAGCTGCTAGTCTCTGCGCTGTTCCCCAGGCGAAGAGGCCCGGCCCTGCCGGTCGAGGCACGACCTCGTCCTCGGAGAGAACAGAGCAGAAACTGGGCGGCGCCGCGTGATGACTCGAGTGACTCCTCCGGGAATGGTAAAAGGGAGGTATAGCTAGGAAGAGGACCACAAGGTCGCAGAGGGCAGTACGTGCCGGCTAAACCATGAGTTGATTGCAGTAGGAGTGTTTGTTTATGACATGCTCCCACTTAATTGTAGTCCTAACAGTGCTTCAAAAGACCAATCTGCTGCATAGAGTACTAAACTCTAAGTACGGTACGAAAACGGACCTTTCTGTCTAGAACATCAGAGACAGCGCTGTACGTACTCCTGCTTACAATAACACCGCGCCCCCCTAATCCTCAACTCTCCGACCCGCTTCCGGGCGGAGGCAGAAAAGTGATGGTGCCAAGGCAGGGCTTTTGCGCGCGATCAAAGCAAATTCCTAAAACTGAGCCGAGGTTCTCCCCTCCCTTGTTAATTTATCTTCACGCCGAGATCTGGGATTCGTGCCAAAAGCACGTACCCAGACATCCATCGATCACGCACCAGCATTCGCTCGGCTCTGATGCCGTGGCCCAAGTGCCGTGTCCCCGCAGACTCCAGCACCCGGCGCTCTGAGAGCCCAAACTCCCACGCACACGGGGCGTGATCAGCGCGTGGTCATCATTGGCGTCAGAGGACGACGTGCTGCCGGCTGCTACGGCCTACGGCCATCACTCGACGACGCCAACAATCGAGCTCGGTGTGGAAATTCGGAGGCGATGCACTCTTGTCAGTGAATGTGGGACTACACGCTTTGTTCGTATGCGGTTTGTTGGCTTCTTGGTTAGGAGGGCTACCGTTACAGTGTTAAAAGTAGTAATTGTGTTAAACAAATACTCTAAGCAGGTTTAGCATGCAAACAACCGGTAGTAGGCGTGCAGGGGAGGGAGGCAGACATACCTCTGGAGTCATGAGCGTCTTGGGAATGACCCTGCGCGTGGACAGCAAGATGACAAAAATGAGTGAGCCACAACACAACACATTCTTCTTCCTCTGGGGATTCCTCGCGCAAAGAAAGGAGCATAAAAGCTTACCCTATGACGTGGCGGCCGCCGTCGTAGACGGCCTGAGAGACGAGCCCCATGAGCCCGATGCTGCCGCCGCCGTACACCAGGTCGACGCTGCGCGCCACCTGCAAGCAGTAAAAGTAACAATTAAGCACCAACGATTACGGGCCGGGCGAACTCAAGTGAGACTGTATAGTATTAACCCAGTAGCAGTAGCAGCGCATGTGCCCCGTGACCCTCCCTCTCTACCTACTGCTTCGACGACCGGTGCAGCGCAGCGCTGCGCCGGCCGCCCCGGCCTCTTCAATTCGACATGCACGGGTGGTCCTTCCAATCATGGAGCCGCCGTGAATGCCGTAGGGCCGGGCTCGTGGCGGCGACGGCGACGGGCCTCGCGAATATTCGCGTCCGAGACCGAGAGGCATGCATGGTACGTACTCGGAACAGCAGGAGAGGAAGGCATGGTTTACTTGTACTACAGTATATACAGGGAATTTAACTGGTGCGGTGAACACCGCAAACTAAAAGTGACCACGTACGGGCGGGCAACAGAACTAGAGAAGCTACGACGACATCTTGTTAGACGCCGACTGAGTGAGTGAGTGGGTGAGTGATGAGCAGGTTACCAGCTCGTTGCCGAGCTCGATGGCGGCGTCATGGTAGCTGCGCTTCTTGCCCTGGCTGCTGCCGCAGAAGACGCAGATCCTCTTGAACCGCGACTGCCTCAAAGTCATGGCGACCTCTTCTTCCTCCTCCTCCTCCTCCTCTCTCTGCTAGCAGAAGCTCTTCGTATCTATCACTCCAGCTAGCTAGCAAGCCTCCTGACCTCGGCTGCTGCTGCGAGATGCACCCTGCCCGGGCGTCACTGTTACGGCTAGCTAGCTAGTGCACGCGGCGCACTACAAGAATGGTCTTCTTGCTTGCTATGGAAACGTGAGTGCGCCACCACTCTTATATAAAAGCGCCCGAGAGAGAGAGGAGAGAGAGAGAGGCCACGGGTGGGGGGAATGCATGCACATGGAAAGAACAAGGGAGAAAAAACACTCCGCCTTCCCAAGGGCCAGGCCCGCGAGCGACGGTGCCGGCCGGGTGAGGAGGTGACGACTGGCGCGTTAGCCTTTCGTCACCTTATCCTGTTGGTGTTTTGCCGGTGCGGATCGCGGCACGGCGAAAGCGGGGTTGCTTCCTCGCTTTGCGGCTTGCTTGCTAGCAGGACGTTTTTCCATGGACTGGATGATGGTGCTGCGCTGCGCGCTGTTGGACGGGAGTCCAGAATGCACAAAAAAGCTGGAAACGGATCATTGTGTTTCCGAAGATTTACAAAGGTTTTCTTTGGTGAAGAAGACCAGTACGATACTAACGCTGGAAAAGAACACAATAAAACCTGTACTCCTCCATCTGTTTCTGAACGGTTATGTTAAAACAATACTACATCTAATTCATTTTTAAACTAAGTCGATGTCCTACGGACAACAATTTAAAAACGAAAGATATAACTTCTACTTAGTTCCGGAGGTATTTAATTTTGTTTCATGCAAGAAAAAAAATGATAAATGATACTACTTCTGTCTTAAATTATAAGTTATTTTAAACTCAACAACTTTTTTTAAATTATAAGTCATTCTCATCTTTCAATACACTTTCTCTTTTTTTAATACTTCTCTATCTCTGTCTCTTTTCTACTCATTTTCAGCATATTTCACATTTTCTACTCTCTTTAATTTTGAACCGAGGCAGTAATTCTTATAATTAGGAGTAGTTATCAATAATTAGTGCTTTATCCTCTCAGCACGGTGCAAGTGGGAACATGGATCAAAATAGACAGCCGATCTGTCCGTTTCCTCATAAATACAGATCCAAAATGCTCAGTTTTAAATTATTCCCACTTAAATGCTTGCAGATTTTTCCTGAAACCTTTATTAGCGGCACATGCGTCTCACTTCTGCAATGGTCGTGGCACTGTAACTTTCCGAGTGAGACAGGCTCACGGCCCATCAGTTAAAACGCATAGGTCACCTCATGTACTGATGTACCTCTTGATCTTATAAGGGGAAAAATAAATAAACTTACCGATTGGACTTGGAGTGCTTGGTAATGCCAGCATTAACCGGGCCTATAAAAAAAAGGGCAGTGATTTTCACCATTGTATCATGAACGGGATGGTTAAAAAAAATGTTACAATGTTTGGAATTAACTACTACAACCGTTTACTTGATTAAAAATTAACTACTACAACCGTTTACTTGATTAAATTTTATGGTTAAAAATAGAAAAATACATAATCAAAAGTACCAAATTAGTAGACTGGTACTAAAAATAATAAATCTAGTACTAATTTTTAAAAATCAATGAATAAAATTAATTGAGGAGGAGGAAGTATCTCTCAAGCACCATAACATGTCTAAAAAAATACTCCATACTCCTCTCGGTTCACAAAGAAGATCATTTTAGTCAACGACATGGTTTTCAAAGCATAACTTTAACTTCTATTTTTCATAAAATATTTATTAAAAAATAACATATTTATACATTTATGAAAGTACTTTGTAAGAAAAAACTAATCATATGATTTCTGTATTCTTAAAATTAATACTCCATCCGTCCCGAATTATAAGTCATTACGTACTCAACAACTTTTCTCAAATTATAAGTCATTCTCACTTTCTAATACATTTATTTCTCTTTTTTTGATAATTCTCCATCTCTATCTTTTTTTTTTCTAATTTTCAGCACATTTCACCTTTTTTACTCTCCTCAATTCTTGTGTCTAGCTTTAAAACTACTTCTAAATCGAGACGTCGAGAAAGAGGAATATGTTAAAACTTATTTATAGTTTATAACTACTTCTAAATCGAGACGTCGAGAAAGGGAATATGTTAAAACTTATTTATAGTTTATATTTTCAATGTTTAACTAAAACATTATCTTAAACGACTTTTTTTTGTTAACCCGAGGAAGTATACTGTAAATATGATGGATGTAACCCACGTTCTAGTTTACAAAAACCTCACCGTGCCCGAGTTAAACGACCATGAACGTTGATCCGCTCGCAAGGCGCAACGACAGGACGGCCACCCGGGCGACGACGGGAGAGCGCGGCCGGCGGCGCGGAGGAGTGGGGATCGAGCCGCGCGACTGCAGCGCGGGGGCATCGGCGGGCGCGCGCATGGAACGCGCGCGTGCGCGGCCGTCTCGGCTCG
>BCLF01000017.1:3308820-3350950 GCA_001602275.1 Zoysia japonica
CGCGCATGGAACGCGCGCGTGCGCGGCCGTCTCGGCTCGGCGCCGGCGCGGCACGCGGGCCGACGCGGGCAGGACCGTACTACGTCGTCAGGGCGGAGGAGGAGCCCGGGGCCTGGACGGCGAGCGAGGGAGACCGCGCGCGCGTGCTACTGGTGGTTCGCTCCAGGCGCGGCACGGCAGGACGGGCGCGGAATTCCGTGCGCGCGTACGAGTCTGCGCCCGCGTCCTGCCGGCCGGCCAGTACGCGTAGGTACGTCTCCAGCATTGTTTTGTTTCGGATGCGCGCGGCGGTGTTGTCCTGGAACCTGAATGGATGTGGCGTCCGTCGCCTGGCCGTGCGGCATCCATCACTTGTCGTTCGATACTACGATGCCTGACGCGGCAGGCCGGAGGGTGCTTGGACTGATGCGTCCGTGCTTGCACCGTTGTACGTGCCCGTGCACATGCGCGATGTGTTCGAGTGTCGCTGTCCACGGGAATTTTTCAGGGGAAAGTCATTCCGTTCCATTGGAGACTAACCTGTGTTAAGCCCGTACATTTATCGATTTTTCTGTTTTATTAACTCCCTCCATCTGGATAACATTCGTCGAGTTGCACATCCCAACCGTTGATGCCCCTCGCCCCCGTATGCCGCCATTATATTCAAAGACGCTGATCCTTCACTTTCTAGGCTGCATTCTAAAGGGCTTTGTTTGAAACGAGGAATTCTTTTCTGTTTCTATTTTTTTTAAAAAAATTGAATTGATTCATATGTTCCTGCGTTCTAAACGCGATATTAAGATAATTTTTTAATCTAAGAGCCATATTTAAATGGATCAGAGAGTAAAATCTAATCACAGCGTTTGAATTGTCAACCAGAGAACGTGTCGTTAATTAGATAAAGTAGTATACTCCAGTAGTATGTTCCACTAGTACGTAACCAACAGATTCCACATACGTTCCGTGTCTAAAGTCCAAGTGACAAAAAGCAGAACAAACACCAGATCACATGATTTAATCACCCAATCAGTGTAACCGAAATAAACAAACCATCAAAACAGAGTCCATGTGAATCCTTATTTTTTCTGAAAGGAAAAGTCCATGTGATGCGAATCAGATACACCGGAAAAGACACGGCGCTTTATTGCTTTAGCTTTTAACAGCCACTCAGGCAAGATACACTCCTGAATTTCCCTGATCGATCGATCGTCCCAAATCCAAAACAGAGAGATCAAATGGGAGAGAAAGCGAGAACGCCACTGCTGCGCCAGCAGGCTCGCGCATCGCCACCCGGCAAAAGGACTCCTTTCTGCGACAGACACGCACCACCTGCGGAAAGACAAGACTTTGGCCACGGTTCCCGGGGCTAATGAACCTACTACACCGTCTGAGACACTACAAGTACTCCTACTCTGATCAGCGACTGACACCGAGAACATTTCAAAACAGCGGGTTTCATCGAGCGAGGCGACGGCCGGGCAGAATATTCCGGCACGCCGGTGCACACCCTGACAAACCCGGATTTGACTGCCATTTGACTGAGCACCCGATGTCACGCTGCGTGCCTACAGGGAAGGCATGACTCTGCCGACGATACCCGTAAACAAGAAGTCACTTCACTGCCGACGAGTTTGGCGTGCATGCCACAAGGCGCCAATAAGCAAGCTCCGGCAGGCGATGGCTTCACCTCTAATCTTGCAGTAACCATCAGTGCACAGTGGTGGTAGTATTGTACTTCGTAGAAATTTTGATGTCTGTGCTAGCAGCACTAGCCTGAAAGCAACTAAAAGTAATCGCAGCAAGTACGCTATCGGCCACGCGAAGGGACAGGCACCTGGGGAAAGGAGTGAGAGCGAAGGGAGCGGCGCCGAGAACATCCAATGATCAAGGGGGAGGCCGGCCGGCCGGCCGGTCGGCCAGGCAAGGCAAGCAAGCACTCTCATCAGCTGCTACTCCCACCCATCCATCCATGGCCCATGCGCGCACCCAACGCAAGACCCACGCACGCAAGAGGATGGACCGATGGAAGAGGGAGGAAGACGATGATGGTGGTGGCGCATTAGGCACGCATCACCCTAGTCTTATTCTATGCGCCGGTCATCCTCCTGCCCCCCGCGTGCCCCGGGGGCAGGGGACAGGCGCCTTTTCGGTAATGGTGATCCTGCAGCAGGGACGCCCACTCGCGGCTCACCCTGCCGGGCTGGCCTGGTCTGGCCGCGCTCCATCGCCATGGGCGCGAGCATGCAGCTGTGAGCTGTTCTCTCCCCACGCCGTTGCGCGCCCTGATCCATGAGTCCGTGGCTCCATGAACGGGCTCGCTTGACCGCTTGCGCCGATCGAGGGGGCCATTATGCGCACGTTCCTGCCACACCTGGGACTGGGGTTTGCATGCTCACTGCTTCCAACACGCGACAGAGGGGTCATTGGCACATTACACTAGTAGTACTGTGTCGACAACAGTGACAAGGAACAGAAAGTATGCTGCAAAAGTGACCATAACCAATCGATTAGTAGCTCTGTAGGAGTACGTAAACATTGTTTTAGTCCTTGGTTTATTGTTTTTGAATTGATCAGGAGTAGTACTAGCTCGGTACCACTGCAAAGACAGCGATGAGTTTCAGGTTGCGATATTTTTTCCCATCCCCTTCTCTCCTCTCCTAGAGAGAAGGACTTGGAGCAGAGTGCAAGAACACTTGAGCTCACTCAGCTTTTTTGGAAACGCTCGGAGCCACCTGCGCAAGGTTCCTCTGGACTGGTGCTGCAACCTGGAGTCACAAGGCACGGCGCATAGGGACACACTAGGCCTGGAAGAGTGAAGCAACCAGCCTTCTTCACTTTGGGGATCGATCGGATGGGGGAGTGCACAATGATTTCTGGTAACGGCTGAGGACCAGGTTGCCACCGGCAACGGAGCCGAGTTGCTTCCGTTTCAACATCTCCACCTGCCTGGAATGATGCGGCCCCTAGTGTACGCAGCACTATAATATTGCGAAAATCATAGACCCCAAGAATCTCCATGCGAATGCCCTTTTCCCTCTCTTTCTCCATGTTACTAAAATTTCTTCTCCTTTGTCTTTCTCTCAGTTGATGATGGTTTACTGGTTCTTTCAGTTCTCCTGATGGTGCACACATGACCAGTTCATTTGAGATGTTTATATTGCATCAGAGTTTAGAGATAATTTATACCACCAATGGACTCATTGGTAGGAGAGCCCTTGTGTCACAGCAAACTTGCTAAAAGAAGAGAAAAAAAAAACATCCCAGAGAATAGATACTAGTAGTACAATGAACATGAGGTATCAGGATAATTTGGCTGTTGGAACTTTGAATCCACTGTTATTGGAACTTCGATGATAATTCCACAACAATTCCACTTAACTTTAAACAACCGCACTCACTTTTTTTGGGCCACCATGGATGGCATGGAACCGGATAGCTAGGTTGGGAAAGGGACGCGTACTATCTCCATCTGACCCAACTCCATTTGTCAGCGTTAGCACGTTGATCAGTGAAGTGATGTCCTAAAGGAAGTTGCCCTAACCATCAAGCGATTAGTGTTGCCTTTTTAACTTGAAGCGGTCATGGGCTAAGTGAGTCCCCAGGTTATATGAATTTCCTACACTAGCCTATAACACCGCGTGCGTACGTCTTCATGAGCTACTAGCAGTTAGTAATACTCCTATGTGTGGACGACAACACATGTTCCTGAAGAAGAAGAGGCGTCTGGGACAGTGGCTTCAACGTGTAAGGTGTAGAGTCCACAGAGAGCCGAGGTGGCTGCACTTGGTAATGCCAATTAACCTGGCGAGTTACACCCGCTACTACGCACTAATCCATCCGGCAGCAGAGAAACGTGCGCCGACTCGAGCCGCATCAGCACGACACGATGAGTTGGGCGGTAGAAAGCTAAAGCTTGCGCTGGCTAATTAACCACAGAGCGACGGCGACACGAGACGAAGAAGAAAGGGGAGGGAGGCATGAATGAACACGAGTCCCGGCGCAAGTGGAAGAACACTCGACGCCGAGCCAAGTGGACACGAGCGCGCTCGCCGCAGTGGAATCCGCCCCACGAGCTCGACGGGCGCGCGTCGATCGTCCTTATCCGTTTTGGTTTCCCCGGAGAGGCGGTGTCAGTGCGCCGACGGATTGAACGGACCACGAGCGAACGAAAGCGAAGCGTCGTCCTGTTGCCCTCCGTGTCCACCGCTTCTTCAGAAGGTCTAACTAACGCGGTGGCGTCGCGACGGGGTCAACAGCGACGTTGTGCCCTCCCCTGCGCGCGGGCTGACCAGGTCACGCGGTCTGCGTGAAGCGTCTGCTCCTACGTACGCGCCCCACTCTGAGAGTGAGGGCTGCGCCAGCGCGTCGTGGCCCACGCCCGACGGTGCGGCAGCCGGCGGGCCCCGGCCCGCCTCATGTGTCGTTGCCGTCGGCCGGCACGTCACCGGCGTCCCTCTAATTAACCTGAGCGAGCATGTGTAAAACAGAGCTCGGATTTGTCAAACAATCGCACTCTTCAAACCAAAGCATGTTTAACATCCCTTCATGGCTTCATCCATCCACAGTATTCTTATCACATTGTCACTGATCGTGGACGCCAGGACTGACGGACGATGACTGGCAGTGGATCACGAGTCACGACCGTGTGAAGCAGAGAAGCAGCCAGCAGGCAACGGCAGCGAGCAGTGGCCGCGCCTCTGGCCACCCTCGAGCGCGTGCAGGCCAGGCGCGCGACAGAGCAGATAAGGAGGCAGGCCGCGATCCCGGCCGGCAGCGGCGCGACCGGGACGCCAGGCAGTCCAGTCCAGCGCTGCCTGCCTGCCCGCCTGCCTCGGCATCATTTCGGGCAGGAACGCGGGACGGGCGATCGAGTAGGGAGCAGAGGACACTCGCTCGCTCGCTCGCTGAGTGAATGAACCAGCCATCCGACTCACTTCCCACTGGCGCGCCGCGCCGGTACAGCGGCGAGGACAGCGTGGGCGCTCTGGTTGGACAGGAGAACTCGTGTCGAGTGAGGCACATGCGTTCCAAAGAAATTTTTTCTCGTCCTGTTGATTTTACCATCCCTTTACGTCTGTCTGGGGCACATCCAACGTAGCAACCACAACAGAACGCTTTCTCGCGCCTGAAATTTCGGAGCCAGCATCCGCCAGTCATGGGCGCCACCCCAAGTTGCCACGGCGCCCGTTTGTGCCGGAGGCCCGGAGCAGGATGCGGATCGACTCCTCAAGCTTCCGCGGGTCGATTGATCGAAGCAACGGCCACCGTTTGCCGGCAGAATGATTCGTATGCAGCCGCGGCACCAGACGAACGCCATTGTCACCAGACGAACGCCATTGTCAGGGATCAGGGCAGAGAATTAGAGGGTGTCAGCTCATTGCCAAATTGCCAAAAAGAAGAAGCAGCTTGGGGATCGTACGGAGAGGTGGTGGACAAGTCTAATTGGGCGGAGCGTGAAAACAGTGCAAAATTTGGACAGAACTACTCTTGAAATGAATTTGACCAAGGACCATTGTAGCACCAGATTGCCCAGTAACCTGTTCCTTTCTTACCCTTGGTCAAATGCTAAGACAGATGATCGAATCAACTTTGGCTCTTGTCCTTTAGCATGCTGCCCTCAAGCTTGCTGGGCATCAGCTAGACATTTTGGCGCCATTCCATGCCCGTCACGGTATCATTTGTCAGGTCACTAGCATCCCGATCTTCGTGCTGGGATCCGGTTCCTGTTGCTGGTGACTGTACATGTACTAGCTTGAAGAAATCAGACCAATGGAGAAGCGAAGGCACATTCACTTGTGTCTAGTATCTTTTACAGAGAAAATTGTCATACATTGGCAAATAGTATAATACAGCACAACTAACACCTGTATCTATCTTGTACACAAAAAATCATTGCCGTTAATCAAATCTCCAAGTGAACAAATTTCTGGGGTACGAATTAATACAAGTGCTAGCTCTAACGTATACATGATCTGATCGACTGTAAAACAAACTGTACAACATCGATACTCAGGTATGAATTGGAATCTCAAGCAGTACGATGAAAACGACTAAAGCACATAAACGACAAGAAAAACATTGATGGCTAGAGCTAGTAGACGAGCACCGACTCGTTCAATCCAGAAGTTTAGGCTTTCGACCATGCGCCAGATGCTCCTTTAGATCTCAGGGGATGCTAGCTGGTGCACGAGATCTTTGGGACTGGACTTGAGATCCCAGGGACCATTCTAGCCAGTATGCCTTTGATGCGGAACAGCGGAAGACTATCCTTGTCCTCTTCCATCCGACAAGGATTTTCATGCTTCAGGGACTCCATCCACTTGGTTTTCACACAAGTGAGTATTGAATATCCAGAAAAGCTGATGTCAAAATGAGACCGAAATTCAATGGGGTAGGAAGTTAGCTCTTGTTTGCACCTTGCATCTGGAAAAAAAAAGAACAATTGGCATTAGTATGCTGAGGTGTTCTGGCAATGCATAAAACCATGAAGATGGAGAAACGTAGTTCACAATCCACACCTCTGACTAGCTTCCATCGAAGGTGGAAACATGTTTCTGCACCTCATACCGGCTGGCTCTATTCCTTCTTGCCCACCTTAAGTCACAGACGAGCAAGATGGACGATGATGGTTCATCTTAATTTCAGCTGACTACCTGTCTTATTAACGGATTTAAGAATAAGAGAACCATTGCTGCCCCAAGTACAATGGGGCCCTTGAAGTTTGTTGAAAGTAGACATATATTCACACTCTTGAATGAGAACAAAACAAAAGGTTATGAAATGACATAACATAATGTACTACTTTCCCCATCTTCTGAATTTCGATTTCTGTAACTACCAAGACTGTTATTCCTGCTCGCATACTCAAATAAGAGCAGCAAGGACACACAACACTTCGTTTCAGATAATAACAGACGAATGTTGCACAGTATAATTCATATATCTGAAATTTGTTAACTATTGCAAATTTCATGTGCGTTACAGCAAGGAGTGAAGCCCTGTCCTGCTACCCTGGTGTGCACGGCACCGTGATGGCAAGAAAAATTACTCCGAAGTAGAGCAATTTGACCAGCTAAAATGGACAATTTGCTTGCAAGTGAGTATTAAGACATTTACAGTTACTGTGCACCTGCATCAAGTTGTTGCTAGCTTCACAACTGTTTACAGCTCAAGATAAACCAACCATTGTTCATAAGAACATATTTAAAAATAAACATTAAAAAGTCACCGGCCAAGAAATATGAGCAATTCTCCAAAGAGAATAAAAACAAAGAGTGAGAAAATTTTATATTTCTGTTCAGAATTACTAAGTGTATTTTATTTTACAAAATATGATGACATATAATCACACAAATTATAAGAATTTTATTATACATGAAAGTTATAAAACCATTTCCTTTTAATATTCTTGAATCAACCAACAGCAAGGATAAAAAAGAAGGGGAGTAGACAAAGAGTTCCATGATTATATTGCCGTGCCGTTATAAATGATAGATTTTGTGTGAAAACAAGCATAAGCTTCAAAGACTGACAATGATGAAATGTGCCCAACTATTTGTGAACAAGAGGAGTACATGCCTGAAATAAGCAAATGAGTGAATCGCCATCTCTGCATCACGCCATAAAAACTATTTGATGATTTACACATCTCACCTAATAAAAGTTTAATGAACAAAAACAAGTCAGTTCATATTTAGTTCAATCAGGCAACTGAATGAGTGCAGGTTAAGTGGTAAATCTGGTTAGCTACTGTCTGTTTCTGTGCAAATATCACCATCTAAAATACATGTAAGAATGTCATGAGAAATTTTGAAATTAGAATACATGATAAAACTTTGGTATTATAAACATTTATCTTTAAAGGAAAATGATTACCTAAATATTTGAGTATCACTGACTGCGCCACAAGATCAGCATGTTATGGGTATTCGTATAAGGACTGCCAAATGAGCAAACGGAACTATGGCCTTAGCCTTTTTGCATTCTTGAATCAATCAGCACTGAATCAACCAAGATACGTAAATAGAAGTGAAAACATATTTCAATTTTATACCTTACGCTCGGCACAATTATAATCCTGCAGTTGCTTGCAGCCAACATCATCCGGAATTCCCATCTATCCAAACTATGGCAAATGCTGCTACACGCAGACAATTAAATGATGACACAAAATGCAATAGGAAGTAGCCATTAAGTGTAATTGTGATGTGTACAACAAATTACAGTGGGCAGGCAATCTTACATGCTCTAGGTACTAAATACCAGTTTTGATAGCAAGTGCGTGCAATATGGGTAGATAGAAAACTTTATTTGTTTTCTGTAGAGCTGTACCCAGCACAAGATATAGCTGACTATCTGGATAGACATCAACAGATATCATAATACGCATGAACACGAAGGCTTCCTCAGTGAAATTTCT
This sequence comes from Zoysia japonica, assembly GCA_001602275.1. Lineage (NCBI taxonomy): Eukaryota > Viridiplantae > Streptophyta > Magnoliopsida > Poales > Poaceae > Zoysia > Zoysia japonica. The sequence continues at coordinate 3,317,219 of BCLF01000017.1, forward strand.
TTTGCACAGTCGGTTGATTACTGCACTGAAGTCTTGAATAGATACTTCAAAACCTGCACTGATAAGTTTACCAACCCACTCAATGGCCTTGTAAGGCATCCCTTTTGCACATTGAGCTTTTATAAGTGTTGTGTATGCAAATTTTCTCAGCTGGGCGTCCATTTCTCTAAGGTATTCAAGAAGATTTTCTGCATGAATAACTAGTCCTTTTGAACATAGTGCATTAATAAGCAAGTTATAAGTAATAGGTGTGGCATTCAGGCCCCGGGATACCATTTTGTCATGAATTTCAAAAGCCTTTTCAATGTTCTGTGCTTCACAATAACCCTGTATAAGTGTGTTGTAAGTTATTGGATCAGCATGGACAACGCCTCCATTCATTCCATCAAGAACACTCTCAGCATCATGGAATCTGAGTTGTTTACAAAGTCCTTTAATAACTACACTGTAAGTTACCGCATTAGGCTTGATCCCCTTTCTAATCATTTCATGAAAAAGATTCAACATCATTTGGACTTCCCCAGCTTCAGAGAGTGCATCCATGAAGGTAGTGTACGTAACCGCTGTTGGCAGCAGATCACTTAACTGAATAGCCCTAAAATAGCTCTCTGCCATAATCAGATCCCCAGTTTTGCAATAGCCATATAGGAGACAATTGCATGTGATAATGGTTGGACACATGCCCTTTAGAACAATCTGATCATACAGCTCAACAGCATTACTAATATCACCCACTTTTGCATAGCCATCAATAACCACATTATAGAGTGCTACATCATTTGGCTGATATTTGCAGGCTACATTTTCTAAATACCACCTTGCTTCGACAAGCAGTCTGTTCTTGCAAAGGCCTAGAAGGATAGATAAATGGTTCAGTGAAGTTGGCATTACACTCTGAGAATCACACATCACATTGCAGACTTCCAGTGCTCTTCCGATTTGCCCTAGCTTGCAGTACCCATGGATGAGGACAGAATAAGCAACAACATCCATATCCAGACCAATACTGCACATCTCACCAAGCAGGTTTTCAACCTCATAGAACAGACCTTTTTTGAAGAGAGCATTAAGAAGAACGCTATAGGTGACAATATTCAACTGTAATCCTTGATCTAAGATGTCCTTTCTTATCTTCATCCCTTCTTCAACATCACCACCTTCACAGTGTGCAGTAATAAGTATAGTATATGTAACAAGATCAGGTTCAATACCTTGGTACCTCATCATCCTAATTATTTTTGGGATTTCTTTTGTTAATCCGAGCAAGCGATAACCATTAATAAGGCTGTTGTAGGTGACTATATCAAGCTCCATTCCTTCTTTTGTCACTCTATCATAAATGCTGTATGCTTCTTCCACAGAACCTACTTTACATAGACCGTGAATAAGGATTGAATAGGTATACTTGTCCGGGCTTAATCCATATTTCAGCATCAGACCAAAAAATGATTTTGCAGATTGAATAAACCTCCGCTTACACAATGCAGACATAAAGATGTTAAATGTCATCCCCAAGGGCTTAAACATTCCCCCTTCCCTTGCCTCCTGAAGGAAAGACAATGCTGCTCCAACTTTATCTTGCTTACAGAGGCCATCTATGAGAATGCTTTGGGAATAATCACTGGGGGGGATACCACATGACTCCATTTCTTCATAGATCTTCAATGCAACGTCTGTCTCCCGTAGGCTGTACAATAAGCTGTCATAGGTCGATACTGAAATTTGCATGTTTAGGCTGTTCATTTGATTAAGAACGTAAAGGGCATCACGGATCATCTGAGATCTGATGTAACTATTTGCTAGAGCATCCCATACAGTGCTGTCCACATCCCATGCCCGGAATCCATTCCACAAGATGTCCAACAGAGTCGGTGCGGAATCAGATCCTTGAAAGAAAAAAATAAACGTAAGAAGGTGATTTTAAAATGTTATATTCGTCTTGAGATAGCTATAGAATATTGATACTTCATACTTAACACAGAAAGCTTTCACCCTGCAAATGGCAGCACTAGAAAATACAGACGGCGCAGTTTTGATCTAAATAAGCATATAAAATGTAGCTAAGTAACATATGATCATAGTTTCACCCAAATCGATACTGACTAAAAGCATGAAAACGTTAGCTCAGCTGCGGACGAAGAATTGTATTACCATCTCCTCGCCAAGTCCATTAGCAAGTTGCTAATATACATTATATAAGTTAAAAAGAGAAACAGAAGCCGGCACTGTACTCACCTTGTTCGCTCACTAACTCCGCCAAGTAGCCACGCATCTCCCGCCACCTCCTCTGCCACAGAAGCTCGTGGCAGAGCCTGAAACGGTCCACGATAAAGGCCTCCCTGTCGAAGTCCGCCTCGTCGTGCTCAAGTCCAACTCGCCGGCCAAACCCAGCTGACTTGCCCGCGCGGCCGACGCGCGGCGGCGCTAAAGGCGCGTCCCTGCCGAAAACCGTGTCCTCCTCGGACTCCGTGGCCGCAGCGACATAGGATGAAAACAGAGGCCCGCGAAGACGCGATAGAGGGAGGGGAGGGTGGCGGCGGAGGTGAGGCAAGAGGCGGCCGAAGGGAAGGCGAGGTCGGAAGGGCATCCGAAGCGGGGGCAGGGTCTCATGGCGGGGACGCTCGGCGGCGGCAGCCTACGGTTCTGGAGAGCGAGGAGCAGCTCTTTGGCGCCTCGAGCTGGGACTTCGCAAGCTCGCCGGCTCTGGCGGAGGGCATGGGAAGAGACGGGCGGCGGCGGCGGCGGCTCGCTGTCGGGTCGGCGAGGTTTATGAGGGAATGGAGGGGATTTCACGCCGTTTGGAGAAGGGAAAGCGCGATGCTGGGAAGAATGGAGTAGCAGCATTGGGCTCCTGGGCCTTCTGTTACTCCATTGGGTTCGTGGGCCGCGGTCCTGCTGTAACTTCGAATTTTTTTATTAATAGCTTTATTTTTATTAACTTTTTAAAACAACAGTGACTCTATTTTTCTAAAAAATAGCAGCCTAAGCTGTTTAATAGGATGATGGGACACATGATGCCTAGCATATTGCAACCTATTCGCCCACTGATCAGGCGTTAAGTGCACACGTGGCACTCAACGCGTAATCTAGTGATACTAGTCTAATGGCCCGTGCTCCGCTCCTACAGGTAGAAAACCACAACGAACTTGACAGTTACTATAACTATTTATCAATAACATTTAGCTGAACCTTGGAATACCAACCAAAGATAGACCATGATAACATGTGTATCAGTTATGCTAACATGTTCAAAATGCAGTTTGAACTGTAGTGTTATTGTTAGTACACCGACAGAAGCTCTGCACATAGGCTAAAGTACATATGCAGTGCTAAACTGTAACTGACATTATAGGAAAACATGCATTTCTAACCTCTTCCCAGGTTTTATTCCTAAATTGTAACAGTTGTCATTAGTCAACATCCCAATCAAAAGCAAAAATATTCACTCAATGCAAGAGCCTTCCCACTTGATAATTTTCTAAAACAGTTCTAAATCACAACATATCTGGAAAATCTAAGATATCCAAAATAATGAAGCACATAATTTGACAAGAAGCTACTAGTAAAAACATTACATTCCCCTTGAACTGACATGGTATTACAAAGAACATTTGCCACTATTGGGCCTGTTCAGCTGCTTGTTTGACGGCTGCCGCTTCTGTGTTGGCAGTGTATGGTAGCTACAGTGAAATTATACTACTCGGCTGCACAGCCACAACAGTAAGTATCTCATCCGAACAGGCCTATTGTGCCACAATTGGACTGATCAGTTTCAGAGCATGTGTCTAAGACACATTTTAATCGCAACCTCGCATTACCATGTCTTAACATTGATCAATTGGCCAGATCCATTGAGCGTGATCACAATCTTCCGAAGAGTGGTATAATCATGATGTTCACATATCCATATACCTTAAAACATAATTTTTCACAATTATATCCCAAATACAACAACCTGATCACTTGGTTTTAGCTGCTGACAATATTGACAATACATTTCACTTAGTTTTCCAACAACATGCTGCATAAGCAAGACCTTAAAGTCAGCTTTAAATTCAGAGTAATCATAGGTCGACACTAATATCTTGAATACACTAATGCAGCGTTTCAACATATTCTATGCCTTGAGTTCACTTTAGTCTCTTTACCTGAAATTAATATGACTTTTGCCTTCTCAATACCATTTGTATAGATAGAATATTAAATACTACCATAAGAATCAATGAAGCACGATACTCTATAGTACTAAGCTAAGAATGATATTTTCATGCACCTGCCAAGCTCCCAAGTTGAGACACCCGCCAATGATAGGAATCTTGATGCAATAAGCCAAGTGCTAGTGTGTCATTGTCACTGTTATTTAGGAAACAATTATAGAAGTTGTGACGGCCGAGAACAGAGTTGACATATATTAGAAACTTTTTTTTTTCTGAAACTTACATATATTAGAAGCTTAGAGAACAACCAAACATTGCTGATTTCATGTGTCAGTGTCACTGGATGTCTTTAGGTCCTACAATAGAAGCTGACAATGAGTGAGTCATCTAATGATGTAAAATACAGTCTATGCCTATCAAATATTCACTGAAACAATCTTATAAAAAGATAAATCCAACGAAATATAGTTTCAGAATAGCAGATCTTGTCCAACTCAGTAAATGTTTCTTCTCATACCATGAACTAACAAGTGCAGCAGCATTCTTTTTATGAAAGATCAAACCATGCAGGCCGAACTTGATGAGTTGATAAACTTGTTTATACATTTTTGTTACTCGAAAAATTATTATCAACCATGCTAAGCTAGCATGCATAGCCAAAAAATTGTGAATCTAATATTTGGATGCACTTACCCAGCACCAGAGCAGATATCAAGTTTAAGGTCTTTTCCTAATGAAAAGATGCAAGAGCTTTTATAACAGAATGGAGAGTCTTTGGGTCAGGTAGCAATAGTAAATAAGTAAAGAAAAATAACCAAAAGAACGCAGCAGTGCGTGCGGCATCCTCGTGGCATTGGATCTATTTCTTGGTTCCTATGAGCAGATGGAGAGGGGAGGGGGAACAGTGGGTCTTTACCTTCGGTGTTCGGCTCGGCCGACGCTGAGGATGAAGACCCTGCCATCCCTCTCCTTTGTCGGTGATGTCCGCGCTCGGGCGGCGAAGGTCGGAGAAGAGGAGAGGAGGCCTTCGGTTGATGGCGAGGTCGAGGGTGTGGCGGCGGTGATGGGGAATCCCGTCGCTGACAGCGCACCCTCACAGATCGGTCTAGGGTTTGAATTGTTGGGTGGGGTTGCGGCGACGGCCAACCTCGTGGTCTGTGCTCCGGCTCCCCCACCCTTCCTTTTATTGTGCACCAGCCACAAGGCTGGGCGCCCCCGATCAGGGCACTGGATTCAGTTGGCCGTTGGGCCAACTGAAGACGAGATCAACTCCAGTTGGTGGTTAGGCCAGCTGGATGAGATCAACCTAACACGTGGCAGCATCTTCACCCATGGATTTGGCCTAGGACCTGCAAAATAATAAATTAGTAGCCTGATTAAGCACAAAACAATTCGTATGATGCTAGATCTGCTGTTAATCAGCAAAAGAAATCACAAATACAGATCCGAATTAAAAAGAATAAAAAAAAAAGCCAAGTTGACGAATACGTGTGAGATGACATGCATTAGAAATTTGCCCCTTCTCAAAGCTGCGTTACTACCTCACTACCTCTGTACAGCTTCGCGAATCGATCTGCCCCCTGCTCCGCATCAATTGGAGACACGAGGAAAGAGGGAGACACCATGGGAGGCGGCTAGGGACTGGCAGAGTGGGGGTGGTGGCCGGTGGTGCAAATCTGCACTGGAAAGGACGAGTATTAATGGGAGGTACCTGGGGGCCTCCGGGGCGGCGGCGCCTAGGGTGAGGGGGATGAGGAGGATGGGGGGAGGCGGTAGGAGATCTCGGCTGAGGGAGGTGGGCAGGGGGAGGGGTGCGCTCACTGGAGATGAAGCGACGCAGCGGCCGTTGACTCCTGACGCGGAGGCAGAGGCTGTGGCTCGGTGGTGGAGCTCGAAGCGGAGTGACCGCGGTGGCGAGCCTCTATCCTTGTCTACAGCAGCGGCGGGGGTTGAGGAAGGCGGCCGGATTCGCCGCGCGGCGCGGGTGAGCTCCGTGACAGATGAAAGTGGGCGGTGGCCATCGCAGTAGCGGCGGTGGGGAAGGAGGCTGTCCGCGCTGAGAGGAAGAGGCGATCCATTCGCTGCCGTTTGATGCCAATCGGATGGCCCAAATAGTTGGATGGCAGAAAGGTCATCACCACCAAATCAATCTTGTTTATAGGATATATCCGTCGCCATTTAAGGGGGCAACTAAGCTGCTTTTTTTCTCAAAAAAGTAATCACCAATTTAATAAAATTTAATGTTATTATAAAAATTCCTTATAATTTCTATCACAATTTCTCCCTCCGAAATCCAAATAAAATTTCATTGGGCCTCTATGAAAAACAAACCAAACTGTGCTAGAGTACTATACTCAGTAGTTTAAAAGGTCCGTTTGTTATAGCTAGCGGTCGATCGATTCCGCTTGCAGAATTGATAGAAAAAACAAACGGCGCTTAGATTTTTTTCGATTTTCGTAATCTTCTCTCTCAAATTCTCACAATTCAGATTTCTTTTTTGCGTAGATTTTGCTCGTTATTCCAAGAATCCGTAGCGAAAACAAACGGGGCCTAACAGAACTGGACCATCCAACAGCGGAAATCTGATGATCCCAGCCCCATACGGCGACTCAAACAAAACATGTCAACCTAAAAGGCGCAGAATGCTGTCAAGTATAAGTACGTAGTACTTTTTCTGAGAATAGAAAAAATGTATCGAGAAATAAAAATAATAAGTAAAAAAAAACTTATGAACTCACCGGTGGACAAGCGCGCACCACCCACCGCGCGCCGACGGAAGAAAGAGAGAGAACGATCTCTGACGGGAAGAAGCAGCGCACGCGCGCGTCACCGGCAGATAACATGAACAGGAGCCGCTTCTCGACGATGCTCCGTCAGCATCAGCTAAGATTAGATGTCGCGCGGAGAGTAAGATCGCTCCGCCTTTATTCCCGCGATTGACCTCTGGGACGCACTGACCACTCTAATGGCGCCCGTGTTCAGACGAGGCGCAAGGCTCGCACGCGAATCGTGGCGGTCAGGCGAGATGCTTCGCGATCGACACCGAGATCGGCCCCGTCCTCCACTTCCGCTGCCTTTGACGGCCGCCTTGATTCTCACCGGCTCGCCGTGTGTCCTTACATAACCGGGGAGCGATTGCCGACGAACACAGAGCTCCCTGCGCTCGCTTTCGAACGAACCCGTCTCTTCCCGTCCGCTATCTCTCTCCATTTAACCACCGGCGCGACGCCTCCCCTGCTCGTCCATCTTCTCCGCCTCTCCTCTTTGTCAGAACACACAGAAATTCGCGCGGCGTCGATCGGAAAGATCGCTCTGTTCGTCGTCCCAGAGCCAGAGCCTGAGGTACGTGAAAACCAGCCCGTGATGCCCGCCACCCGACACGTCTTCTAATTCCCCCTCCCCTCTCTGCAGGTTCGCGCGTACAAACATCGCAACGGCACCACCATGCAGCTGGTGCTGGTGATCTCGCTGCCGCTGGTGGCCCTCGTCATCATCATCGCCATCATCCTCTGCATCATCTGCCGCTGATCAGTGATCACCACGGGTTCCATTCCATGGCTGACGGCGCCTGCTCATCATCAGCAGCAGCGCCTTGTTAATCTGTAACCACAGCGTAGTAGAGTGCTGGCGTGCGTGTGCGTGTGTCTCCGCTACCGGTTGTGAATTGTGATTTCGGCATTTGATTGGTCGGGTTTGGGTCTTGGCCCCCTCTCAGCTCGTCTTCTACTTTTTCCTTTTTATTCGACTCGGAAGTCATCGGATCCACGCACACCATCGTGCACGCAGCGTCGGCAGTAGCTTAGCTTGCCTTCGTGGCAAAGAAATTTCTCGAGCTTTTCTTCTGGTCATATGATTTGGGAGTGCTCTGATCCTGTGGTGACTGAGGAGTGACGAAATGTTCAGTGTCTAAGAAACTGCTCATCGAAGCGTAGCTGGCCTCCAGAGTCCATCCTCAGCGTCATTCATGCACCGTCCAGTCCAGTGAGTTCACGTGGCCCGCGTTTCCGCTTCGGCTCTCGCCTCTCTCAATAACGCAGATTTTGGCAGGACGTCTTACTGGATGGACGCGGCTTCGTCTCGTTCGATTTCAAATACAAATGGTTCTCGACGCACGACGTGTTTTTGCAGAAGAACATTTGCAGTGGGATCAGAAGCAGCGGGAAAGAGCGGAGCGTCCGCTCGACAGGACGTTATGTCTTTTTTTTATTTTACACCCTCTCCCAAGCTGATTAATTTAACGGGCTCCCACCAACCGACTCGTCGCCTTCTGTCGCTCTTTCCTCTCCTCCGTTGCCTCACTCGTCACTTCTTCCTCCTCTTCATCTTCCCCGGTGGCATCTTGTCGCTGTGGACTCCGGTCACGGCGGTTCTCCGTCCCAAGAAGAGCCGAAAGCGCAGCGAGATTCGAGCAGGTACTTTCCTGAGCCCCTCTAGCTATCCGTCCGTCCTTTCACAGCCCGTTCGAGGATTCCATGTGTCGCCTGCCCGGTATCTAATCGGGCTTGTGTGGTGTCATGATCTGATTGATCCACCACGTCGTGGGAGCCTGTACTTTTACGGACTTTTGGTCACTCTCGTTCTTGCTCTGAACCAAAAATTTTCGTTTTGCGTTTTGAATCGTGTCCGTCCATGTCCTGTCGACTGTAGTTGGTTATACTCGAATTAGTGCATCTGCCATTCCGGATCTGATGTTCGATGAGTCGAGGACTGTTTTATCGTCCCCTTGTACTATTTTTGTACTCCTAGTAGCTTTCAGCGGAAACCAAAATTATTTCTTCCTTCGATTTTTGTAGCTGCACCTGCAATTTCAATTATTCTAGATCAGGTTCCAGGTTTCGAGACTCATCTGTTGACTATTGTCAAGTGATGCAGTCAACAGCTGCCGTGCCCCTGTAATACGGTAATCAAGTTCTCAAAGACAGAAGCTAGTATACCAGGCTATCTACCTTTATCACTTTTCATCTTATATTCTGATCCAAATCCAAGGACAAAATGTCAAAATCAGCTGCGAGAAGACTTACCCTACATCCTAGCGCAACCTTTTGTAATGTGCTCAGTTTTAGAAATCGATCAAAATCGATTGATTTTCGCTGTTTTCTGTAAAATTAGTCTGGTCTGCGATTTAGATAAGTGATTGGTTTTTGATGAAAAATCAGATATAATACTGTAACAAATTCGACTAACCGGTCGGTTTTTTGTCAAGCTGAAAATCAGATCAGAACCTTAAGACCTAAGGCCTGGTTTAATCCAAAAGAACGTGCTGAGGAATCAATTCGCATGCGAGTGTTCTGATTCGAGTACTAATTCTTGTGGTCTGATTCCCCACCTTTTCAACGAACTTCATGTTTTCCGATCCACCACGTTCACTCCATGTGTTCAATAACAAAAGATCAAGTTGATTATCAAGTGGCATCACAACTCCTAGTCCGTTGCTTCTGAATTCGGTAGTCTGTTGGACTGGAAGAACCACATGACTGTTGCTGATTTCTGCTTTAGCGCACAGCTATAGTAACAGACCATGCATGCGAGTGCCGTTCTAAGCATAACTCATCCTGTCGCGGATGCAGGCAGGACGAATCCTCACGTTTGTGGAGCAGTTCACTAAAAAAAAACGTACTAGCACCTCTGAACATTAATGCTACTATTATAAAGCCTCTTGCTTTATGCGATCATTCATAGTAACAGAGAACTAAATGTGAGCTTCTGATCTGTTCTGCAGGGAGAGGGGATGGAGTTCGTTCTGATCATATCGCTGCCGCTCCTCATCTTGATCATCGTGGTCGCCATCCTCCTCTGCATTTGCTGCCGTTAGCTGGATGCGAAGTGGCCACGGCCAAACTATCCAGTCCATGCTATGCTCCCTGCGATCACACCATGTGCTAATTGACGGAATACATTATGACCTGATATACCTCATTCCCTTCATTGTCGTGTGATTATTTGCTTTATTATCTTCATGGTTCGAAACCCGAATGTTTCAGGAGGTTGGGCTCCACAGCGCCGCCACCTCACCTGGGAAAGCCTGAGTTCCTTCCATCCTCTGACAGTCGTGCGAGTTTTCGATCTGTCGCGGCGTCTGTTGGCGCTTTGTACCGTTTGTCGCACCGCCCCACGATGAATTGAGGAAAGGCGAATGAGCGAACAGGGATCCCCTTTTTGAGAAAGAAACGCAACGAGAAGCTGCTTTGCTGCTGGATCATTGCGCTGCTGTTGGGTGTCTGCGTTGTTCTCACACGGTCACACCTTTCTTCTTTTCTGGTGCCATCCGGTAGGGCGCTTTAGTGAGACCCTCTTGTAAAGTTGCGCCCGAAGCTTAAATTTTGCTTTGCTACAATCTGGCAAGTGTTGAAGACGGACGAATGCGTTGCCGGCACATCGGTGATCAAGTCATCCGAGATTCCGAGCACCCGATCATCTCCGAAGCTCCCTCTGATCCGCCACCGCCAAGCTACCATCCGCCTTACCGCAGCGGTGCACACTTGGCAGTTATCGCACGCAGCATGATGTGATTTCCTAGATTTGGTTTTTTGAAGAGATTTCCTAGATTTGTAAACAGAACCCAGAGGAATGACCATGAAGGTCTAGTTACCGATCATCCAATGTTATCTTCAGACGAGGCAGACACAGGACATGAAACTTCTCCGTTTCCGAATCGAAATACAAGATTACTAAAACCCGCGTTCGGTTACACGCAACATTGGCAATAGTAAGTCCAGTAAGGGTGATGCATCGAGCAGATCATTTTTTTTCCTGTACAGAAGATTGCCTGGTACAGGGCCGTCGCGGGGCAGGGACAAATGGGGCAAGAGCACAGGGCCCAAAAAAACATCACGGCCCCAAATTCATAACTTCAGTTTTTTATTTTTATTTTTGTTGTGTTAAGTATCTATCTCTAAGGGTTTTATTTGGAACACATTGAATTCCATAGGAAATATATAGGATTTTCATAGGAATTACTTCAATTTCACAAAAAAAAATAGAAATGTTTCCCTGTTCCAAAGGAGGCCTAAGTTGCACTAATTTTTTTTTTTACTTTATCAATAAGCACCAATACCAATTACCTATTATGTCGTCTTAAAAAACGGAAGTACGATTCTGCTTTCGAAAAGGGTACTCTTTACAGATTTTTTACTAAAGAGTTTCAGTATTGTCGGTGTTTCGTACACCGGCACAATAAATTTATACGATCGGACGGGGGATCATGCGTTTTCGGAATCGAATGGTCTAGTCTACAAGCGAGACTCAAAAGTTAACCTGGTTCGAGCCGCCTCGAGGCGTAATACCCTACGTTCAAATGGTCTAGTCTACAAGCGAGACTCAAAAGTTAACCTGGTTCGAGCCGCCTCGAGGCGTAATACCCTACGTCAGAGACGAGAGATCGGTCGTATGAATCTCAAAAACACGAAAGTACAATGCGGGAGGGCTTCGCACGGATCCGAGAGCCCAAGCTCGCATGGTGGAAGTGGTTTACAAGTGGTGATGTGTATCTTTTCTTTGTATATTGCATTTCTCTTCTCTTCTTTGCTCTCTTTTCTAAACGTTCCTGGTGCCTCTTTTATAGGACCAGACCTAGGTTGTCTTGACCGGACCATGGTTGGGGTGACCGGACCATGTTTCGAGTATCTTGCCTCCTACAAAAACGGATGACCCTTTGACAGGTAGGGCCACGGTCTTTAGTGAGTCATGCTTTCTGACGTTCGGGGTAGACGATCGGCGCCCTCCGTTCGTACCTTTGTTCACTGTGAGGGAACAGAGGTTACTTTACTGTTCAGCTTTATTGTTTGGTGGGTTGTTTCTTCTCTAGCCAGATAGTTGCGAAATTTTACGGAATGCTTATCTTCTCCGCGGAACTATACGTCGTTAGGAATTTTGAATCGTCGTGATTGTTGGAGTAGTGATTGCTTCGTTGCAGTCGGCGAGTGGGTCCCGATCGCTTGGGTCCCGACCCCTGAGGGTCGGGGCGATTGCGCCCGCCTCGGCTTCGAGCCTTGGCGAGGCTTCCCGACCGCTGTGGTCGGGTCAGCTTTGTGAAGTTTTTGGTGGGCCATTGAAGGATCGCGAGCTGCAGGTAAGCCGTGCTGTAGAAGGTGATTCGTAGATACCCGGGGTATACTATCCCGACAGTAGCCCCCGAGCCCTGCGTCGTTTGCAACCTCTGTTGAGGCGGCGCTGGGCTATCCGTCTTCGCAGCATGTTCTGATCCTACGGGAGCGCACGAGCGCGCCCGTAGGGCGTAGCCCCCGAGCCCCCGAGCGATCCGAAGGGTCGGTCGTGGGCTGAAGCGTTGTGCCGACCATCACTCGTTGATGGTTGATCCTACGAGGGCGCGCGAGCGCGCCCGTAGGGCATAGGCCCCGAGCCCCCGAGCAATCCGAAGGGTCGGTCGTGGGCTGAAGCGTCGTGGAGGCAATTTCCGACTGCAGAGGTCGGTCGGAAGCTAATTTTCGTCATTAGCCTGGTGCCAGAAAAAATGCCTAAATTGAGCCGGTCTGGCCGGCTTCTGCTCATGATCGGCATCATGCCTAGGTTGGACCGGTCGGGCCAGTCTTCCCATGATTAGCGTCCCAGACAGCTGTCGGGTCGGTCGGGGGCTCGCCCGATCTCTCGTTCGTCCCGACCCGTGAATCAGTTTACGGCGTTAGTAACGGATCGTTGGTCACGGTCCCAATGATCGGACGGCTCCGCCGCCTCCAGGTGGACGACAGATGCGGCGTCTAGGAATTGTAACCGCCGAGCGCTCCGGGCGGGCTCAGCGAAGCACAGGAGGCCGGGATCGAGTATCTGCTCGTTCGGATGGCCGAGTTGAACGATGGGGGCCTGACTGAGGCGCGGTTCGTCAACACCTTCGTCCGGCGTCATGTTCAACCACTCCGGCTCCGCGCCCGGCTCATGTGCGACTACGCTGGGCGGTTCGACACGATGCGGAAGATCCTCCAGTCGGAGCTGTCAGAGGACGGCGCGAGGCAACGCTTTTCGCGCCTCCTGAAGGGTGACGCTCTTGCTGACGCGAGCAGAGGACCGGCCCCTTTGGATGCCGAGCATCAGGCGGATCGGCTGGTAAGTCATTTTGCCTGCATTTGTTAGTTTGATACGTGATAAAAGTATTGGCGAGATTGGAATGCTTATCTGTGTTTTGTAGGAGGGCGTTCCTCTGTCACATGCGCTGACGTGTTGGACCGCGCAGAACTCCAAGAGGGGGCCGGCCGTAGCGCCCGGAAAATCCGAGAGCTGAAGGACCGGACACGCTTGGCCGAGGAGGCCAAGGAGGTGGCCGACGGTGCGCTGGAGCGATCGGAAGAGCTATGCCGCCTTGCCCTAGAAAGTCGTGATACTTCAGAGGCTCGCCTCGGCGTGTTGGAGGCCGAGGTGAGGAAGTACATGGCGGAACTGGCGAAGCTGCAGGGGCTGTCTGCTTCGCTTGGGGCGTCGACGGCTCAGCTTCAATAGGACATGGCCAATGAGCGGTCAGCCACCGAGGCTGCGCAGAAGGATCACGAGTGTAAGTAACAAGTGAACTTGTTAGTTTATTAGGGAGGTTGGTTCCTGCAATTTTGAGGTGCGCGAGGCTGTGGAGCTCCGAAGGCTGCTGTCGTCGGTCCGGACGCTAGTGCACCAAGTGCTCGACGACATTCGGAACGCGAGCGTGTCGGTGGAGCGGGCATCCCGTGTGCTGGAGATGCTGCCGGGGCTAATCCGCACCGAGTTGCTCGTCACTCTGCGGGACGGAGCGTCGTTGACGCTGGTGCACCTTTGGTCCCACTATCCTGACGCCGACCTCGGGCGCATTGCCGAGTGTCTCGTCTCGAGGACGTCGGGTGAGGCGTCGGCGAAACTTTTTGAGGACTCCAAGCCTCAGGCGCAGGAGATCATCAGCTGCTTCCTCCGGCCGACCCTGGTGAAAGAGCGTTTCGGCCGCCTACCTCCCCTTTAGATGTTCTTGCTTGCAGCTTGTAGTGATATCTGTGAACTTCACTTGTTCGCGAGGTTGTTTATGTTTCCGACTCTTTCTGACGTCAAGCGTTTCACATTGTTCTTTGCGTTCTATTGGACGTTGGTCAGGCGACTGGGTCGGGTATAGCTCGTAGGGTCGAGTATCGGGCTCGGACCGTAGAGCGTCACCGACATCAGGTCGGACCGTTAGCCGCGAGAATTGCTTTGAACGAAAATGCTCATAGTCCGCGAGAGTCAGGCCGAGTCACTCGTGCACCGAGACACGAGCCGAGGGGTCGGTCCCCGAGGAAACGTGGTAGGCGTCGAGCCTTAGTAATGGCGAGGCATAGAGCCAATCGTCAAGACGCAGAGTCCTTTCGGGACTAAGGTGCGTGACCTTAGTTTAGGCTAACGAGGCACAGGGCTTTACGATCCTCGGGTCGGCCACTCCGATCCTCGGGTGGGACACCTATGATAGCCCCCGGACAGAGGAGTGTAGGTGAGTTGATTTCACTTCGCTGCCAAAGACACAGTTAGCGGATAAGATATAAATGAGATGCATAGAGATTTGAATAGCTTTATTATGCGTAAAAACGTCGCGTGGTGGGTGCAGATCTTGTTGAGCATCTTTTCGAAGTGGTTGTCGTGGGAGGTCGAGGCGCCGCTTGGGGACGCCCACGAACTCCTCATCCTGTCGACGATTCTTCTGCTTTTTGCCGCTCGACCCGCTCCCATCCCGGCTGTCGGGTCGTCGGTCGAGGCGGTCGTCTTTCTTTCGGTCGGCTTTGGGCTTCTCCTTATCCTTGGCATGGTCCCGCTTGAAGTTGGCTTGAACAGCCTCCTCCCCGGTGGCGAATGTGGTGGCGATGTCGAGAAAGGCGCATGCCGTCCAAGGGTTTTTACACACCAGCTTGTGAACGAGCGCCTTGGATGTCGTGCCGTAGGTGAAGGCGTTGATGACATCGGTGTCGTTGACGTTGGGCAGCTCATTTCGCTTGCGCGAAAATCGCTGAATGTAGTCTCGTAGGGACTCGCCGGGCTTCTGTTTGCAGTTCTTCAGATCACAGGAGTTACCCGGGCAGGAATAGGTCCCCTGGAAGTTGCCGACGAAGACGTGACGAAAGTCGACCCAGTCTTGAATGCTGTCTCTCGAAAAGTGTTCGAGCCACTCTCTGGCCGCATTGGACAGGAAGAGCGGCAGGTACTGGATGGCAAAGAGGTCGTCGGTGCCACCGACCCGGCATGCGAGGCGATAGTCCTTGAGCCAGTGGTCAGGATTCGTCTCGCCAGTGTACCAGATGATGTTGGTTGGAGCGTGGAACTTGTCGGGAAAGCCGGCTCTTCGGATGCGGGCCCGAACGCTCGGGGTCCGACGTCATCAGGGCTGAGGCTCCGAGCGTCGTCGTAACTGCGCCGTCGTCGACGTCACTCGGGGGGCCGGTCGCACCCGAAGTTGGAGTAGCGATCACTCCTGGCATGCCTCCGTGCCTCGATGGTGTGACGAGCGTCACGATGCTCCCCCAAGCGGTGGTGGATGTTGCCGACCGGATGGTCGGGGTTCCGAGTCTCAGCTCGTCCGCGGCAATGGCCGCGAGCAGGGCTTCGACGATCGGCACTCGGCCGATAGGAGCTGTGTGCCTCGGAGTCCTGGCGAAGAGATAGTTCGGGTTGTTGCATATCGCCGTCAAGGTAGACGCGGAGACAATTGTAAGTCTCTTTGAGAATGGGATTAGCGGTTGTGGGAGATTCGTAAAAGACACAGGCCGCCGCCGCCAGATTCTCGTAAGGCGTATCAAAAGCAGGCTTGCCACCGTCCATGATCTGTTGACAAGCAATGCGGGCTCGGGCTCAGGCACCACCGCTCGTCGCGGCGACACCCTTAACCTTCGGATCGCACCCGGTCGCAAGTTTGCGTCGGAGTGCGTCCTCAACCATAGTGAGAGCGTGATGGCGCGGAAAAGGATCGTCATGTGCTGCCTTACCGAGGATTTCGTCCTCTGCGGCTTTAGCATGCAATATGAAGCACTCACGAGAAGGGTCGTGACCCAACATGTTATGAGGCGAGGAACGAAGAAAACGACGACGAGGCGAGCGACGTGTAGGCGAACGCCGCTTTCGCAGGATCTGAAGGTGGAGCTCGCCGCCGTTGTCGGCGCCAAAGTCCAGGCTCGCGAAGCGGGAGGCCTGGCCAGCAGCGAAAGTGGGTACGTTCTACGATCGACCATCACGAGCGATGGCAACCGCGAAATCTCTAAAAAACAGTCGAGAGATGGAGGAATCTCCATCTAAGGCGAAAATCGAAGCCATCGAAACAACGAACGAAAACGCACCGAAATCCCCTACCTGGCGCGCCAACTGTCGGTGTTTCGTACACCGACACAGTAAATTTATACGATCAGACGGGGGATCGTGCGTTTTTGGAATCGAATGGCCTAGTCTACAAGCGAGACTCAAAGGTTAACCTGGTTCGGGCCTCCTCGAGGCGTAATACTCTACGTCCAGGGACGAGAGATCGGTCGTATGAATGTCAAGAACACGAAAGTACAATGCGGGAGGGCTCCGAACGGATCCGAGAGGACGAGAGATCGGTCGTATGAATCTCAAGAACACGAAAGTACAATGCGGGAGGGCTCCGGACGGATCCGAGAGTGCCAAGCTCGCGTGGTGGGGGTGATTTACAAGTGATGTGTATCTTTTCTCTACATATTGCCTTTATCTTTTCTTCCTTGCTCTCTTTTCTAAAGTTTTTTGGGTGCCCCTTTTGTAAGACTGGACCTGGTTTGTCTTGACCGCACCATGATTAGGATGACCGGACCATGGTTTGAGCATCTTGCCGCCTACGAAAACGGATGACCCCTTGACAGGTGGGGCCACGATCTTCAGTGGGTCATGCTTTCTGGCGTTCAGGGCAGACGATCGGCGCCCTCCGTTCGTACCTTTGTTCACTATGGGAGAACAGATGTTGCTTTACTGTTCAGCTTTATCGCCTGGTGGGTTGTTTCTCTTCCAGCCGGGTAGTCGCGAAATCTTTCGCAATGCTTATCTTCTCTGCGGAACTGTACGTCGTTAAGAATTATGAATCGGCGTGATTGTTGGAGTAGTGATTGCTTTGTTGCGGTCAACGAACGGGTCTCGATCTCTCGGGTCTCGACCCCTGAGGGTCGGGGCGATTGCGCCCGCCTCGGCCTCAGGCCTTGGCGAGGCTTCGCGACCGCTGCGGCCAGGCCAGCTTTGTGAAGTTTTTAGTGGGTCGTTGGAAGATCGCGGGCCGCAGGTGGGTCGTGCTGTAAAAGGTGATTCGTAGATACTCAGAGTATACTATGCCGACAAGTATAATTTTGAATATCAAATTATATATATAAATGTTAATGAGCGTTATTATGAGTATTACATTTACCTTTTTGTACTAGGCCCTGTTTAGAACACAAAATTTTATAGAATCTCGCAGTAATTTCATAAAAATTAGTTCAATTTCATAGAAAAACATAGAAAATAGAAGGGAGTCCTACATTCCAATGAGGTCTTAGTAGTTATATATTTCTAATATTATAAAAAATTATATTTTAAATTTTAAATAGATAATTAAAAAAATTTAAGTGCTAAATTTTAGGGCCACATTTTTTATTTCGCGCTGGGGGCCTCAATTTCTTAGAGACGACCTTGGCTGGTATCGCATATCGCTCAAGAACCATGCAGATTTGGAGCGAATTGAAATTTCAGATTTGCGGTTGCTTCGTATCTCTGACTGCTGGGGCAAGAGAGATGCTTCTGGTTGCTGAAGCGCGCTATCGAGGTAAATGCGCATGCGGTCGTACACTTTCCTCTGCACTGGATCTTCGGGTGCGGCAGTCTCGTTGAGGACGCGTGCTGCTGTCGCAAGGTTCTCAACTGGAGTGCCGAAGGTTGACGTCCCTCCAGCCACGATCCGCTGGTAAGTGGACCGCCCTCGGACCCGAGCGGCATCGCTGGGTCCGGCTATAGCTTTACCGCGAGGTTCGGGGCTGCCGGTTCGTCCCGGGTGCGACCGAGCGCGGAGACGGGTTGGCGCCCGGCGTGTTGTCGGGAGTCGCCGGCTTCTCGCCCTTAGAGGCGTCGATAGTGAAGCACTCTCTCGATGGGTCGTGCCCCAAAACGGCATGGCTCCGCCAGCATCACGTGGCGCGCTTCCTGCGCGGAGTCTGAAGGCGAAGCTCGCCGCCTTCGTTGGCGATAAAGTTCAAGCTCTCGAAGCAGAACGTTTGTCTGGAGGCGAAGGTGGGGACGCGCCACGACCGGCCATCTTCAGTGATGGCGACCGTGAAATCCCCGAAGCGAAGGTGGAAGACCGAAGTGTTTCCCACAACGGCGAAGAAGGAAGCCATCGAAAAGGCGAAGCGAGTGCACACTAAGAAAGGACCCCTACCTGGCACGCCAACTATCGGCGTTCTGATCACTGGCACAGTACAAAATACGATCGAGGGGGTGGTGTGCCTTCGTGTTCGATGTGGCCTAGCATACGAAAGACTCAATGGAGTTTTTTTACCTGGTTCGGGTCACCTCGAACGGTATAACACTCTACGTCTAAGGAGTGGTTTATATCAGTGGGTGAGTACAAAGAGTCGGACTCTCTCTTCGGGAGAGGGCCTGGCGTCTAAGTTGTGAGGTGCTCGATGCACGTGTTCGTGAGGTTGCTCACGCGCGTAAACGGTTCCACGCGAGAGTTTAAGGTTAGAACCTCATGCCTCTCTATCGCCCCTCGGACCCCCTTTTATATAGGGCGATCCAGGGTTAAAAATGATGTGTCATATGCGGTTTTACTGTCTCGCTGACAGGTGGGTTCTACATTGACGTCGTCATCACTCGTCACGCCTGTGCGGGTACTGTAACGTCAGCTACAGTGTCGTCGGGTCTTGTCCGTAGACTTCCGCGGCTCGCCCACGTCGCGGTGGACTAGGCCCGTCCCGTCGGGACGGCTGGCGGTGGGCCGTCAGAATAAATGCGACATAAATGCCGCACCTACCCCAGGGATTGGCCACCGGGGGTCGGCCTTCGAAGATCGGCCTCATCGTACGTCTTAACGCTGGATGCGGCTAAGACTTGGCTTTCGTAGATCTTTGCCCGGAATCGAACCGCGCGTTCGTGCTTCGTCGTCCGACCCCAAAACCCATCGGGGTCTTGGCCCACGTATGAGTATGGGTCGGCGAGTACCTGGGGTACATGATCCTGACAATAGCCTCCGAGCCTGGCGCCGTTTGCGACCTCCGTTGGAGCGGCGCTAGGCTGATCGCGGAGAGCTCGACGCTCTGATCCTACCGGATCGGTCCGTGGGATCAGTCGCGGGCTTGTTCGTTGCGGCGTCCATCGTTCGTTGATGTTTGATCATAAAGATGCGCGCGAGCGTGCCCTACGGTCCTAGCTCCCAAGCCCGAGGGCGATCCAGAGGGTTGACCGTGGGCTTAACCGCTTTTCGCTGTTTCGACTATCGGGTTGGGTCGAGGTCGCTCTCGGTATTTTGTTCGAAGAGACGTCTAGGACGGGTCAGTTCGATCCGGCCTCTACGGGCCGAGGTCGCTCTCGATCTTTTGTTCGAAAAGACGTCTAGAACGGGCCAGTTCGATTCGGCCTCTACCTATGATCAACGCTCGAACGTTTGAATCGGCCAAATGATCTCGGTTATGGATCAGCCGACCGTAAAAAGCTTTGTTCGTGTGCTTTCTCTTCCATGGGAATGTTTTTGTGTCGTGTTGTTGTACCAAACACACTTCGAACTTTCGATGCCGCTCATTTAAACCCGACCATCTCCGCCGCAAACGCCACTTGTCACTTGCGCTCACCGCCCATGGGTCATGGCTCATTGGCTCTAGCCCCGCACATCGCCGCCTGCGGAACGCTGCCTCAAGCCCGCAACCTGCCGCCAGGCCTTCGCTGGCGCCAGCGGGAGTGGAGAGACCATGAACTAACCCTACGCTACTACTTCGCTGTCTGATATCGCAGGCCACCGGCGACCGCGCTGGATCGAACCGCAACTTTCGGCCCTCCCCCATAGCCCATTGACCAGTGCACGTACTGTCACTTCTGTGCCGCATTCTTCTGAACAAAATATCCAATTCGATTTTTTTTAACATATATCCAATTCGATTTGTCAATGTAGCAACGACAATACTATTACGTGACCTTTGGATTTCTTATCAGGCACTGCTACGACTCAAAAGCCAAAGTCATTGCTATGGCCCATGGGTCGCCAGCCGACAATCTCACAGTAAGAATTTTTTTTCCTCGAAAAAAAAAACAATGGAAGAAACCGGTTGAGTGGAGGATGGCATCAGCAGCTGCGTCTTAAGGTGACGACGCGGAAACCGGATGAATTCAGTTAGATGTATACATGCCAATTCTTAAGGTTAATCACATTGCGGCTGCCAGTGAGAGTAACGACGCAATTGACAGGGCAAGGAGTTGACCTGGACACTAGTATGTGTTGTTATCCACACCACAGACTTTGGAGTCATAGAGCGTACGCTTGCACTAATATCTGGTTTTAAGGAAATTCAGTAACGCACGGAACCCGTTGCTTACGTAACTTTGTCTTGTGACTTGTCCAAACTCTGCAATCCACTAGGAGAGGCAGAAACCTCACCCCATTTGCCGAGAAGTTTTACTATACCCAATGTCCTTCTTATAGTGAACAGGAACACCATTTCTTCCACAAGGCCAGAGCAGAAGAAGCACCAGAGCTTCACTGACAAATCACCATGGGCAACACTTCCTCGCACGGTACCTGTAACTTTTCTTTGCTGTGGCACCAAATAATTTCTGTTGTTTCTTGTTTCTGTGATCTTCATACTGTTTCTCTTCATCTCCGGATTATTGTTCCAGGCCGGTTGAAGCGGCAGGGCCATGGATCCAAGGTTACACCTTCATCTTCGGATCCAGCGAAGCAGGTTCAGCAGAACACTTTTAACTGGAACATCGATGGGTTCTCCTCACTGCTTGACAAGGGCGAAGGATGGACCTACTCCAGAGTGTTTGAGATCATGGGCCATAACTGGTGCTGCTACTAGACTGTCTGCTCTTTTTCAACTGTTTAATTTGCTGCATCCCGTAGTATCCGAAACTAGAGGTTTGTGGAGTAATCTTAGTGCTACCTTTCGCTTGTTTGCAGGTATCTGAAACTGAATCCAAGGGATAAGAAGAGCGGCGATAATAAGGAGTATGTGTCTCTTAGGCTTGAGCTAGCGAGCAGCTCACTGAAACCCAACACTATTGTCGATGCCTCTTTCAAGTTGTTGATATATGATCAGACCTATGGAAAGCACAGCGAGCATCAGGGTAAATAGCAGATTACTTCTGTCAATCTGTAAAGTACTACTAAAACTACGATATGCTATTGCGTTTTCATATGCAAGTATTTAGAGTATGTTGTTCTTTCTAAGGGAATTAAATGAATCATGCTTTGCATATTTTTTTTTTCTGTGCAGTTAGCCACAGCTTCCAGACTGCAAGCACAAGCTCTGGGACATCATGCATGGTTTCCCTGAAGAGACTGAAGAAACGGTCCTCCGGATTTCTTGTGGATAACAGTTGTGTCTTTGGTGTCGAATTTACCAAAGTTATTCCTTCTAAAGTCAACATGGTATCAGAAACGTTGTTTGTCCAGAAGAAGAGCATCTTCAACGAGGCCAAACTTTATACCTGGGACATCGAGGATTTCTCTGCGCTGAAGAACACCACCTACTCCCCGGAGTTTGAAGTTAATGGATACAAATGGTGAAGACATCTTCAACTTACAATCATTTGCATGACCGAATAATAGTCTAAATTAATTTCAGAATTCTTTTTGCCATCTCTAAGCATCTATACAAAATGCATATGAAAATAGACTAATACACAACACTAGTATGGTTGCTTTACTGTGAGATGCGGCACAATTTGCAGGTATATCAGTATGCATCAATCTCGCGATGGGAACCACCTCTCCCTGTTTCTGAACATGAAAAAGACGAATGATCTCCCCGAAGACTCAGGGAATCTGATAGAACTTACCTTATCCATCAAAGATCAGCTCACTGGCAAGAACTACAAAAATACAGGTTTGGCTGGGGACATAGCGCAAATTCGCCAAATTATCATCCCATATTCTTAACTTTCTTTTTATTTCTTTGAAAAATATAGGCCGCTGCCAATTTTCAAAGAATGCTCGTGTCTGGGGATGGAGTAAGTTCATTTCGCTGCAGAATTTTACGGATTCGTCAAATGGTTATCTCGTGAAAAGAAAGTGCTGCATCGAAGCTGAGGTTGCAATTATTGGTTCCTCCAAGATGGATAATTAGATCACTGTTGTTTGTATGGGCCTACGCGCATGTGTTCTGTTTGTGTTTGCTTGCTTGTTCGTAAGTGGCAAATAAAGGTTCAGCCATGAACTTTGTTAGGGTTGCCGATCTAAGGTCCCGTTTGTTAGGACTTCTCCAGAGGCTTCTTTATCGAGTTTAGGTGAAGCTGTACCTTCATCTCACTCATGCAATGCTATGTAAGTTGATCAATGAAAAGTAAATGCAGCGTGTTGTGTAAGGCTATAAGCTGTGTACGTATTTCTAGCCAGAATCTGTCTATCTGAACAAATATGCCCTTCTCAGAGTTCATTCTTCAAAGATTTCCTACTCAAGTACTCTCAGGAAGTCTACAAATCGGGATCGAGAGTCATTATCTGCTTGTGCGATTGGAATTATTTCCGTCAATTAAAAAAACTGCTTGTGCTGGAGTTTGAAGTTCAGAAGTAACCGACCTTCAGGCAGGCTATTTCCATCTATAAGCTGAAGTTCCAATCTTATCTAGAATTTCAAATGGCCATAGTACGGCTCAGTTTGTGCTGCCTTTTTCCTTACACTCGTCACGTACAGATTACTTTTATTTTCCAATGAGGTACTAATTGCTAAAGTATTAAGACACGAGTGCTACTTTATCTTTTAATACCCCTTTCTTAACGGATGTAGTTGTCAGCGATGGCGGTGTCATTGACAAGGCGCAGTAACTTCTCAGTCGAGTTGATAGCAATATAAAGTGGACATATTATCACACACACCATCCGATACGTATAGCCATTTGGGTTTGGTATTTTTTACCATAAAATACAACGTGTAGAATTGAAGACCATTTCGCTGTCCAAATGGATCTCTTTTATATTGGGTTAGAGGGAGTATAATAAATCTTGAACAACGGAATGCCTAGTTGCACCATAGTGATTAGGTACAGTTAAGATAGAACAACAAGGTGATTGATGTGAGCAAGATGTTGACCTTGACTTTGGGTTATTAGCTGATGACATGATAATTTTTTAATAGCATAAATTTTATAAAACTACAGATATTTTACTTATATTATCACAAAACTACAGATTTAAACAATAAGTTCAGAAAACTATATATTTTTTACAGCAATTTCAGAAACATATGTATAGAATTTGTAGTTTTGTGATAAATTGAATATAAAATCTATAATTTTGTGATAATTTAAATACAAAACTTGTAGTTTTGTGATAAATTAGCTACAAAATTTGTAGTTGTATGAAAGTATGGCTTAAATCTGTAATTTTGTGATAATATGAACAAATTACATGTACTTTTGCGAAATTTACTCTTTTTAATATGATGGAAATTTTTCTCCAGTTATCCTAGCTCAGAGGCATTCTGTCACGGAGATAATCAAATCAAGTTACAGATTCCGTACGTAGACTTGCATTGCGAAGTAAATTGGCTGTGAGGTTGACCTCTGGCCATCCGCATTTGTCCTGATCTCAAGAGAAGAGAACAGAATAGAAGAAACCTCATCTCATTCCAAGAAATTTCTGTAGCACTTGCACAGGAAGTCTTTCTGAAGCGCTCCTTATCTTGGGAAACATCTACATGTTGTTCAGTAACACCGGCTTGTATTGAAGCAAAAGCAACCATGGGTGCTTGTACCTCTTCATTACGTGGTAAACACTGCTTTAATTAGTGTTGTTCTTCTGCTTTTTATATACTAATAATTCCATCTGATATTACGACACTTGATACGATTACTCACTGTCTTAACTGTGATTTCAGGTCGCTCCAACGAAGGGAAGAACAAAAAATCCGCAAAGATTGCGGCGGTGCCATCTTCTCCGGCGACAGAGACCGGCACTGGGATGGAAGAGAAGAGGATTTTCCTGTGGAGGATCGATGGGTTCTCCTCACTTCTTGCCAAGAGCAAAGGATGGACCAGTTCGAGCTATTTTCAAATAGAGGGTCTTAAATGGTAGCCTATCATATTATGCCTTCTCAATTTCACCAAGTAATCCTTTTTTTTTTTGTGCCAGTCTTCAGTAGGATGCTTCACAAATCAATAGCTCCGGTTTTTTGTTTGAAGCAATGCAACTGGAAAGTGCGATGAGCAGTAGTCTTCTCTACCTCTCTATGTTTACCTGTTTGCAGGTACCTGCAGCTGAAGCTGGACGACCGAAAGAGCGGCGACGCAGCAGAACACGTCTCCCTTGTCCTTAAGCTGTCAAGAACTTCTCTGGAACCCAACAGAGCCGTCGAAGCATCGTTCAAGTTCTTGATATACGATCAAGCATACGGCAAGCACATCGAACGCGAATGTAAGATTGCAAACATATGGTAAAACTGGTCCCTGTTTCGTAACAAGTTGGCTCGATTTGATTCGGATTGTATGGTTTCCTAGCTAGTCCTAAAAAAATTGATGTCTCTGAATAAAAGTGTTTTCAGTCACAAACAGTTGCATTTCTGTGCCAATTTTGCAGCTAGCCACTGTTTCCAGGCCGAAAGCCTTAGTGCCAAGGTGTTGTGCATGGTTCCCCTCGCGGCACTCAAGAAACCTGATTCGGGCTACATCGTTGCCGACAGCTGCGTCTTCGGTGTGGAGCTCGTCAAGGTCACCACTGCTAAAGCCCTTTTTATTGAGAAGATAAACGCTCGGGAACTCTACACGTGGGAGATTGACAACGTCTTGGCTCTCAATAGACGGTGCTACTCTCCAGAGTTTGAGATCGGTGGACACAAATGGTACAACAATCATAACTTCTGAATTATCGGCGCTCGATATTTGTCGAACGTTTATTTCTTCTGATTTTGTTGTGATTAAGTTGCCTTTTGGGAAAAAAAATGATGACGAACACCGACTGATTCATGTCTTCAAAATTTCAGGCACATCAGCATGCACCCCAACGGCGTTGACAACGGTCGTGAATTCATCTCCCTGTACCTTAATTTGATAAAGCCCAACATTGCTTGTAGCGAACTGTTGGTGGAAGTGAACCTGTCCATCAAAGACCAAAAGAGTGTTCATCACAAGAAACTCACAGGTTCAACACAAGCCATCTTTCTAACTGTCGTTAGGACAAAGCTATCTTTTCAACTGTCTCCTTGTCCCTCCGTTCCAAAATTATTGTCACTGGTTAGTTCAAGTTTGAATTAACCAGCGACAACAATTTTATAACGAATGAAATACCTATACTGGTTTTTACTATGTGACTTGTGCTAAAAACAATAAAAAGAATCCTTTTAAAACAGACTAAGTGATGTTGTTTTATCTCGTAGGAGGTAAGACACGAATTCGATCTTTGATTTATATAAAAAAACATACCCTTGATTATCGCTACCTGCCAAAACTCAGTAATAACTTTTCAAATTGAATTATTCAGCAACTAATAATTATTAAAATATTTTTATCTCATAGGAAGTAAGATAATAGTTTAAGCCTCGAGATCAATATAAATGAACGGTCTATATTCATTTGAGTCTATTTTAAAATCTGCCTAAAAAAAGACGACGCGAAGAAGTAAGCCTCGCAGTATACTTATCATGATGTATTTCAGGTCTTCGAATTGATAATGTGCGTTGGAATTTCTGTTGAAACCTGATATATAAATGTGTGCAGGCCGGTGCCGGTTTTCAGCCCCTGAGGAGGGAGACGGCTGGGGATGGGCAAAGTTCATGTCGCTGGAGGAGCTTAGGGGCTCGTCTAGTGCGTACCTTGTGAATGGAAGGTGCTGCATCGAGGCAGATGTTGCAATCATCGGCTCACACAAGATGGTGTGAAGATCCTACGACTCTTAATTGCGCGGGCAGCTGTGTTTGGATTGTAAATTTGATAAGTGACGACTGAATTGTTAGGAATATGCGAATTGTGCATTAATTAACATCCAAACAAAGCAATTGAATTGGCTTCTAGCTACATACTCCATCCGTCCCAAAATAAGTGATGTTTTTAACTTTTTAAAATTGAAGTTTGATCATTTATTTTATTTAAAATTTTTACGAAAATACAAAAAATAAACAAAGCAAACTTAAAATACTTCTGATAATGAATCATTTCACAATAAAATAAATATTTTTTTTCATAAATTGTTTAAATAAAACGAATGATCAAAAGAAGATGTTTAAAATTCTTAAAAAAAGATATTTAGGCTGCGTTTGGCGAAACGTTTCGGATTCTTGCTTGAAACACTAGAATCCAAGCCAAACGAAAAAAAAAGTGAAACCTTTCCCAGCAGAATCAGGTGAAACATTTCATCAATTTGTATTACAGCCTTTGAACGGGTTAGGAGGTGTTTCGCAGGTGAAACGATCCACTTCTTTTTAAACGGATTGAAATATGTATTTTTTTGAACAGTTAATAATTTTTAGCAATTTTAAAAAATTCTCTTAAGTTTCCAAAGTTTTTTAAATTTATTTTTTTATTCTCAAAGTATTTACTTAAATCTGAATCACTAAAAATTTGCCAAATAGTTTTTAAAGTGATTTTGTTTTTGATCAAAAATATTTTTAAACTAAAACTATTTTTAATTCTTCGAAAAATCAAAACAATACCAAACATTCCAGCCGTGCAATCCGATCCTGCAGGCCAAACCCTTCACGGAGGAATCCAATATGCGCTTTCTAGTATGGGGTCATTGATGGATAAGAGTTGATTTGTAGATAGGGGCAAAATATTCTTAGCTGCTCGCCTGCTTGAGACCCTCCTATTACCGTGGCGGCCAATCCAGCCATCCAAAGACACTACCTTGGGTTCTCTACGGGAACTCAAAGAAATCCAAGTCAGTTCTATGGTGATTGGTGGCGGCGTATTTGTAGAATAAACCGACTTGAAGCGTTGATTAGGCATATCCAGAATGCCACATGATCGGTCATCTTTAAGAGCCATCCATCTGTCATGGGTGCAACATTTGCCATCGCTTCCTATAAACAGCTTGAAGCTTGAAGAGGAGTCATCGGTGTAAAAGTTTTACCTACACGAGCGTGTTGCTGTGGATCCTAGCTGTCGGCACCGAACTTTCAAGACTGTGGATGCACGAGGGACGTTGGATTTAGATATGATGGTTGAGGTTTGTAGATGGCAGAAAAGTCAACATCCTCAAATGAGTTTTTTAAAAGAGTAGAGATTCAGTAAAAAGTACACAGATTGCTTTGGAAGGAAAATTTATTGAACCAAGACGATATCTACTCCTTCCTTTTTTAATTATTTTCACCAGATGGTTCAAATTTAAGTTAACGAGTAACAATACTTTTAAAACAGAGAGCACATATTTAGAAATTAATTAGAAATGAATATTGACTGTCTCGGGAGAAAACTAAAACGGAGCAAAATCCAGCCTGTGGCCCATGCATCCTCAAATCCAGCCCAGGTCCAAACCAAAACGCCGGCCCCTTTTGTCAGGCGCGAATCAGCCTGAGTGCCCAAGTTCCATTCCCCATTCCCTTCCCTGCCTCGGCGATCCACCACCGCAACCCAAGCGCCATGCCGGCCGACGCCGCCCCAGCGGTTGACCCCGCGCCGGCGCCGCATCCCCCGCCGGGACTAGACGCGCGCACGGGCGGCCATGTACTGCGCCGCGCGGCGGGGTACCTCCTCCACCCGGCCTCACTCCCGCCGCTCCTCCTCGCGGCGCTCCTCCTCCTCCTATTCCGCTCCGCGCTCCTCGCCGGCACGCTCCGCCTCGCCTCCTTCGCCGACCGCGACCCTGCCCTCCGCTCTCTCCTAGACCGCCTTTCCCCTCCCGCCCCGCCCTCACCGCCGCCTCCCCAGCACCATCTCCCACGCCGCCGCTCTCCCTTCACCTCGTCGTCCTCTCTCTCCGATGATGACGTTCTCGTAGGCCCCCTCGACCCCTCCTCCTCCTCACCCTCCAGCCGCCGCAACGCTTCCTACCACCACGTCCTCTTCACCTCCTACTACTCCTCGCCCAAACCCGACCCCGTGCCACTCCAGCGGCTGATCCCGGCCTATAATTCCCCATTCTTCCTCGCCGTCCACAACGATACGGCGCCGCCGAAGCCCGTCTCGTCGCCGGGCAACGAGCTCCGGCTGCTCGACCTGACAAGGCGCGACGTCGCGGCTATCATCAACCTCCTCACTCTGCTCTCCGTCGCCCATGTGCTCGCGATCCTCGGGTATATCGCCGTGCACTCAGCTGCGCTGGGCGTTGTGTTTGCTTCTGTCACAGGGCGGCACGTTCCAGGGCAGCGACCAGGATTTCTGCTTGTTGGTGCTGTGATGGGTGCGAAGAAGCTCACAGCGTTCACATTCCTCAGATGGGCGACGCGCGATGCGGTTGTGCAGATGCTCTGCCTCTTGTTCTTTGCTGACGTTCACGACCAGGCACGGCTGTTCAGGCTATTTGTGGCTGCCAGGCTCATGCCATTCTCAGCATCTGTGAACCCATGGATTGCTACAGCCGTCGCAGGCCCTGAGCTTGATGGATTCTTTGTTGCTTGGGCTGTACTCGATGCTGTCATCTCGGTGCTGTTCACTGTGGTGCCCTGGGTGGTTGTCATGGAACGTGATCTGCGCCCGCCTGGGCGCAATTCTGTCAAGGAAGGGTGCTATATTGTGTCTCTTATGGCAACAGATGCCACATTACTCAAGTGCTGGGAGACAGTGGTATGTGGCAGCATGGGGCGGCTCATCATGGTGACTTTTTGTGGGAAGGTTCTTGGTGGATTTCTTCATTCTGTCGCAGAGGTCTACTTCATGGTTGTGTGGTTATTGTTCTACTTTGCCGCGAGGTGTAAGGAAGCACGACTGGGGGGCCGCCAGTTTGGAATGGAGGATGTGGCAGTTGCTCTTGATGGATTTAGGTAGTGGACAATTCATGGCCGCTGCATGGTTCATCAATGCACGAAGATTATACAGGCATATTTCATGCCTCATACTGCTCATAGATGATACACTACTGGTCTTGGCAAAGCAGAGGCTTTTGGAGTTCTCTTAATCTTCTGTTGCCGGGATTGTACATGATTTGGATGAGGAAAAGAGGCTGACCATGTTGTATTTACAGTATTGTTCCTCTGTGGGAACTTGCATATAGCCGCTCTGTAGGCATCTCAAAAGGAAATGATTCACATATTCCACGGGAGGTAAGATGCCTTCTGTAGGTGTTGTAGCTCCAACATGATTTGTGAAGTTCATACCTACAGTATGCTAGAAAATTTTCATCGGTGATTTTGTAGTTTGAAACTTGTGTTGTTGTAGATTCACATACAGGTGACTCTCTGTAAATATGCACCCCTTATATTTCTTTTGGCAGCAATCTTTTTTCCAAATCTTTAATAAGCGTTGTATTGGCTCTATGAATAAGTTGACTGGTGATGAGTTCCTTAGGCACAAGAGGGTTTGGAAGTATATTTGTGCATTTTATGTTGATTGCGAGTAATAGCAGTTTCATGTACTATTTTGTTACATATTGATTGGATAGCTCTTCAGTTAGTTGTTATGTAGTTACCCTGTTACTGTTGGACTTAAGAGGGCAAGAAATAGTTGACATGGCTAATCTTATTGTCGTATGACAGTTCCATTTGTACTTGTGTCCCTTCATGTTTATATCGTGATAACATGTATCAAGTAACAAAGGCTTTTAATCCCAAGCAAGTTGGGGTGGGCTATGCATTAAACTTATGTAGATATCGAACTTCATAGATATATTCAGAGTAAATTTGCCTTTAAAATATGTTTGAATTTCCTAAATTGGCCATGGGTGTGTCCCGGGTCCTGTTTTGTTTGTCCTGAAGTAGCTTTGTAGGCCTTTTGTGGAATAATGTAACTAATTAATTATACTGCAACCTAGGTATTACAGTCTAGGCCCTCAATTTTCTTTCTGCTAGTTCTCATTGTAGACCAGTTCATTGTTTTTATGTTATTTAACTTGTATGCATTAAGCGCTAAGCTGTCCCACCACATATTTCCATACTGCATATTGTTGCTGATTGCGCTCCAGCTGTATTCAGAAATCAGGATCCATTTTATGCGACTAATAAGTGTCTTAGCGATATCCATTTCCCTTTATATTCTGTTAGATGGAACTCACTTTAGGATCATAGTCATGTCTATGGGATCAGGTCGTTGGTGCTGCTGAGGTGCAGCTTTCTTTCTGTTCTTATCAGGTCATCTTAATGCCTTCCCTTTGTAATTGTTTACTCTCTTCCTGAAATGAAATGCAAATATCATGTGTTTTCGAGAAAAAAAATGGAACTATGAACTGACGTTAGACTTCTGTACCACCTGAAAATAATAGTTGATACATGGTGTGTTTTAGTTTGTCTGAATTGCAGCCTTGATTTTTTTATGTGCTTCATTTTTGTTACATGCATAGTTGACACTTTGATTCAAACTTCCAGCCTGATACAGATTCTAGGCAGTTTGGCTTGCATCATATGTGGAGACAAATATGTCAAATTCATAATGTCACACATGATGTGTGACACATCATGCTAGTACATTATTTTTTTTAATCCTTTTCTAATGTGATGGACATTGAATTGATTATCTCTTGCTGATGAACAATAGTAGATCATAGACTGGCTTCAAACCCAACCTGTTTTTGCATACTTTGAAGCCGCCACTCAGAATATGTGTTTCTCCACTTGTGTGGGGTGCAAAATAAGATTGGGATTTTCCTTCACTGGTGTTATGATGCCTTTGAGGAGCCAGATGCGTGACCAGGAGTCCAGGGCTATGTTTTGCCATCAATCCCACTGTTATAAATTTGCAATTTGATGGATTCTGTGCGACGCACGCTGTACTCATATCCACACAAAGGAATGAAAAGGGTGGTCGCAAGGTCATACCGTGCTGATGCATTCTTTGTGTGCGGATAGAAAATTTTGAGAACATGTTTTGGTGGTAATTACCTTGTCTTATGGGAAGAAATTAGTCTATTTCTGATTTGTTGCATCGTTATCTTATGTTACTAGTTGGATGCACATATGCAGCGTCAGGCATTCTAGTCAACCAATGGAATTCTGATTGATATCACGGGATTGTCTATTTCTGAACACTTAGGACTGTCTCCTTTTTTTTTGAAACTTCTTTTTTGAAGGCTTAGGACTGTGTTTTCATTCGTCTAAAAAAAGGACTGTTTTTCATTGGTGAATCGTAGGTCTCATTCACTCATTATCAGTCTTATTCGCATTTAACAGTAGTTGGGTCAAGAGTTGTGCAAATGGTCCCCTCTGTGGACCGTAGTTGGGCCGCGAATACCGATTCGCTTATCAGGTCACTCGAACATAAGGCCGTCGTCTCCGTTTTCCAACTTCCCCCGCACCCCTCGCAGCTCCGATACACATCCGCCGCAACTACTCGCGCACGTGCTCCCCGTCCGCTCGCCGCCGCCGTCTCCGCCGGAGCCATGGGCCTCGTAGACGCTCTCTACCGCGTGGTGATGCGCCGCAACGCCGTCTACGTCACCTTCGTTGTCGCCGGTGCCTTTGCGGGCGAGCGGGTACGCCCCCTCCCCACGTCTACCGTCCCCGATCCGCATCTCTCAGATCCACCCCACGCACCACTCGTCCTCTCTTTCATACCTGCTTATCGTGTCTTTTAGGGCCTGATTTGATTCGGTTTTGTTGTAGGCTGTGGATTACGGCGTCCACAAGCTCTGGGAGATGAACAACGTCGGCGTAAGATTTTCTCCGCCCCTCGCCTTCTTATATTTCTTAATTGATTCGTAACACACGTCCAGATACTTCATATATGATCTGTAAAATGGGGAGAAAAATTCACAGTCTAATTATCTAAACATGTAGCTCTGTCTGTAGTGAGATCAGGTGCGGGAATGTCCTTCATATATATATCTGGGAAGGAGTGGGTATCGTTGCATAAGAATAAGCTTGGATTTATAAGGATGTAGCAAATTCTAACGAAGTAGGAGCAGTAGGAAACATTAAATACTTTTGTACTGTAAATGTAATCTTTGAACCGTGCCAAACCAACGAGTACTTTTCATGGCGCACAACAGTGGAAATAAAAATCATAATGTAGATATGCTGATTTTCCAAGCATAACATACTGAAAGCAAAATTGTCAGGTGTGATCATGGTACAATATTGCATGCTCTTCTATAGTTCTATTGTATCTGCATTACTTATTCTTTTTTTGCAACTAGTTAAGGAGTTCTTCCTTTTAAATTGTCGACCACTAACTGATAAATGCAAAACTGATGAAGTGCTTGGACCCTTTCTCTGACCCTATGCAAGCGGGAGCTACGATCACCAGTCTGCCTTTTTGACCTGATTGTAGCATACGTTTTATCTCTATTATGCATAGTGCATAAGGAGCGAGGGTAAGGGTGGTAAAAGGACTTGGCCCACTGGTAGGGATGCAGGTTTCCTAATTTTTGGGTTGGCTCACGACCCAAAAAATCTTCCAAATGTACTAGAATTCATCCCACCTTCATAAATTCATAACACAAATATGCTAGGGTGCTGACCCACAATTAGCCACCAGGTTACCCATTTGCATCCCTACCAACGGGCCCTTTCAAAATCTCAATCGGCTCTTATTACATGTTAGTTCAAAAAATGAATAGAAATTCGGTCCTATCCTAATACGATCTGGCCCTCATCGCAGCTAGTTCATTTTTTTGGGCCCGTTACCAGGCCTAAGCGAGGGTCAGCTCAGGTGGTTAGCTCATTATAGTGGAAGCTAGCCATCCGAGTTTGATTCTTACTGGCCGTGTCCCTGGTAGAGTGCAGGATGGGCTGGCTGGGGTTTGCACTCTAGTCCCTATGACATGTTCCTCGAGGTGGCAGGAAGCTAATATATTCTCTGGCCTCTTTTTATAGTGCATAAAGGAAATCTCAAATGTGCGTGCTGATCATTTGGTCTGTATTTGCAAACCTTGCTTGGCTCTAGAAGCTCAAATTGTATTTTGTTACAAAATTATTGCCAAAGCTGTTCACATGTATATATTATCTCAGTCTATGGTATGCAAAATGCTTTTCAGAAGAGGTACGAGGATATCTCAGTTTTGGGACAAAGGCCGGCCGAAGAATGAGAAGACTGACTTTGCTTGCTTTCCCAGGATGTCGCTTCTTGTGAAATTGGTCACCAGTTAAGGCTCTGGTTTTATCATTTTCTTCCTGACACAATAAGGGATGTAAAAATCATAACTTCATTTATTAGAGTTGCTACTCAATTTTGAGGCAGAAATGTTTGAAACCTGTTATCGAGCACGGGATTGGTTGTATATGGTGTTCCCTCCAGAATCAGCTTAAGATTGTTGAAACTTGATTCCTGTGATCGAGGAAAGTAGTATTACTTACTGTTTGCTCCTGGGTTTTCATCCGTTGGTTGAACTAGGGATGGCAATTCGGTCCCCCGTTGGGTTTTAGACCCGATGGGGGGGGGGGGGGGGGGG
>BCLF01000017.1:3350955-3379674 GCA_001602275.1 Zoysia japonica
GGGGGGGGGGGGGGGGGGGGGGGATTCACCCGCGGTCACATCCACACCCGACCCGCATAATATCGGGTGTGGGTTTTATTTCGCACCCGCGGGTGCTCCGTCAGGTCTCGAATACAATCAATTATATAGTTTAATTGGTTTTTTATGTTTAATCCACCAACCGAAACCCGACAAAGGACCCGAAACCCCATCTAAAACCTGGTAAGGGACTTGAAACCCGGTTTGAAACTCGACAAGGGACCCAAAACACAGTTCAAAACCCGATGACCACCTGATACCCGATTCAAAACCTGATGTAGATTCGACACCCATGTGTATACTACAATATATATGCACTTTGTGATAAAACCTGACAACCGTTCGAAACCCGATGAGTTTGGGTGCGGGTTTCACTTTTCACACCCGCCGAAATCTGATGGGTTCAGGTGCGGTTTCACTTTTCACCCGCGGGTGAGGGTGCAGGTCTAATATTGCACCCGCAACATTTTTTGAATCAGGCGGATTTTTGCAAAACCCGATCCGTTGCCATCCTAGGTTGAACCGCTGGTCATTAACCTGTCCTAGCTTGGGCTATTGAGAACCGAGTACTATTTCTGCCGTATTTGCTCATCTATGAGGCTTGCAGAGGAACGTGAATGCGCTCCAAGATAAACAGGTAATGAGACGCGAGCGCGAGGCGCGACGCATCTGTTACCAGATCATCAGTTGATGATGCTGGGCCTGGGCTGGAGCCTCCGAATGATTCGCCGCTTTGGGTGTGGCAGGACCGAGGATGATGATAGATGTGTAGCCATCTCTGTTGCAAAAGAGCTCCGGAGGATACTTGTTGGACCCCAGCAAATGGATAGGTAGGGAGCATATGTAACCACAAGAACTGATGGCACAGGGTTTTGGCAACGCGTTCCGCCACTACTAGAGCTGATGAAAAGGAGCTCCGGTGGTTGTTGCCTTTTCCGCTTTTGAGAGATCAGTTTAGATATCCTCAAGAGTATGAGCATTTTCAAAAGCTCCCCATCCACTCTTACTAAATCAAATTATATATAAAAAAGTGTAAAAAATACTTCTTCAACAGCTCTATTAAATATCTCTCTGCTTTTGAAGCTCCTCAGAAATCTCACTGTCTGGTTAGATCTAGAGAATTTTTTAGGGACTTTAATCCCATCTCTTGTGCAACTAACCGTGAGATTGGTTCTTAACTTGACTCAAATATAAACTAGACTAAAATGAACTTTGATTTTTTTGCTGGCCCTTAAAAATACTATAATAGAGAAGTGCAGTATGCGTCAAACAAATAAAAAGCGAGTCGATAGGGAAGGATGGACACGTTAACTAGAGATCGCACGCGCGAGCAGACGTTATTAGTATTCTCGTGATCGACACAAAATTCTCACATAAAAAGAAAACCCACGACTTCCCGGCCCGTTTCTAGTTAATTATACGCACTAGCGTAGGTAAATTATAGAGTCATCTAGGAGGGCCTGCCGTTGTGTTGGAGCGTCGATCAGTGCAGCACCTCTGGCACCTCTGTACAGGAAGGTTCATGTTTGTTTAGAACACTATAGGCAGTGACGCATGCAGGTACGTGTTTGCATCAAAATCAAACATCTAAAGGTGCCATCGCGACAGGTACCACCACCCGGCCGGCGGCGGTTTCCTAGAACCTGTCAAAACGACCAATCCGTTTACGTCCCCATCGATGCATCAATCATGGCAAATTAAAAGGCCACAAAGGTGGACCATTGCTGAATTAGCTGCCTACGACCCGCTTGGACTTGGATGCTGTTGAAGATAGGGACCGTGGTGTGCAGTAAAATGATCTTCGTGTGCCACGAAATCGCCAGTTAGGCTTTTAGCTAAGGAAAAACAAACAATTCGCGAGTAGGCTTTTTAAATTGTTTATATATTCTTCTCCAACCAGGCGAAAAAGATCGAGGTCAGTTTTGCATTTTGCTGAGAGTTAGGAGTGGGTTTAGTTGGTGATGGGGCGTGGTCCCTTCACAATGTACACGCCGGACTTTTTTTTTTTCCAAAGGTGCACAATTGTTAACAGTTAACCAACTAAAGACTACGATCTCCACATGTTCATTTAGACTGTAGATGGGATTGTGTACCTACGGAGATAAACTATAGCTATACAAGTCACGATGGCTTCCATTTTATTTGTTTTAGAAATACGCGTTGAAAATTATTTTGTTTGTAGTTACAGACTCGTACTTGTTTGAGCTTGTTCGATGTGATGATACATTTGTGATCTGTCTAGTGTGCTTTCCTTCTATTTGTCACCCAAGCCGACAGCACTCAAATTTAGGATGCATCCTTAATTATTTGCCATTTTCACCTTTTGCAAACCAGTACGTATTCTCCTTATCAAGTTGCAGGTTGAGGATGTGGAATGTTCATCTTTAATTTGCCACAAGCTTGGGACTTGCTTCAGTTATCGATATTCATAGAAGTAGAATAATGAACAAAGAAGAATTAGGCAAAAATTTTAATCACAAGTCCAACCGGACCTGTGTTTCCTCTCATCTTCCGCCAAAAATATAGTCCTCCTTTCCTTTCAAAACTATAGTACTCCTACTTGGTAAATCAAGGGCACGAATTTTCTAAGTTCACAATGTGCATGTTGACAACATGTTACTCCTACTGCTGTGATTTTTATGGCAAGTTTACAAGCCATCGTGCGTCGGTTGCGTGGTCGTCGTCCCATGTCGTCAAAAGTAGACGCTTGGTCAATCTACCATGCATGCGCCCTTGTGTTCACATGTGAGAAAAAAAATTCTGCAACTAAACCCAGTGAAAGATCCCACTTGCGTACCGTATAGATAAGAGAACGATGCTACCATTTGGCTCTTTTATTTGCGGTCACCATTTGGCTCTTTTGTACGTAATTTTTTTTTTCTATATTTTTGTAAGAGCCTACTTTTAGAAATAGAATCTATGAAATCATGCATGGTAATTGTCGAGATCATGTACCCTGGGTACTTGATGACCCGTACTCGTATACGTGGGCCAAAACCCTCAAGGGTTTTTGGGTCGGACGACGATGCACGAACGCGCGGTCTCACCTCCGAGGCAGTAATCTACGAAAGCCGAGTCTTAGCCGTATTCGACGCTAAGACATACGACGAGGTCGACCTTCGAAGGCCGACTCTCGATGGCCAACCCCTAGAGTAAGTGCGTTAGTTACGTCGCATTTACTCTAGGGCCAACTAACCGTTCTGACGAGACGGGTCGAGTTCACCGCGACGACACTGTGGCTGACGCTACAGTACCGGACTGGCACTATTGACGACGTCAATGGAGGACCCACCTGTCAGCGAGACAGTAAAACCGCGTAAGATCCACCATTTTGTAACCTCGGGTCGTTCTATATAAAGGGGGTCCGAGGAGCGATAGAAGAGGTCAAAACCCTGAACTCTCCCGTGCAACTGTTTATTCGCGCGAGCACCTCACAAACAAGTGCATCGAGCACCTCACAACTCAGACGTCGGACGCTCTTCCGAAGAGAGCGTCCGACCCTTTATACTCGTCCACCGATATAAACCACCTCCTAGACGTAGGGTATTACGCCGTTCGAGGTAGCTCGAACCAGGTAAAAAACCCCATTGAGTCTTTCGTAGACTAGGCCACATCGAATACGAAGGCAGACCACCTCCTCGATCGTATTTCGTACTGTGCCGGTGGTTAGAACGCCGACAGTTGGCGCGCCAGAAAGGGGGCTTTCTTGGTGTGCGCTCGCTTCGCCTTTTCGGTGGCTTCCTTTTTCGCTGTCATGAAAAACACTTCGGTCTCCCACCTTCGCTTCGGAGATTTCACGGTCGCCATCACCGTAGATGGCCGGTTGTGATGTGTCCCCACCTTCGCCTCCGGACAAGCATTTCACTTCGAGAGCCTGAACTTCATCGCCAACGAAGGCGGCGAGCTTCGCCTTCAGACTCCGCGCAGAAAGCGCGCCACGTGACGCTGGCGGAGCCATGCCGTTTTGGAGCACGACCCGTCGAGGGAGTGCTTCACTCTCCACGCCCCTAAGGGCGGAGAACCGACGACTCCCGGCAACACGCCAGGTGACAACCCGTTTCTGCGCCCAACGGTGGACGCCGTTGATCAGGCTCGAGCCTCGCGGTAAAACTATAGCCGGACCCAGCGACGCCGCTCGGGCCCGAGGGCGATCCACTTACTAGCGGATCGTGGCTGGAGGACCGTCAACTTTCGGCACTCCACTTAAGAACCTTGCGGCAGCAACTAGCGTCCTCAACGAGACAGCAGGACCCAAGGATCCAGCGCTGAGGGAAGTGTAGGATCGTGTGCGCTTTTACCTCGACAGCGCACTTCAGCAACTAGAAGCATCTCTCCGGCCCCAGCAGTTAGAGACACGAAGCAACCGCCGATCCCACGATGGGCGAAGCTCGGCGCGCAACAGCCAAGTCGAAGAGCGAAACCCTCGGCACCACGCAGGGTCGGTCCAGCCACGGCTCGGCCTCGACCGCGACGCCCGGCGACAGGCCAGGAGCGAGGTTCACGCCGAATCTCAGCGGAGGCGCTCCTTTGACCGCTACTACCGACGTCGCTCCTTCGACTCTAGGAGCCCAAGCCCTGATGGGGTCGAGCCTTGATGGGGTCGGGCCCAGTGCGTTCGGATCGCTCATCCGATGCGCGAAGTTCTCACAAAGATTCCGCGCACCGACTACCATCAGCCGATACAGTGGGGAAACGAACCCCGTCCATTGGCTTGAAGACTATCGTCTCGCCTGCAGGGCCGAGAGGAGCGGACGACTTGTTCTCCATCCAGTACCTGCCTCTCTTTCTCACCGACTTGGCCAGAGGATGGTTGGAACACCTCCTCGAGGGCTGCATACAGGACTGGAGCGACCTGCGCCGCATCTTCGTCGGCAACTTCTAGGGAACCTACGCGCGCCCAGGTAATTCCTGGGATCTTAAAAACTGCAAGCAGAAGCCCAGCGAGTCGCTCTAAGACTACATCCAGCGCTTCTCGCGAAAGCGCAACGAGCTGCCTGACGTCAGCGATGCCGACGTCATCAACGCCTTCACCTGTGGGACGACGTCCAAAGAGTTCGTTCACAAGCTGGGTCGCAGGAACCCTTGGACGGTCCGAGACCTTCTCGATGTCGCCACGACCTTCGCCACCAGGGAGGAGGCCATGCAGGCTAACTTCGACCAAAGCTGGGCAAAAGACAAAGAGAGGTTCAGGACCGACCGTTGGAACGATCGACCCTTCGACCGACATGCCAACCGCCGCAACGAGCGAGGCGGTGGCAGTTCGAGCCGCAAAAAGGGGAGGGACTGACGCCACGACGACGACTTCGTGGCTGCCACCGACCGGCCAACCCGACCTCAGCCAAGAAGCCGGCCAATCACGATGGCCACTTCGAGAAGATGTTTGACCAACCCCATCCCAACCACTCCGTGTCTGTCAAGCACACCCTCCGGAATTGCCACTTGGCAAAGAGGTTCTTCAAAGGCGGGTTCCAACCCGACTCCTCGGCTCCTAAGGTCGACCTTCGAGCCAAAGGGGCCGAGGACGATGCCGGCGCAGCCTTCTTCGAGCCGCAGGATTGCCTCATGATCTTCGGCGGCCCTGCTGCATATAACGAGTCTCGTCGCCAGCAGAAGAGGACTTGGCGGAAGGTCAATGTGACCGACTCCGCGGTCCCCCGCTATCTCAAGTGGTCTGAGGCCCCGATCACCTTCGACCGAGCCGACCACCCCGACCATGTTCCGCAACCCGGACGCCTTC
The DNA here is from genome assembly GCA_001602275.1 of Zoysia japonica. Taxonomy (NCBI): domain Eukaryota; kingdom Viridiplantae; phylum Streptophyta; class Magnoliopsida; order Poales; family Poaceae; genus Zoysia; species Zoysia japonica. Next base: position 3,356,711 of record BCLF01000017.1, read on the forward strand.
CGCTGGTGAGCGACCCCATCGTCGGCTCTGTACGTCTAACAAAAGTCTTCATGGATGGAGGGAGCACGCTCAATATCCTCTTTGCCGATGCCTTCAGGGCGATGAAGCTGACGGAGGCCAACCTGCGCCCGAGCCACGTTTCGTTTCACAGGGTCGTCCCCGAGGGCTACGCAACGCCCCTCGGGCAGATTATGCTCCCAGTCACATTCGGTGACCGGAGCAACTTCCGGATCGAGTCGCTCACCTTCAAAGTGGTCGACTTCACCAGCGCCTACCACGCCATCCTGGGCCGGCCATGCTACGCAAAGTTTATGGCCATCCCCAACTACATCTACGTCAAGCAGAAGATGCCCGAGTCGAAGGGCGTCATCACTGTCTCGTCACGCTTCCAGCACGCCCACGTATGCGAGCAGGAGAGCTTCGAACTGGCCGTCGCCCGTTCTGGCTCGGCGAAGCTGGACGAGATCCGCAAGATCAAGGGGTCGGCCCTGACGCTCGACACTAAAGCCTCGTCTTCGACCTCCTTAAGCCCACCGACGACTCCAAGGAAGTGGCGCTTGACAGCACCGACCCCTCCAAGAAAGCTAGGGTCGGAACAGTGCTCTCCAGCGAATAGGAAAGCGCGCTCGTCGACTTCCTGATCCGGAATCGAGACGTTTTCGCCTGGTCACCCTCGGACATCCCCAACATCTCGAGAGAAGTCGCCGGGCACTCACTCGATATCATTGTAGGCTCTCGGACTGTCAAGCAACGACTTCGACGTTTCGACAACGAGAAGCGTCGGACCATCAAAAAAGAATTGACGAAGCTCCTAAACGCAAAGTTTATTCAAGAGGTCTACCACCTCGAGTGGCTAGCCAACCCTATAATGGTTAAAAAGAAGACCAGGCAATGAAAGATGTGCGTTGACTACAAGTCTCAACAAGGCCTGCCCGAAGGACTCCTTCCCTCTCTCGCGCATCGATCAAGTGGTGGACTCCACCGTCGGGTGCGAAACCTACTCGGATATCACCAGATTTTCATGCGCGAGTCCGACCGGTCGGCCACGTCCTTCATCACGCTTTTTGGATCCTTCTGTACGTCACGATGCCGTTCGGGCTCAAGAATGCCAGCGTCACGTACCAGCGCTGCATGCAAAAGTGTTTTCACGACCAGCTAGGTCGAAATCTGGAGGTCTACATCGATGACATCGTCATCAAGACTCGGCAGGCCTCTGACCTCGTTCAAGATCTGGAGGAAACGTTCGTGAACCTTCGACGCTATCGGATCAAGCTGAACCCCGAGAAATGCGTTTTTGGGTACCCTCAGGCAAACTGCTTGGCTTCATCATTTTCGAGCGAGGGATTGAAGCAAATCCCGACAAAATTTCTGCCATCCTCAACCTCGAGCCCATCAACAACGTCAAGGGCGTCCAGAGGCTAACTGGGTGCTTGGCGGCCCTCAGTCGCTTCATCTTAAGGCTCGGAGAGAAAGCAGTGCCTTTCTACCGACTGCTACGAAAGGCGGAGCGGCTCACCTGGACCGCCGAGGCCCAGGAAGCCTTCGAACGGCTCAGGACCCTGTTGCCGTCACCGCCGATCCTCGCGTCCCCGACCCTAGGAGAGCCGCTCCTTCTCTATATTGCGGCGACTTCCAAAGTCGTCAGCACCGTCCTCGTCGTCGAATGGAGCGAAGAGGGTCGGGCTCTACCTGTTCAGCGGCCTATCTACTTCATCAGCGAGGTGCTGGCCGACGCCAAGACTCGGTACACCTATATGGAGAAGCTGATCTACGCCGTCCTCATCACGAGCCGTAAGCTACGGCACTACTTCACGAGCCACTGCGTCCAAGTGGTCACCGGCTTCCCACTCGGGGAGATTGTCAGCGGCAAAGACACGGTCGAACGCATAGCCACGTGGGCCATAGAGCTCATGGGGCTCGACGTCGCCTTCGTCCCTCGATAGGCCATTAAGTCCCAGACCCTGGCCGACTTCGTCGCCGAATGGATCGAGGCTCAGGAACCGCCGATCCCCGGCAGGATCAAGTACTGGACGATGTACTTCGACGGGTCCTGCATGCTCAAGGGCGCGGGGGCTAGGGTCGTCCTAATCTCGTCGAGGGGAGACAAGTTTCGCTACATACTGCAGCTACAGTTTCGCGCCTCCAACAACGCAGCCGAGTACGAGGCCATGCTCCACGGCCTACGAATGCCATCACCCTCGGCGTCCAGTGACTCTACGTCAAAGGCAACTCCGAGCTGGTCGTCAACCAGGTCATGAAGACCTCCAGCTGCCGAGACCGAAGGATAGAGGCCTACTGTCAAGAGGTTCGCAAACTCGAAGACAAGTTCGATGGGCTCGAACTCCATCACATTCAACGTCCAGACAACGAAGTCGCCGACGCCCTCGTCAAGTTGGGCTCGGAGCATAAGCCGATCCCCGACGGTGTTTTCCTCAAAGTTCTCACCAAACCTTCCATCAGGATCAAAGAGGACCCGCCCGCCGAGGGCACGAGCAGTGAGCCGACCCTAGATCCGAGGCGGAGGTAATGGCCGTCGGCCCCGACTGGTCCCGCGAAATCTTCGCTTACCTTCAAGATGACACTTTTCTGACCGACGTCAACGAAGCCAGGAGGGTCGTGCACCAGGCCAAAGCCTACGTCATCTCAGACGGCGAGCTCTACAAACGAAGCACGAGCGGCGTACTGCAGTGCTACGTCCCTCGGGCGGAAGGCATGCACCTGCTCGACAACATCCACTCGGGCGTTTGCGGTCATCATGCCGGCCCTAGAACTTTGGTCGACAATGCCTTTCGTCAAGGCCTTTACTAGCTGACGGCAGTAGCCGACGTCGAAAAACTCGTTCGAACCTGCCAAGACTGCCAATTCTATGCCCGACAGACGCACCTGCCGACCTAGAAGCTCCAGACGATTCCGATCGCCTGGCCTTTCGCTGTCTGGGGACTCGACATCCTCGGACGTTCAAAAAGGCACCCGACAGCTTCACCCATCTTTTTGTCGCTATCGACAAGTTCACCAAATGGATCGAGGCCGAGCCGGTGCCCAAAATCACTTCAACCCGGGCGATCGATTTCATTCGCAACATCATCTGTCGGTTCGGGGTTTCGAACTCTATCATCACTGACAATGGGGCACAATTTACCGGCCGACAGTTCCGAGAATTCTGCGACGAGTACCACAATCGGCTGGACTTCGCCTCCGTGGCACACCCAAGGACGAATGGGCAGGTCGAGCGGGCCAACGGAATGATACTCTAAGGACTACAGCCTCGAATTTACGACTCCGTCAGGCAAGCGGCCGGACGATGGGTCAGCGAACTCCCGTCAGTCCTCTAGGGTCTGCGAACGACCCCCAACAGAACCACCGAGTTCACACCATTCTTCATGACATTTGGAGCAGAAGCGATACTGCCGACCGACCTCGACTACGACTCTCCACGAGTCCGAGCCTACAACGAGGAAAGGTCGCAAAACGCACTGCAAGACGCTCTCGACCAGCTGCAAGAGGCACGTGAAGTCACCCTCCTACGATACGTCAAGTATCAGTAAAGACTACGACGACTACACGCTCGGCGCGTCAAGGGTCGGGCGTTGAACGTAGGAGATCTTATGTTGAGAATGGTGTAAACGAAAGCCAACCAGCATAAGCTGTTGCCCCTTTGGGAGAGACTATTTGTAATCAAGCGAGTCTTAAGGCCCGGTGCTTACAAGCTAGCAACCGAGGACGGCCGAGAGCTCGAGAACGCGTGGAACATCTGGAGCCTCCGAAGGTTCTATACTTGAAAGCAGCTAAGTTCTCTCAACTTACTCTCGCTTATTGTTTTTTGGCTGCGAACCGTGGCCGCCCAGCCACACCTCGCACCCGGGGGCTACTTTCCTTCGCCCTCCCGAGTGTCGAAACGTTCGACCTCGCTCGTCTCTGTTTCAATTTGTTGTGCCGGGGCACCGCTCCTCGTTGACCTTTTACGTCTCGTTTTTTCGCTGACGCACGCTTCGTTCTGTTTCGTCGGGGTCAGATCCCCCTGCACATAACAAACTCTGCGCACGTTTTTTCACTCGAAGTCCCCTCGCGGCTGTACTATCAACGATCGGGAGCCGATGACGCTCTACGGCTATATCGGACCCGACACCCGACCCTACGAGCTATACTCGACCCGTTCGTTTGATTGACGCCCAACGGAACGCGAAAAACAGTCGCAAGCAGCAGGGGGTCGGAAACTTGAGTCCACGCCTCGTTCTGATTCTTCGGGGTCGGATCCCCGGCCCGCGCCGAGCTCACGGGTGATCTCTGAATACAACAAACTTTGCGCATGTTTTTTGTTCGAAGTCTCCCCACGGCTATACTATCAACGATCGAGAGCCGATGATGCTCTACGGCTGTATCGAGCCCGACCCCCGACCCTACGAGCTATACTCGACCCGTTCGTTTGATTGACGCCCAACGGAATGCGAAAAACAGTCGCAAGCAGCGAAAAGGGGTCGAAAACCTGGACTCGTTCGTGCAATGATGATTTCTGCATTGATATCTTTCATTACACGAGACACGACTTTTTACAAACTTGACTCTATATATAGGGGAACGAGCCAAACCGCTCGGGCAAAAAGTTCTCCGTCTTGAAGTCGGCGACGGCCTTCGCTCCCGGTTCCTGCATCTCCAGCATGAGCGCGTCCAACTGCTCGTCCGAGTAGCCGGATGCGAAGCCCTCGACGACCCTGCCGAAGTTTGCGTTCGCATAGTGGGAGCGAGCTAGGGCTAGGGCTGTCGCGGACCCGTCCTCCAGCGCCCTCATGACGACGTCGGCAACGACCTCCGGCAGGTGCTGCAGGGCGTGCTTAAGGACCCCTGGTGGGGCGGAGTCCTCCTGCGCGTCAGAGTACAACTTCTTCAGAAGACTCAAACCCGCCGAGCGTCGTATTGGTTGAGGACGCTCCGAAAAAAGCTAGAAACCGACGGTCCTAGCCCACGCTCATGGTAGGCCAAGAAGCTGACGATTTTCCCTGGTGCCAGCGCGGGCACGGTGTGGCCGTGGCTGCCGAGCCAGCTGGCCGACTCCTTCGGTGGTAGCATCCTCACCACGCTCCACCCCGTGAGTAGGGCGTCGTCGACAGCCGAGGGTTCCCACTCCGACATCGCGAAGATGGATATGATGACGTGGGAAGAACGCGAACAAAGACGACGACGATCGCGGGACCTAACGCTGCGAAGGCGAAAGGCGGAGGTGACAAGCTCTCGCGCGCGATAAGAGCTTGAAGACAAAGCAAGGAGGCTGGGTAAAGACATAAACTTACCGCGTCCCTCCTTTTAAATGGCCCGCGTAGTTACTGCGCCGCTCACAATCGATCGTGGGGAGTAACTGCGTGGTCGTGGGTACGCACCCCGAGGCGCACTCAAACCATTCGTACCCGATCCGCTGATGAGTGGGCCCGAGCCGTGCCTCGTCACGTCCGCCGCGGCCGGGGCGTCAACATTACCCTGATGCGACGACTGCCAGAGTACGACTGGTAGACAACGTGACGCCGGCGACCGCCACGCCTCCGATGCCGTCCGTTCAAATTCGAACCGACCGCCCGGATCGATCGGCGATTGCGATTCCCGGACGGTCCGACCACCTTCCACGTGGAGGCGCGAGGGCCGCCCGATCCTCGTGACCGTCACGGGGAGTCCGAACAAGGGGAAGCACGCGAACGAAGCTTCCCACGGTCGGCTGATCGACAGCCGAGGCCGTTTGGCCAATGCAAACGATCGGGTGCTGATCATGGCCTTCGGTCTAGGCGCGATGCTGATCATGAGCAGGGACCGTATCAAACCGGCCCGTCCTGAGTGTCTTTCCGAAAAAAGGACCGAGAGCGACCTCGGTCCGACCTCGACAGTCGAAACAACGCGTGGTGGTTAAGCCCACGGTCAGCCTCCCAGATCGCCCCCAGGCTCAAGGGCTAGGCCCGTAGAGCGCGCTCACGCGCACCTCTACGATCAACCATCAACGAACAGTGGGCGTCGCAACGACCTGCTCGTGATTGATCCCACGGGATCGATCCATGGGATCAGAGCACCGAGCTCCCCACGATCAGCCTAGCGTCGCCTCAACGAAGGTCGCAAACGGCGTCAGGTTCGGGGGCTACTGTCGGGATCATGTATCTCGGGTACTTGATGACCTGTACTCGTATACATAGGCCAAGACCCCCAGGGGTTTTGAGGTCGAACGACGATGCACGAACGCGCGGTCCCACCCTCGAGGCAACAATCTACGAAAGCTGAGTCTTAGCTGCATCCGGCGCTAAGACGTCCGACGAGGCCGACCTCCGATGGCCGACCTCTGGAGTAAGTGCGGCAGTTACGTCGCATTTACTCTAGGGGCCAACGAACCGTTCCGACGGGACGGGCCGGGTTCACTGTGTCGACACTGTGGCTGACGCTACAGTACCCGGCGCGACGTGCGACGCGACGCGCCATGCCCCCGCACGGGTGTGACGAATGATGACGACGTCAATGGAGGATCCACCTGTCAGCGAGACAATAAACCGCGTAGGGCCCACCATTTTGTAACCCCGGGCCGCCCTATATAAAGGGGGTCTGGGGAGCGATAGAAGAGGTCGAAACCCTAAACTCTCGCGGGCAACCGTTTACGCGTGCGAGCACCCCACGAACACATGCATCGAGCACCCCACGACTCAGGCTGGACCCTCTCCGAAGAGAGAGTCCGACCCTTTATACTCTTCCACTGATATAAACCACCCCCTGAACGTAGGGTATTACGTCGTTCGAGGTGGCCCGAACCAAGTAAAAAACCCCATTGAGTCTTTCGTAGACTAGGCCACATCGAATACGAAGACACACCACTCCCTCGATCGTATTTCGTACTGTGCCGATGGTCAGAACGCCGACAGTAATAAGGTACGTAACAGATTTATCGCGGCAGTAGTGCTCGTAGCAACAATGCAACATATCAAGAGTGACAAATTGATAAGCTATGTGATGCTTGGTGTTGTTGTATTGGCCCGCAGAAAGAGCCGTGCCGCCGATATATCAGACTTTCAGGAGAACAATATGGAACTGTTCATCCCTTTTTGTCGACTAGCTAGTGATCAAGAATCTGAATGGATACAAGAGAAGAATCTGTTTGCTTATTCTTTTCTATAAAATGTTGTTCATTTAGTTTAATGGATAAGAAAGAGTTACTAGCATGCACCTTGGACTTATTTGTATAGTTTATTTGCAGTATATTCACATAAATAAGCAGGATTTATGCCAAACAACAAACTTATTTACAACGGTTAAAACAAGTTGTTTTTTAACAAACTCCAGCTATGCGAAATAGGACTATTAAACCACACACAATAGGAATGGTATATGTCATAAATGTTTGTAGTGTGTATTTTCCATTCATGTCCAGCTCATCCGGTGTATCTGGACAGGTCTTCAAGAGAGCGAAAAAACATAAAATGGGGGGGGGGGGGGGGGAAGGAATGTTTCTAGACGAATACCTGGTCAAGAGCAAGAATCAAACGGAAATGATAATTAATTATTAGAATCATGAATTAGTACTAAACATAATCTGGATACTAGACATTTTTTATTCTTTTTACTCAAAACTCATTAAATGGGCAGTAGTAACCCAGCAAGTAATTTCCGAGATATTATACAGCTTTAATCTTTTTATTCCTCTAGAAAATGATTATCTGGATGTTTGACACATAATACCGCCATTATCCTAGTATCATGCATGAACTTGCAAACTGAATTGGGATTTCTACTTTTTTTTTCTCGACAATATCCCTGTTTTACCCTCTAGAGGATCGGAATCTTGTCCTTGCATATTCGCAAAGCCATCATTCGAAAAAGAAATAAAAAGTGAATTTCTGTTTAGGCATCACATGATCTCAAGCTATGGTCAGGGACGGACGTGCGCATATGCTTGCATATTCCAACAACACTGCTATCAGAAACTTTTTTATTCTCTTTCACGGATGGCCCAACCTGTTTTGTGGGTTTTATGGTCTTGCACTGTTATTAGTTTCTACCTACCATGCAGCTGAACATTTTTTTTTTGCCAAACTTGGCTCCACTGCCTTTGAATAATAAAATCAGGCACTATCTGTGAATTGTATTAGGTCATGAATTAAATATGTAGTGTTGTCATATTTTGGATTGTGACATGGGCATGGTTGGCAGCCAATTAATCAGCAAAAGATGATTATGCTGGATCATTTATGGGGTTGACAACACCCTCAAGGAAAAAAAGCTGATTGGCAAGATAATTTTTTCCCTGAAAGAGTTTCCATCGCTGACAAATGTGTATTTGCAAATGCCCATGTCTCATAATATCATGTAGATAAACTATGGTTGTATTAAAATTCTCACATATGACGATTTCTTTCAAGAACAAACCGTGTTACGAGGTCAATAGTTCTACTTCTATCGTAACACCCAACATCAGTGTGAATTCACGGGGTGAAACAACTTACCAATTTATAAGCATACACCAAACACTTCTGTCTGAAAAATACAACAACATCAATGATGACAACACTATCTCATATATATATATATATATAACAATCTGTTCATGACAACATTTTCATATATTGCTGACAACAGATGGTGCAACTTTGCAAATGTGTAAATTTGAATCTACCATCAGTAGTTAAAATATGGTGGTTAAATTTTTCATAGATGACGATTTCTTAAAAGAATGGAACCGTGTTATACTAGGTCGATAGTTTTACTTCTGTCGTTACAGACAACATCAGTGTGAAAACACGGGGTGAACTTGTCAATTTATAAGCATACACCAAACACATGCGCCTTAAAAATATACCAAAAAAAAAACAATGATGACAGCACTATTTCTACCATCATACTGTAACAATATGTTCATGATGTCACCTAATCTATTACAACGTATTTATATGGCTCCAACACACTCATTGACATAGAGAATTTTGAGGTCTTTCAACACCTCAAGTACCTCATCTTCCTCATTGTTTTTGTGGATAGTTTGAAACCATTGAATCAAATAGCTAACTTTATATGAAACATAACATTCAGAGCGTTCGCACGAGTCACTTCTTACGTTTAAACCATTACGACTGATGTACCAGTCAACAACCTACATACATTTGGTAACATGCACCATAAATATGATTACACGGATGTGTTACTACTTATCAGCTAACTTATATAAATATAATTTGCCGCGTGAAATAGGTTAAGCAATCGAACCAATATTGATATAGTAATCCATTGCAAACTAGGTAAAAGTCTAAAACAACACCTCGAAAAAGCCATATCTGGCCAATTTACAAAACCCCATTGATGTCATTACCAAGCTAGTATCATTGTCGAACTCCACTGATGGTATTAAAATTCTCACATATGACGATTTCTTACAATAACGGAACCACACACATCATCAGTGTGAATACACGGGTAAAACTACTTAACAATTTATAAGCATACACCAAACACTTTCTAGAAAATATACAATACAACAAAGGTGACAACACTATCTCATATATGTCAACATTAACAATATGTTCATGACCACACTATCTTATATATTGCTGACAACAAATGGTACAACTCTGTAAATGTGTAAATTTTAACATATGACAATTTCTTAAAAAAACATATTATGTTATACGGGATCAATAGTTTTACTTCTGTTGTTACACACAACATCAGTGTGAAAAGATGGGGTGAAACTACTTGTCAATTTATATAAGCATATACCAAACACTTATACCTTAAAAATATATAAAAAAAAACAATGATGAAATCACCATTTCCTACCATCATATATAACAATATGTTCATGATATCACATAATCTATTACAACATATTTATATAGCTCCAACAACTCGTTGACATAGAGAATATTTAGGTCTTTCAACACTTACAGTACGGCATCTTCCTCATTTTTTTATGGCTAGCTCGAAACCCTTGAATCAAATAGTTACCTTGTATGAAACTTAAACTTCAAAGTGTCCACACGGTCGCCTCTTACTGATAAACTATTTCAACAACCTACATACATTTAGTCACATACACCATAAGCATTATTACACGGATGTGCCACTACTTATTATTTAACTAGCACAAATATAATTTGCCGTGTGAAACAAGCTAAGAACTTGAATCAGTTTTGATATAGTAATCCATTCGAACCAGTTTTGATATAGTAATCTATTGCTGACTAGGTAAAAGTGTAAAAAAAAAACACATCGGACAAGCCATACCGGGCCAATTTACAAAACCCTACTGAGGTTGTGAGCCTCCAAAAGCCATCATCCATGATTCTATGTACAGTCCATTTAGAGAATCGAAGAGCCATTCCATTCCGGAAAACCAAAAGAAAAAATAAAAATTCAGAAAATGCAAAGGGGGCTGAGCTGGTTCAACGCTTCAGCCAGCGCGCGACAGTGCAGTACGTAAGCAGGGGCGTTGCCTCACACGGAACGAAATGGAAGAGGCGAGCCGCGGACGCACGCAGCCGCGTCTCGCCTCGCCGCACGTTCTTTCTCAAACCAGCGCCCTCCTCCTCCCTCCATCGCCGTTAAATAGCCACTCCCCCGGGGCCACAGCCGCGTGCTCACCGTCCTCCTCCTCCTCGCCGAGACAAAGAGAGCAAGCCTCTCGCTCCCTCCCTCGCGCGCAGCGAGATCGATCCGTACGTCTGCGATCCATGGGGCGGGCGCCGTGCTGCGAGAAGGAGGGCCTGCGCCGGGGCGCGTGGAGCGCCGAGGAGGACCAGCGGCTGGTGGCCTACGTCCGGCAGCACGGGCACCCCAACTGGCGTGCGCTGCCCAAGCAGGCCGGCCTGCTCCGCTGCGGCAAGAGCTGCCGCCTCCGCTGGATCAACTACCTTCGCCCGGACATCAAGCGGGGCAACTTCACCGCCGACGAGGAGGGCCTCATCATCCGCCTCCACCACCAGCTCGGCAACAGGTCAGCAGTCAGCGACACCATGCACCTTCGTTCTTCCCGTCGGCCCCCTCTCTTGTTCCGACTTATTTTGGCCTTGATTCTTTTCTTTTTTTTTCTTCGATTAAGGGTTTGCGACAAGAGTTTTTTTTTCCCGAAAGGATTTGCGACAAGAGTTTGCAGTAATTTTATTTTATATGGTAATAAAAACGTGATGTTTTTTCGTGGAAATTCATTCTTTAGCGACATGATTGATAGTTCGTTTGCAATTTGCGTACCATCGATTCGGATCATTTTGACGATTTTTGTTCAGTTTCAATCCGTTTCATACTCTTTGGAAATCGCGTGATCCATTGCACGGCCAATAATGTTGCCGAAGCGGAAAAAAAGGCATTTTTCTGTTGTTCTGCAAGCAGGCCAACAGTGGTTCAGATACTCCCCCATCTTTTCAACCTTTCTTTAGATGCTTTTCTTCAAACTTTTTGGTACGGCTTTTACGATTGATTGGCGGCCATGGCCGCCTCGAAACCATAACTTATCTCCCCGGAGAGGACAAAAGCCTGCGTGATTAGCTTAACCCCTACTGTTTGATCGGTAACCAATCCGGGCTATGAAAATCGTCAGAGATTCCATCTCGTTTGGCCTCTCGTGGCTACAGCAACATCAGCTGCTACATCACCATGCATTCATTTCATTTCATTTCGTTCACCACTTGCAAATTGCAATCTGCAACTGGACCACGTACGTTGCAGCTTTATAATAGTGTTATGCATAGATATGGTAGCATATAAAATGGGGGAAGTGCCATGGTCGATGCCGCCATGATCGCATCACTTCACATGAACATCCTGTTGCTGAATTCAATAGCAAAGCATAAACTGTGCACTATGGGCTTCAAATCCCTCTCTGATGTAACTTTACATTGGGAACCAAATCTTTTGAAGCAACACAATCTTGCAGCTTGCATATTTTTTTACAAAAAACTGTTCTGTTCGTCGCGTTCCTGTGCTGACAGCTGAATGTTGTGTGTCAACAGGTGGTCCGCAATCGCCGCACAGCTGCCGGGGCGCACCGACAACGAGATCAAGAACGTGTGGCACACGCACCTCAAGAAGAGGCTGGAAAACGCCGACGGCGGCGGCGGCCGGAAGAAGCAGGCGGGCAAAAGCAAGACCGCCAAGAAAGCCGCGCAGGCAGCCGCCGACGACGTGGAGGGTGCCGTGGCGTCGGCGTTCACTGACACGGCGGCGTCGCCGGGGCTGTCGAGCAGCGGCGTGACGTGCTCCACGGCGACCGAGTCCACCGCGGCGGAGCCTTCCGTCGACAACGCGGCCACGACAAGTGCGAGCCGCCAAGTCGCCGTCAAGGCCGAGGAGATCGAGAGCTTCAGCACCGCGGAGTTCCCGCCCATCGACGAGAGCTTCTGGACGTCGGCAGAGGTGATGGACATGGACCTCGGCGCCATGGACGAGGAGCTGGGCCTGACCAGCTCGGCGCCGTCGACGGGGGATCATGAGGACATGGAGTTCTGGCTCCAGATGCTGCTGGAGTCCGGCGACATGAGCAGTGGACTTGAGCGTCATGTAAACATCTAGAATTAAGATTAGTTGAATGCGAGTTAGAAACTTGTTTTCTTTTTTTTTTCTCTCTTGTTATCCTTTTTCCCATTTTCTGCTGATGAGAAAATATTGGGAAATTTGATCTGGCTATGGCGCCTTCTTTAGGGAAAGAAAAAGCTAGTAGCAGCAACTTGTTTGTTCTTTAGCTGGCTTCAGTGGTTCCCTGCAAATCAATGGCAATAGCAATTAATTCTCCTTCCTGTCCTAGCTTTACTTCATGAATTCACTATATTTACTGCTCTCTTCGTTCACAAATATAAGCCATTTTAGCTTTTGAGCATGAAAATTAAGAAGAAGTGAAAAAGTATGATGTGCAGAAAATGAGAAGAAAAGTGATAGAGATAAAAATTTATTGAAAAAAAAAAGTGTGTTGGAAAGAGAAAAAGATGTATTGAAAAGTGAGAATGACATATGTTTAAGAACAAAATTTAAATGCTAGAAGACTCGCTACCACAAATCAAAGATGGGTGCAAATCCCATGTATCGGGTCCCAAAACAAAAAAAAAAGTGCAAAATTAGCATTTTGGATTGGGAGGCATGGTTCAAGCCGTGAGGATTATCTGCAGTGTTATCCTCTAACGACAGTCGCTGACATCTAGATCACTAGGTAGCCACCTTGTGGTCCACACTTAAGTGTCTGTCCTTAGATGATAGCGCTGCGGAGGATCTGCTTCCGGTTCAGAGTATATAATCAGTGTAGCACTGAGTGTGAAACTGTTCAACTCATTTTCACTTTATGGATAACACGAGGGTAAAGGCTCCCTAGCCGATGACTGAATATGTTGGATGCACCGTGGGTAGAAGTCTAGAACGCGATGGTATGTTTTTCACATGGTGCGCCGAGAAATGTATGCAGCTTCAGCGCAGAGCCAAGAAAAGAAAAAGTGTGTAAAACAAGGAAGAAACGCGGCTCTAGGGAAATCCAAATGTACAAACCTTCTGTGTGGATGCTACACGTGTTTCTTCTTTCAGATCGCTGAATGCTGCATCAGTCTCAGATATCAAAAGGCTACTATACATGGAGCACGAAATGTCAATCGCAAGAACGCATCTAACCTTAGTAGTTAATAAAGTTAATACGGTTAAGAAATTGGAGTCTGTTCTCGGCTGACCGTGTCGGTCAAATGATCTGCTAGCTAGGAGTAGCATGCAGACGATTGCGATGCTCGGGTTCACACGTAAGTTGAACGGCAGCCGAAGAGAAAAAGGTACTACTACTCCTATATGACGTTGGTGCACGCGAAGTCAAGGACTAGTCGTGGACTTTGTCATTTCTAGATTATGCACCTGAGTTGGTTGAACCTGCAGATAGCTAGCCTAACAGAAACGCAGACAAAGCTTGGTCACAGACTCACAGTTTCATACAGCAGCTTGCCTTGCCCCAGCCCTTAAACGGTTTCGTAAATTCCAGCTTTTTCCTGGGCACTTCCTTTCCCTTTTCAATTCACACGTATTTTGAATGAACCACGGTGAATATGAAGATGAATGATATCCAGACAGTTTTTCTTTCCTTCGACAGATTGGCAGTCTCTTTGTAAATGTCGGTGTCCCGTTTGTTGGGCTGTTTGTTAAGAAAGGATACATTTTCTTGCACGGACGAGAAAGGATACATTTTCTTGCACGGACGAGAACCTGATAAAATTATTTGTACGCACGCATAGCCTTGCTAGACCGAGTCGAAGGGTCCGGGAACCAGGAGCCGAGATGTCTTTTCAGAGAATTTTTTATTTGGTCCAAAAAAAAGTCATTGCTTTTTTTTACTGTTTTTTATTTTTTTTATTCGGACAAAAAAAAATTTCTTCGGTTAGTTTAGATCACTAACATAGTTAATTTAAAGGTCAAATGACCATTTTACTCTCTCAAAACGAAATCATATGAACCACAACAAGTTCAGCTTGTATTTGTGATAATTTGATGATGCATTATTTTTCAAAACAAAATCATAATATTGTGATTTTTTAACATATACTATATTTTAACACGAAAGCGTGATAGTGTTAACTTTTTAACAAATTTAAGCTGATATTATGGCGGTGACCTTTTTAAGCCAAGAAAAAAAATTTCTGCTTTTTGAGAGAATTCAGAAAGTGCAGGGTAGTGGCTGATGGGACGATCAAACTCTCTCTTCGCTCTCGCTATTGATTTCTATTATTAATTTTGAACATTCATTTTATTAAAAAAATTATTTAAAATTTGAAGTTATAATTTAAATAATTTTAATAATAAATCAAATTATAACAAAATATATTATATTTATAAATTTTTTTAATAAAATAAATAATTAAAATTAATGTTAAAAATCAATAATAATATTAATTTAAAAACGAAAGAAATACGTGAAAGCGATTATGTTCTTTCTCAGCACCCAGCAGACAGAAAGCTGCTGCTCCAGCGTTCGTCTTGGCCTGCCGGCCTGGAGATCTGTCCGAACGTGGCAATGGCTGGCACGACGACGTCTATACGTATCCGTTCAAACACACGATTGCACACGCACACGCACGGAGAGGCACGCGACGACTGGGCTCCGGATATAAGCGGATTTGCTACGAGCAACTTTATATACACACTATCTTCAAAAGATCGATAAATAAATAAATAAAATTTTATATTTTTTTTAAAAAATAAACTTTATATAACATTTAATCTATTCACAACAATCTCACCTCCGACCAACTTTATTATAACTTTTACCGGCTCCGGATCCAGGGCGGCCGCGCGCATTTCTGCACGCCGCCACATGCCTGCTGCAGCCGTACGCGCTGGGCTCGTGGCGCACGCGGCAGTGACGGGCGATGGATTCCCTGCCGCTCGCGTGATTCACCCGTGCAGTTTTTCACGAGTGGCGACCGAGCACGCCGTCAGTTAGGTGGAGAAACCCGTCTTGCTGCGGACTCGGCGGCGACACCGCGGCATGCAGGCCGAGGTCTGGTAGAGGAGTTCTGGATGCTGCGACGCGATGATGGTTACAGGTGTTGACAATCGTTGGTTTTTTTAAAACTGTTATTAAAGTTAAGACAAAAAAAACTAATTTAAAATAAACTAGAATTGACAATACTAATTTAAAAACAGTGACATTGATTCATATCATATCCTAGCGCATCGGCATCAGGAATATCGTGGTTCCCGGACAATTTGCCGTATAGACAAGACACTATCGCACAGAACAAACTACCAGAATCCAGTTAAAAAGTTTCCGCAGGGAAGCTCAACTCCAAGTTGTCCAAAAACACGAGTCCTTTACAGTCTGTGGCTTGACGCTTTCTTTATTCACGGAAAAAATGGACCAGATCCGACTCAACCAAAAGCGATCAGGCTAATATTCATCGAACATTTTGAGGCGAAACATGTGCCAGTTCCAAATAAAGAGGCACGCAACAATCCAATCCACCAATTTACTGCTACTGAAGTGAAGTGATCCTTTGCAGGATGAGTCCTGATTAAAACTCTGCTAGAAACGCGGGATTTTGTTTTTCAAGAAAACTGAACATCAGCAGAATTGAAGACCGCAGCAGCACCATGGAAGCAACAAAGCTAATGTTCTACTTCCATCACATGGTCAAACGGTTCATCTGCAACTTTTCAATATAATGTCCTGCAAATCATAAGGCAAAAGGAGCTACAAGCCTCATACACGCTCAACAAAACCAGCAAAGCGTCTGGTCTGCACTGCAATGCGCAGCAGTTTGGATGTTAAACTACGGGACAGTATGCAAGTTCCTTTTATTCATTCAAAACACAGGAGTAGCAATTGCTTTCTCAGAGTCTGCTACAGTTTACTCAAGGCATGAGTAAGCGAGTGTCTTCTCCTCCGAGAGCTCTTGGGCGGTGGCGTCCATCTTCTTCCTTGAGAACTCATCGATCGGGAGGCCTGTCACAATGTAACAAAACATAAGGGAACTTGGAATGAACACTGTTATTGAACTTCGATAATGCTAGGAATAGTCATCACGATTTAAGAGAAGGAGCAGCAATGAAAAATGGCATGTCTTAATTCCTCCTAGCAAGTATATGCACATGCATTGACTTAATAAAAGGCTAAGGATAGAATCAGGTGCGCATCACAAACCAATTAAAAGATACAAGTAGTGATAGGCAAGACACCAAAATAGGGGCAGGTAAAGCCTCCGATCAAATATTACCTTGAACAATTTTCCATTCACCACCACTGCATGTGACTGGGAAGGAGTAAATCAGTCCAGCAGGCACACCATAGGAACCATCAGAGTAAACACCCATGGAAACGTATGTACCCTACAATGAAAATATCAATAGACATAAGTACACACTTAGCATGAAAAAATCTAATAGATCTCAGGCATCGAACAAACCTCTGGGGTACCAAGAACCCAGTCACGAATGTGGTCGCAAGCAGAGCTGGCAGCAGAGAGAGCACTGGAGAACTTCCTCGCCTTAATGATCGCAGCACCACGCTGCTGGACAGTTTTGATGAACTCCCCATTTAGCCTGTCCATATGAGTAAATTGTTAGTTACAAAAAAAAAATTCCGTACGGTAAGACATCCCACAGGGACTGCATTTAAGCCATCTCATGCAGATCGAGAAAATTACAAAAAAAAAAAATTTGCATGCGGTAAGACATCCCACAGGGATTGCATTTAAGCCATCTCATGCAGATCGAGAAAATTCTCAATACCATCGCCCACCCTTACTACACAGCACAATATCCCATGTGAGGGCAAACAACCTGGCTGAGCCTTAGACCTGTGTTTTGATGTGGGAGTGGGACAGGCAAGAGATTTTTTTTAATTCCAGGCTCAAATTCGCTCCCACAAGGAATCAAAACCAAGATCTAAGGAGTGCTACTAAGGACAACCAACTCAGCTAGAGGCCGTCTGCTAAATTGTTAGTTACTATCAGCAAGAACATATAAAACACAGATATAATTGCATTTGGAGCATTTCTGACTTACCATTCATCATCAGCAACAAGTTCACGAACTGGCTTCTCACCATTGGGGGTCTTCACAGTGGCATGGTTAACATCAGGGTACTGAGTGGATGAGTGGTTACCCCAGATAATAACATTCTTCACATCACTAACTTGGACATTGAGTCTCTCAGAAATCTGTCCAAGGGCCCTGTTGTGGTCCAGGCGGGTCAAGCAAGTAATGTTCTTCTCAGGAATAGATGGAGCAAATTCTTTCAAGATAAGAGCATTTGTGTTTGCAGGGTTGGCAACAACCAAAACCTGAAAAATACAAACCAAATATTTTAGATATATAGCTAGAAAGTATAAAGAAACGTAGTTACACTTAGCTTCTCCAGAAACAAAGGTAAATTTTAATCTTCGTGTGGATTTAACTTCTGTTAATTCCCATTTTGTTAAGGTGAACACATTTCAACATGGCCATAGAGATCAATCAAATGTATCACGATGTAAACGATTAAGTCCATTGGGACAATAAGCCACCGTCTAAATAACAAGTTTGAGTGCATGATGACAATGCATATCACCTTAAAGATAAAATCGAGTGAACGATGACATTGTATCACCATCTAAGTTCCTATGTGGTGCATGCTCACAGCTACTGGAAGAACAGGATGCATGATGACATTTTATCACCATGTATGTTACAATGGTGCATACTGACGGTTATGGGGAAAAATAAAGCACTTTCATGTGTAGGAGTATATTTTATGAATAGCACCATGTTATGGCACAGTAGCTTTGGCTTTGTAGCCCATGGAGCTACACATGGGTTACATGAGTACAACGTTGGAATAGGAAAAAGTCTGACTAATAAGGCTCTGTATGACTCGTATACTAACAGCTGCAACAAGCCATACCTTGCAGTTGGGGGCTGCATGAGCTTCAAGGGCAGATGCTTGAGCCTTGTAGATTGACACATTTTTCGACATAACATCCTTCCTCTCCATTCCCTCCTTCCTAGGGAATCCACCAACCATAACTGCGACATTCACACCAGTGCAGGCCTCCACAACATCGGTTGTCGCAACAACTCCTACAGTGAATCAATGTAAGGCTTAAAGACCAGCAAAGATGATATTCTACATAGAAGAGCAACCATCTTTTGAGCAGATTATTGAACTGAATCCACTTGCCCTTTAAAAGAGGAAATGCAGCATCAACTAACTCCATCTTAACTCCATTTAGAGATTCAGCAGCTGGCGGAATGTCAAGCATGTGCAAAATAACAGGCTGGTCTGCACCAAGCATAATCCCCCTAGCAATCATGGGAACGAGTGCATACCCGATTTGTCCTGCACAACAAAGAAACAAATCAACTCAAACTGCTGCGTTAAAGAATATCACAATGAAATGGAGTCCAAAATGCCCTTAATAAAGATTTCTAATAGCGTAACACTGCTGAAAACAGTGAATGACAAAGTGGTTGCGATATTAACTATACACTCTCATCCCCTAGGAATGAAAAAGATATTTTCAGGTTCTTGTTCCCAGACTGAAAACCATTAGGCCTATGCTGACTGCCAGCTCAATATGGTCACAGCTTCAGTCCTAAGCCCTTAAAACCTACTCCCTCCATCCTTAAATTGGTGTCATCATGACAACAAATTTAGCTCATCCGTTCTTAAACTGTTATGATTACGACAATAATTTTATTACAAAGATGAACTAAATTTATTGTCATAGCTACAATAATTTAAGAAAGGAGAGAGTATACAAATATAATGCGACTGCTCTGTGCAATAAAAAGGATTTTGGATCAAAACCCACCCTCTATAGGAAATCTGAAGCAAGACTTCAGTGTTGTGATGTGCATCTGCATGCACAAACCAACTAATGAACTAACACAGAGAAACACCCTCTTACTATCCCACAAGATTCGCAGGTTAGGCATGTATATTAGCACACGTGACAACATGCATTGCACCATATGTGTAGTTATGTGCAGCTGCATACACAGCCCAACCAACATACCATGATTTGCATATCAAAAACAAACATAATGGAAATCTATTCATGTCTCTTTCTTTATCGTGATATTTGCTTATTTTATGATTGATATATCTGAGGAGCAATACAATAACTGGCATATGTTGACTATCTAAACTAACATGGAATCAGAGGTGCTGTGAGGAGCGAAATTACTGTCACAGGAGTAGCAAGCATAGGTCATGACTTTGTTTCAATAAATTCAAGAAACTGCAGTTGTTTCAATAAATTCAAGAAACTGCAGGAATCACCAGCTCTAACACCATGAAAGTCAAGATGAGCTGCACAAGATAATTGTGGTATTTCCCTTCATAGATATCAGGGTACCTCAATTCATGCAGTGCAGCCAATATAACTTGGATACCAAAACAAAGTCAGATCAAGTGGCTTGGACAGACTCACTTACTACATATCTATCCAACCAGCACAAAAACATTGAGGTCGTGTTCAAATTACACAGGTTAAGTTGGTGCAATTTTTTGCATGTCAAGCCTACTTGGGTCACTACATCCATCACCTATGCCGTACCAGATCCCTGATAGGATGCAATAGATCAGCCCCCAAAGAAAACCAAGCTAGAAATATTACTCTGAAATTTGCAGCAATGCAATTGGAATTTATGAAGCGATATCATTACTAACACAGTGCAGTATCAAACAAAATTCCTAAACCACATTAAGTCATGCTATAATCTGAAACCTCCACTACAACCTATGCAGTTGGACTATGGATCGAAGCTTTAAGGAAAATTTATATCAAACTATGTGCCGCCAGCCCTTCGAAGCTCTGAGGATATAAGATCAAACTGCCTGCACCTATTACCTAGCAGATCTGCTCTCTACTCCTGACAAGCGGTCAGATCAGTCTGACACCCAAGCAAGCTCTATCCATTCAAGCAAACGCAGTAGGCTACTATTACTACTAATACCAGAAATGTCAAATCCATACTTCAAACACCTCTTCCCCCAAGCCAAATCCACACTCTAGCCGCTTAACCCAATCAGATAAATCCACACGGTACGAGATCTCCTAAACCACGCCCATGTGAATCACACTCAAAATCCCACTGCATCAGTGGATCCGGACGACCAGGCCAGATCCGATTCGTCCGCCGGTCCAGGAACAGATGCCGCGGAGAACTAGGCGAATCGGAGTGAGGCGGGTCGGTGCCGTACCTGCGGCGCCGGTGACGAGCACGCGCATCGGTTCCTTCGCCATGGCTGCGGGTGGGGAGGCCTCGCGAAGGTTCTTGAAGCTGCGAGGTTACGGCTCGGATGTGGTTTTGGAGGAGGCGACACCTACAGGATAGTGAGCCTGCTGGAGATGGGTGGCCGTTATTTATCGTCAGTCGTCACGGCCTCACTGGGAGTCTGGGACTTTTGAGACTCGGGGAAGAGAACCCGTTGCTACAAGACTACAAGCACGGTACATACAGACTGGCTTACCACTGACAGTGGGGCACAACCAAATGGGTCCCAATAGTCAGTGTTTCCATCTAGACCTAGTGGCCCCACGCAAAGGGGATAATCGGTTTTCCGAGGAGTGTGTGTGACGCGCCGACTCTGTGGGCGCCCGCTAGCCCGCGGCTTACCTTTTTGCTGTTGATCCGTTAAAACTGAATTTGGGCCTGAAATCTCAGGCCCTTAAGTCCAGTAGAATTTCCAGCGGGCCCAAACAACTAGTGCTTCAGCAACCGCTTGGCGCAGCAATTCATCGTCCCCCTTCCGAAGTTTCCCAAGACGCAGACAGCGCGGCCTCACCTCCGGCCTCCGGCTCCCCGCCTGTACCGCGGAACGAGAACGTTCTCCAAAATTAATGGTGACGGGTAGGGGGGCGGCTCCACCGCGGAACGCTCACGTTCTAGTTCCACAATGGCGACGACTGTGGCTGCTGCGCCGTCATTTCCCTTCCGCCGCCGCAACCTGATCCTCCCCTGCTCCTCTTCCTCCTCTCCGGGCTGCGCCTCCTTGCCTCCTCGCGTTGCGTCCATCTCCATGCGCTCTTTACGGTAACTGCTACACCCTGTTGACTCTGCCATTGAAATCACACTGATTTTTAGAATCGACGGACATTTTTATTCGGATATTTCCGTGCGGTTTAACTTGTGGTCTGATAGCTTCTTGGTGGGGTTCCGTTTCTATTTTCGACATGGTAAGGGCAGTCCCAATGAGCTATTGGTAGTTTTTATCTCTATTAAATAACTCTCTACTTAAGTAAAATACTGATACGACAGCTTAATTAATGAGAAAAAAAGAAAAAATAGAAAAAAAACTATTTTTTGAGAGAGAAACTATATCTACTCTTGCTGAAACTACAAATTTAGCACTGAAAGAAATCATCAATTTCTATGGGTTGGGGTCTCGTGCACTTGCCCACCTGCCACGCTTTCTATTGGCAATGCTCCATGCCACTTGGTGGTACGACTGACCCAGCCACCCACATCATTTGTTAGGTGAAGAAATTTGCACTATGTGAAATAGTTTTATAGAAGATTTTTGACTGATGTGGCTGCCAATAAACCTCTGCGTGTATATGTTTTAAGCATTGGGACTGCCAATAAACCTCTGCGTAACTAAAAAAAGGTGTAGCATATGGGCCAAATCCATGTTAGTTGTATGGGGTTACAGATTTTTCCGTGTTAATCACTATAGTATGCCACTTATGTGCCTATTGTATATTCTGTCTTACTTTCCAAGTCTCGAAATTAATGTGGTGCTATGTTAGCGTTGCACAGCTTCACATGGTTCTACTGTATATGTTTTATTATTACTTAGATATTTGTATTTGCTTACTTGTAAAATCAAGGAGGTGCTGTGTTACCAGATCACCAGTCCTCTATATGAAACTATTAGTAATCAGTTTACAGTTTTCTGTAACTAATGTTTGATCATTATGCCAAGCACCATAGCTTTGACGGGCTCCATAGCCTGAACACATTATAACATAGCCAAGGGAGCCATGTCTACAATTGTCCTGATAGTACTTTAGCACCATGTCACTTTTAAAGATTATCTGTTATATTTTTAAACCGTTAGAGATATGTGATATGTCTGTAATTTTTTTAGAGGTTTTTTGTATATTTTTCTCATCTGTATCTCTATATATTGAGTCCCTCGACCTTCTTCGTGAACACAAGTACTATTTACAACATGATATACAGAGCCAATTTTTAGGGTTAGGGTTCATTCTCCCTTCTCCCTGGTTTCCGCACTTTGTTCCGAATTTTTTTTTTTGTCACCGGTTGGTTTCTCCTCCACGCTGATCCTTCAATCCCAGCCACCAGATCCGTGCTGGCGTCGTCTGTCCTGTCGACGCTGACGCTCAGCCGCCGCTGCTAGCTTGGCTCGCCGGCGTGATCTGGTCGGTCTCGTGGTTGTTGCCGCCCGTATCCGCACCGTAGACTGCCCGCGCCGCCCAGATCCGACAGCCTGGACCCGCGCCGCCGCCCCGACCCCTCTTCCCGAGGGCCGTCCGTGCCGCCAGATCCATCGT
>BCLF01000017.1:3379903-3399308 GCA_001602275.1 Zoysia japonica
CGTCGTGGGGCTCGTCCGCCCGCGCCGTTGGCCGCCGTCATCGTCGTCAGGCTCGTCTGTCAGCGCCGTTGGCCGCCATCTGCCGCTGGCCGATTGGATCCAAGCCGCCGCCCCGACCCCTCTTCTCTAGGGCCGATCGCGCCACCCGGATTAGCGCCGCCAGCCGCCGGCCCTCGACCCGATCTGTTGCCGCTACCATCAACCCGCCGCCTCCTTTTGAGTCTTTCGACAAAGGCTTCATCGCGGGCCGAAGGTTTGGGCCGCTCAGGTGGTACTAGTTGAACCCTAAAAAATGTTCTTCGTACGTGACTGCTTTCTGTCACTTTTCTGAACAGGCAAAAAAAATGCTTCGCGCCGCTTTTCCCTTGCACTCTCGCCGTCGCCTGCCGTTGCTCACCTTGCGCTCTAGCCATGGATATGACTCATTCGTCACCATCTTCAGACGAGGTTCCTGTTCTGCGGTGTCCGGTGGTCTTTAATGGCACCCATTATCGCAAATGGGTATCTTGGATGCGCATTCACGTGCGCGATCTTCGCTTATGGGATTTTCTCACTGAGGAATTCCAGTATCCAGCTTGTTCGTCGCCTGTTGGGCCTCTTGTCTTCCTAGAGAAAGCTACGGATGCAGAGAAGAAGCAGCTCACTGATGATTATGATGATGTTCAAGCTTCTTACGAGTCTCAGCTCGGTGCTTACAGGATGTGGTTGGATGAGGATGCTCGCGCTTCTTCCATTCTCACTGCCAGTATGGAGGATTGTTTTGCCACAGAGATCGTGGACTTTGAGACTACACATCAGATGTGGGATTTTCTTCGTCGCTGCTATGAGCCCTCAGGTCAGTCACTATATATTTTTGCACTTCGTCAGGAGCACCTTCTGTAACAGGGAGATGCCTCAGTGGAAGATTTCTATGCTCAGCTCTCCACTGTTTGGCGTCAGCTTGATGGTCTGTCTCCACCACTCTCACCTAGCACGTGTCAGTCATGCAAAGGTCAGCAAGATGCACTGGAGGTTCGTCATCTTTATGAATTTTTGACCAGGCTGCATGCTGAGTTTGAGCCTATGCGTGCTCAGCTTCTTGCTCGTCACCCTTATGTTTCTCTGATGGATTCTCTTGCTGTTATTTGTGATGAGGAGACACGTCTTCGTAATGCTGATTTGTTGCAGTCAGCTTCAGTTTTGGTTGCTCGATCTGTCTCTCGATCTCCTACTGCTCCCCCAGCTGTATCGGGAGTTTCAGCTCCTTCTGGAGGAGGGGGCGTGGTCTTCATTGTGACTACTGTGGTAAAGATGGATATGTTATGAACTACTGCTTCAGGAGGAAGAAGAAGGAACAGACACGTGCTCGTCGTTCTGCACAGGGGTCTGGCGGTTCTGATGCTGCAGGTTCTCAGAGTAGTTCAGCTGGTTCTGAGACACAGAGTTTCTTAGGCTGCTCAGTCGTCTTGTGGCCTCAATCTGGAGCTGTTGGTTCTATGACTCAGTCGTCTGCACCTGCAGGTTTTGCTGCTGCTTCTTAGTCTTCTGCTCAGGGACCACCTTCCACTTCAAATATTGCTCCTTGGATTCTTAAATCGAGTGCTTCTTTCCATATGACTTCTCATACCATTCATCTTACCTCTCTTTCTTCTCCTTCCAGTTCTCTTTTTGTTCATACTGCTGATGGTTACTCCCTTTCTGTTGTGGGGCAAGGGACCCTTTTTACTGACTATTTTTTTTGTTCCTGATGTATCTCATGTTCCTCACTTGACCATGCAGCTGATGTTCGCTGGCCAAATTACTGACTATAACTGTCATGTTATTTTTTATTCTGACTTTTGCTATGTTTAGGATCGTCACACGGGTCACCTGGTTGGTACAGGCCCTTGTCGTCATGATTCTCAGCGGGAGCTTGACTGGCTACGTGTTCCTTTTGCTGCACCTGCCGTTGCTTCTGTCTTGGCTACTTCATTGACGTCGTCTTTTGCTCAATGGCATCATTATTTAGGTCATGTGTGTGGTTCTCGTCTGTCTATCTTGATTCGTCGTGGTCTTTTAGGTTCAGTTTGTGGTCATCAGGCTTTACACCAGTGTCAGAGATGTCGTTTGGGAAAGCAGATTCAGCTTTCCTACTATTATTCTAGTGAGTCAGTGTCTAAGTGTCCTTTTGATCTTATTCATTCAGATGTTTAGGGTCCGGCTCCCTTTAGCTCTAAAGGGGGGTCACAGATATTATATCATTTTTATAGATGATTTTTCTCGCTATACTTGGATCTACTTTATGAAGCATCGTAGTGAGGTTTTATTTATCTATAGAACATTTACAGCTATGGTTCGTACCTACTTTGACACTTCTATTCGTGTTTTTCGTGCGAATTCTGCAGGCGAATATCTGTCAGACGCCCTTAGCAATTTTCTTTCTGAGCAGGGCACCCTCGCCCAGTTTTCCTGTCCAAGGGCTCATGCTCAGAATGGTGTTGCTGAACGTAAGCATCATCATCTCCTTGAGACTGCTCGCGCTCTCATGCTGGCTTCATTCGTTCCTCCTCATTTTTGGGCTGAGGCTGTTTCCACCGCCACTTATCTAATTAACATTCAGCCTTCTTCTGCTCTTCGAGGTGAGATACCTTTTGAGCATCTTTGTGACAAGACGCCTGACTACTCCAGCCTTCGTCTTTTTGGCTGTGCTGCTCCTCGTTAGTGCGCAAAGCTGACTGCTCAGTCCGTTGAGTGTGTCTTTTTAGGGTATAGTGCTGAGCATAAGCGGTATCGTTGTTGGGATCCTGTTGCTCGTAGGATGAGGATGTCTAGAGATGTCATTTTTGATGAGTCTAGACCTTACTATCCTCATCCTTCGACTGATGATTCTTCTACTTCTTTGGCTGAGCTTTTGTCCTTTTTACACTTTCTTGATACTCCTATTGCATCTTCACCTTTGGTGTCTTCTTTCTCGTCACCTCTTCCTGTGACGTCTTCTAGAGATGCACTCACTTTTATTGAGAGTTCAGTGGTTCCTTCTTCGGATCCATCTGTTGTGGCTCCTGATTATATTCTGAAGGCACTGGTGACTCAATTTTATACTAGACGGGTTGTCTCTTCTTCTGATACTCCACCTCCTCCTGAGCCTTTGCCTTATGTGTCTTCTCACACTGATACATCTTTGACGGCTCCTGAGCAGCCTCCTTCTTCTCATCTTGACCATACCCCTCTTGGACGTGGTCATCGTATCTGAAAGCTCCCTGACTTCTACAGCACGGCTGCTTATTCAGCTTCGGTCCTTCCTGAGCCACATTCTTATCGTGATGCCGTTCTTCATTAGGAATGGCAACATGCTATGGCGAAGGAGATTGCTGCTCTTGAGCGTACTGGTACTTAGAATCTTGTTTCACTTCTTTCACGTGTTCGTCCTATCACGTGTAAGTGGGTTTATAAGGTCAAGACCCGCTCTGATGGTTCACTTGAGCGATACAAGACTCGTCTTGTTGTTCGTGGTTTTCAGCAGGAGCATGGTCGTGACTATGACGAGACAATTGCGCCAATTGCTCATATGACCACTGTTCGCACCTTGCTTGCTGTTGCCTCCGTTCCTCAGTGGTCCATCTCTTGGCTTGATGTCAAGAATGTCTTTCTTAGTGGTGAGTTGCAGGAGGAGGTTTACATGCGACCACCACCTGGGTATTCTGTTCCTGAGGGTATGGTTTGTCGCCTTCATCGCTCTCTTTATCTTGAAACAAGCTCCTCATGCTTGGTTTCAGTGTTTTGCGTCAGTGATTACGGTTGTTGACTTTTTTGCCAGTAATCATGATCATGCGCTCTTTGCTCACACTTCGATTCGTGGTCGGACTCTTCTCCTTCTTTATGTCGATGACATGATCCTCACTGGAGATGATCCTTCCTACATTGCCTTTGTTAAGGCCCGTCTCAATGAGATGTTCCTGATATCAGATCTTGGTCCTCTTCGGTACTTTTTTGGGATAAAGATATCTTTCACTTCGGAGGGTTTCTACTTATCTCAAGAAAAGTATATTAAGGATCTTCTTGATCGTGCTTCTCTAACAGATGATCGTACTGTTGAGAGCCCTGTGGAGCTCAACGTCCATCTTCGTGCCACTGATGGTGAGCCTCTTTCGGATCCCACAAGATATAGACATATTATTAAGAGTCTTGTTTACTTTGATGTCACTCGTCCTGATATTTCGTACTCTATGCATATTTTGAGCCAGTTTGTCTCTGTTCCTACCCAGAACCACTGTAGCCCTTCAAGTCGTACGTTATCTTCGTGGAACTATCTCTAGGAGGTTGTTCTTCTCTCGCTCCAGCTCTTTACAGCTCCAGGCGTATTTTGATGGTACCTGGGCTAGTGATTTCTCAGACCATCGCTCTCTTTCTGTCTACTGCGTTTTTCTTGGTGGTTCCTTCATCTTTTAAAAGACTAAGAAGCAGACAACAATTTCTAGTTCGAGTGCAGAGGCTGAGTTGTGGGCTATGGCTGTAGTGTCAGCGGAGGTTACTTGGTTGCGGTGGTTGTTTGAGGACTTTGGTGTTTCAGTGTCCGTTGCTACTCCTCTTTTAACCGACAGTACAGAGGTTCTTAGTATTTCTCGTGATCCAACAAAGCATGAGCTCACCAAGCATATTGGTGTTGATGTTTATTATACACGGGCATAAGTTCAGGATGGAATTGTTGCTCCTCGGTATGTGACTTCAGAGTTGCGGTTGGCTGATTTTTTCATGAAGCCACTATGAGTTTGAGAGGGGTGTTAGAGATATAAGTATATGTCTATATTTTCTGTTTCTTTGAGAAGTTCTTTGTATATTTCTCTCACCTATACCTCTATATATTAAGGTCCTTAACCTCCTTCATAAATACAAGTGCTATTCATAACATAAACTGCTAATGCAGATCTTGTGTACTGTATAGCTAGTGTGGCCCATGCAGATGGAAGCCATTTTCAGTTCCTATGTGTTGATTATTACTACCGAATACTGGAGAAACTGAAGGTTACAGAGCACTACCATATATTGCGTGTCTATTTCTGGAAACTAGGCAATATTTTTCACATATCTGGTCACTGAGCTAATTCAATTAGAGCTCTGTTAAGTAGTCTATGTTATTATTGAGTTGCTTTCTTTCTTTTCTTAATCTGCTTCTGAATATTACGGTGTGCTTATTGTTTCAGGGCTATATCGGACTTGTCAATTTGTCCCAAATTTTGTACAATTGATTTGGCTTTGTATATCAAAAGGATGACCAACTATCTTCTGTGTGCTTAAATATTTATTTAACAATTCCTCTTTCAACAATTTTGTATGGCTTTGCAGGAATCGGAAATTAATACGTCAATCTTTTGATTGACATATGTCAATGGTATAACTGGAAGCTGTTTTTTTCCAGGACAGAAAATTAGTCATGAATCATGGCAAATGAACATCTGGTGCTGCTTTCATTGTCATATTCTGTTTTCAGCAACAGTAAAACTAATTGGTGGAATCTCATTCCAGTGGTTGATCGTGACTTCTGCTTCATCTATTCTGCTTTGCATCTTATGTTTCAGATTATAATCTACTTAAATTATATAATCTAGATTAAATAATCTAATCGGAAAACAAACAGATATATTATTCATCTGGATTATATAATCTGAGACCTCAAATTATAATAATTTAATAATCTACCTCAAAGAAGATTATTTCAGATTATTTGCTATAAAATACTCACTACTCATGCTTCTTTTATTAAAAAATTACCCACCAAATCATCCCACTATTTCAAAAATAAAACACTTCATCATTTATAATACTTCATTAATACAAATAAAAAATAATCTGACTAGACTTCTAAACAGGTAGACATAAATTATAATCTTTAAAATATAATCTAAATTATATAATCATAGATTATAATTTAAATTATATAATCCTCTAGAAAAACAAACAGTGCCTTACTCAGCTTCCTATTGCAACTTGCGCCTGACTGGAAATGACATGTTTGATAACATGACACCTGCCTATTTACCCTCATATCTGGAAAATTTTGCGAGACAGATCAAAGATGACCCGACAATGATTGGTAGCAGAAATCATGGTTAGAGGAACCGGCTGCTATTACTATACTAACCGAGTTTGCAGAGTGCACAAGTGCTAAGATAATTTAGAGAACAACAGCAGTGACATCACGCTAAGATCTGCGTACGCTTGTAACCCTTTGCCGCCTCCCTGTTTTTGAACAGAATAATAACGTGACTGAATAGTGGCTTCGTTCCATGGTGTAACCACAACAGGGTCGTAAACCTTACACGTGTGTGGTGCCAAAGTTTTTCGATTATCTCATGGTGGTTCTGTTACGGGCCGTACTGTTACATTTCAACAGGAGTTCATATGGTTTTGTGAATATTTTTTTTTTCGAGGCTTCACCTTTTGTCAAGTGTCAACATGCTACTAGTCCAGCCTAGGGTGACGCATGAGGCCATGAGTACTCCTGTTGTCGTTAAACAATAGTATCACTCGTCAGGCCGCTATAATGTGAGGCAATTTGCTTTGCCCATTGGCAATCAGTGTATATAATTAAAGAAAGAAAAGAAAACTTGATGCTCACTCCGGTTGTAAAAAGGCGTTTCTTTTGGGAGATATAAAAAAGAAATGATGCCGAACGTATCAGAACTTGAACGATCAATTACTTTGGAGTAGTGTATAGTAGTGTCTCAAAAAGTAGTTCTACACTCATTAACAATGCCTGCTACGGTGTCGAAACGAACTATAACAGCAATGCTAGCAAACGTGGACCATCAAATCAAAACGGCTTTCTTCCCGTGACAGAAACAAGAAATTCGTTGAGTCCCCGTGTCCAAATGGAACGGTGAACATAGGATACTTTAGAAAAACCACTTGTACAAAAAGTGAAGAGAATTTCGCCACAAGTCACGAGCGCACTCCGAGTACCGATGCGTGACGTGGATCCATCACCATGCTCCCCTCGACGTTCTGTTCGAGGACGGCCGTTTCTGAACCTGAACCCCCAACCAAACAAAAGGGTTTTGAAACCCCCAAACCAAGATTCTTGACCAGCCGGCGTCGGTTTGTCTCAGGCTTTCTTTCGGCATCGGCGACCTCGCTCGCGCTAAACAACGGCAGCGCTGGAGTACTTGCGCTCCAGTCCCGCCTCGCCGGGGAGTCGGGGACCGAGGCGCGCACGGGAAACCCGAGCAAATTCCCCGGCTAAACTCCAGTCAGGGTTTATAAAAATCGATTAAAATAGGTCAGTTTTTACAAAAATCGGTAAAATCGATCTGATTCGATATTATCAGATCATCGATTTTTTTTTAAAACAGTACTAAGCTACTGTATTAAAATTAAAATGATAAATCAATCGATTTAATCGACTAATCAATTAATTTTTATTGAAAATCAAAATCTACATCGGTTTCGAAAACCCTGACTCCAGCTTTCCGGCTTGTCCGACGCGTTTGGAGCCAGCCACCGCCGCGGTGACTCCATCCTTGTCGCCTTCGAACGGACGGACGCACGAAAGCAGAGGCACCACATGGAGACTACTCCTACTCCAATTTTTTTTGTTTCTGATAGAAAAAAACCCAACAACATTGCGAATTGCCCCAGAAAAAGTACAGTATATTTTTTTAACAAATGCGAAAGGCAGTGCTCCGACGTGTGCTGCTGTTGCGTTGCCGTTGTCATTCTCCGCCCTTTATCTCGGTCAGTGTTAGGAGAATTGTTAATTGCTCGGGGTGGTGTGTTTCCGCAGGAATAATCAGGAGTCAGGACGAACACTTGGCGGCGCATGTGCGTCGACTGTAGCATCGAGGATGTAAAAGAACATTATAACGGCAGCAATTGTACCGGAATAGAAGTTGTAGATGCCCGTTGGTGGCGGCGTGAACCGGGAGCAAGTGTTTATAAATTGCACGGAGTCAGGATCTACGGCAAGATCCGCTGTTCTATTCGTTCTCTGATTGTGTTCCTGCCCATCCCCCAAACAAATGCCAGACTAAGGCCCCTTTTAAATCCAACAATCCGGATTATAGATTATTAGATTCTAAGAATTCGGTGGGTTTTTCATTCTTAAAATCTCAACTATTTAAATTGTGAGATTTTATCAGTTATACTAGAGAATCTTGAATAATTTTTAGATTTATAGGATTCTATAGGATTTTAATCTTTTACAAACTCACTTGTTTAAATACGTATAAAATATTTTTTTATCCGAATTCTTAGAATCCTATGAGATTCAAACGGCACATAAAAGAAAGAGAGATCGGGACTCTGCGTATATATTGAGTAAATTGGTAAAATAACATGAATGAACTAAGCATAGTGAACTTTTGACGAGTGGACATGGACATCTTCTATTAAATGCATGGTGGTAAGCCATGTTTCCATAAATCTTTCATGCATATACTATATATCCATAAAATATTTTTTTCTGTTTAAAATATAAGTTGTTTTAAATAATAACACAATCTGTAAAACATAACTTTATCAAAATATATAGTTTTATGAAGCTATTTTTAAAGACAAATCTAATTTTCTTTCACATTTCTAAAGCTCCCTTTCGAATACAGTAATTTTTTTCTATTTTCTGCATTTTTACTGTATAATTTTTGTAAATTTTTAGCTTGACATAAGTTAAAACTTATTTGAAATAGTACATTTTTTTTTCGATACGAAATGGGTGATTGAATAGAGTTGTACCCGTGAGAGTAAAACTGTCAAGCTAGTCGGCATCGACCCACGTGGGTGTGGAGCCGCCACGGCACCAGTCGTGACGACAAACTGCTCAGTCCGCATCAATCGAACTGTTCCCGTAGGCCGTATTCCTATTTCCTTGCCCTAAATGTCCTTCTCATAACCACCCGATTTTGGTGTAGCACGCCATTAACTGAGCTGATTGCACAGTAGTTAAATTAGGCGATCTCTAGCGTCAAACGAAAAGAAAAGAAAAGAAAATAGAAATACTTCAATAGACGCTAGTTCGCGTAGGCGTACATGTAATCATGCTTCAAACACTGAAAGTAAAAATATTTTGTAGAAGTAGTACGTTTGAAACTGGGATCTCATCTTCTTTGCTCCTGCTTTGGCGTGTCAATTTCGCAGAAAACCGGACGAACTTGCGCAGAGCCGTGTCAAGAAGATTCAGGCCGGCCGGATCGCCGGACTGCTGGTTTTGAAAAAAAGAAAGCGGACTGTTTGGAGTCAAAAGAAGAACAGTAACAGTTCTTTTCGCGTAAAGAAAAAGATGAGAAGCGGGGGAATACGGAATTGCGCTGAACAAAAGAAAAAAAATCACTTTGGAGCTTGTAGCAGACAAGCATGGACCGCGGGGTGACCAAGCTGCTTTTCATCGGAAAATAAGGGAAGGAGGCCCTCCGTGCATGAGCTGTTGTTGACGATACAAACGAATATGAGCAGTCCACGAACCAAGTTTACAAGAACCGTTGAGAACAGATCCGTTTTTTTATTTTTTGATATGGTTCATAAATGACTAATTTTCACTCTAGTTTTTTCAAAACATAAAAATTTGAAAATCCATTACAGTCAAACACAATTTGGCTTCAAAAATTTAAAATTTAAACATTGCCTAGGTCAAGGACTAAACCGGTATCGACCGGTTTTCACTGCTCAATCCGTAAGTGCAACCCACCTAGGTGAAGTTTGTGAGTTTGGTGGCATGCATTGCTCAGCCCGCTATTTAGAACTGAGGAATTTCATAAGAAATGTATAGAAAATTTACAGAAAAAATTATACTACTAAGATTTATAAAAATTTCTTTATAAAAATTTCTTGTTTTCGGAACACGGACCTTAATCTTAATTACTCCTAGTACTACTGGTAGAGCAAAAACTGCTTTGGAGCGTGGAACTCGCAGTCGCAGCGCGCAAGAGGACACCCGCCCACGACATGTCGCGTAAGCGCATGTGTAGGATGTCTCCCTGAGCCGACGCAGTTTTCGGTGGCTGTGCGGCGACCTCCGCCGCTGCCGGGGTACGTCCTTCGCCTCCGTCCCCTGCCCCGGCGGACGCTCCCGGCCAGCAGCCCTATGATCGCCAGTGAATTTAAAAGACATCCGCCGTACAGATGATACATCACTTGTCACCGCCCGGCTGATTAAGGTGCGTTTGAATTTTATGAGATTTTAAAAATTTGGATATAAATTATCCCGTTGGTATTGAACAGATGAGTTTTCGAAAGATTAAATTATGTAAAATCTCGCAAACTTAAAAATTATTTAACATTATTTAATATAATTAACAAAATCTCGAAACGGTTGAGATTTTAAAAATTGAATCCAAGAATATTGGCCTAACTTTTCCTCCCGTCACATCACCTTTCACTGCCCGCTGTCTCCTCCCCCGCATCCCTCCCCCCTGGTTTGCCCATTTCTACTCGCACAGTCGCACTGTGGCACACCTCATTCGTCCCAGATCTGCTTGGAAGGAGGCGAGCTCTGTTGCTCTGGCTGGCCGGAGGAGCTGGAAGAAGATCGATCGGAGGAGCGAGTGAAGAAGGTCAAGCAACTAGCTGCTGAAGTGAAGCAAGGCAGGTGATGAGTGGCGGTAGAGATCAGATAAACTGGGCTGAGGGCTTTCACTATTTATAGCTACCTCGTGCGTGCGTGCGCGCGGCGTCGGTTCTCTTCTCTGTCTCAGGACCACGGCGCGCGCAGACTCCTAAACAGCTGGTAGATCTCTTGCTTCCTTCTACTCGGCTTCTGACGCTCGGCTCGCTGCTCAACAGATCAGAGATGGACCTGGTGCCGCACCCGGAGGTTCCTGACAGTCCGCGCTCCGACCACAGCGGCGGCGCGGTGGCGGTGGCGTCGCCGACTGGAGGGGGCGCGTCGGCCGTGGCGTCGCCGAGTCGGTACGAGTCGCAGAAGCGCCGCGACTGGAACACGTTCGGGCAGTACCTGCGGAACCACCGCCCGCCTCTGTCCCTTGCGCGGTGCAGCGGCGCGCACGTGCTGGAGTTCCTGCGGTACCTGGACCAGTTCGGCAAGACCAAGGTGCACACGGCGGCGTGCCCCTTCTTCGGCCACCCGGCGCCGCCCGCGCCGTGCCCGTGCCCGTTGCGCCAGGCGTGGGGCAGCCTCGACGCGCTCGTGGGCCGCCTGCGCGCCGCCTACGAGGAGAACGGCGGCCGGCCCGAGAACAACCCCTTCGGCGCGCGCGCCGTCAGGCTCTACCTCCGAGAGGTCCGCGACCACCAGTCCCGCGCGCGCGGCGTCAGCTACGAGAAGAAGAAACGCAAGAAGCCAGCGCCGCACCCGACGCCCGCCGCCGTCATCTCCTCCTCGTCGTCGCACGAGGGAAACGGCCACATCCACCAGCACCAGATGCCGCCGCCCCCGCCGCCCGGCGCCGCGGCGTGACCACCGTGTCCCACTACAAGTATCCAACAAGAAGGATCCATGTACTCCAACAAGGCAGAAGTATGCTACCGCATGTTCCATCTCTAGCTAGCTCTTTTTCTTCCCCATCTACTGTTACTACTACGACGACGGCTTTCAGTTGTTGGCTCCGTACTCTCTCGAGTTAATTTAGCTCAAATTATTTCTTGTTGATGCTTGTTACTGCTACTGCAACCCTAATTAGGTGAGTTCTATGATCATTTCCCAACTTACTGGCTGCTGCTATTTGCTGGAAATAATTTCCTCCTATCTGTGTAATCCTTTCTACGGCACTTTTTTTTTACTCCCTTCTAGTGCAGTTGTGATGACCTGATTAGTACAGTAGCTGCTATTCCATCTGGATAAACTTATTAGGGATTTTTATCCGGCAAATGATATGAATTTGACATATAAATCACTCTTCACTCTTGCTGCTGATCTTTGATGTTCTTCGACCTTGCTGTTCTTGCATGAAATATGTTCCAAGTGGTGGTTCAAATATTGTTCTTGTTTTTTTTGCCTTTTGAAATCATATTGTTCTTGTTCTGGAGTCCTCTTGTTCTTGCCACAAGTAATGGCGGTAGTGGTTGGTGGTGTGATGTGGTGAGTCATGTCAGGTCCTGTCGTCGTCCTCGCGGGGAATCAAACTACTGTTCCTGCGGGTCACGGAGTCACGGTTCACGGATGGGTGGAGCTATCGCTTCAGAAATGAAGGGAGCGATGCCATAGGCGGCTGCTGCTGCTTCCCCCTACGTTCTTTTGGAGGCTCCTTTTGTGTTGCTTTTTCTGGCAGTACTTGAACTGGGTTTATACCATAAGTAGCCAGGCTTGCTGGGTCATCTTCTGGGTGCCTGCAAGGGAGACGGTCCATTGGAATGTTGCCCAGATATAGTAGTAGAGACAGCAGATCTCTGGTGTAGTTATTTGTACTCATGAATGCTTGCTGTGTTCTTATTGAAATTATTGACGTTTTACTAGGAGTATATTATTATTAATTTTTTTGGTTTAGTTCTATTCATTCTTTGAAATTTCAATTCTCAGCATGTCAAGGTTTCATAGGATTTTGTTAGGAATACAACGTTCAATAAATTGGTTATTACTATTGCCTCCGGTTTTAAAATATTGACACCGTTGGTTTTTTTTAATATCAACTTTGATAGTTTGTCTTATTCAAATATGTAAAATATTTATTGTGTTTCAAATACTACCACTATTGATAAAGACAATTATAACAAAACATATATATTTATTATAGTTTTTTTGAATAAGATGAATACTAAAATTGATGTTGAATGTCAACTATGTCAATATTTTAAAACGGAAGAGAGTATTTAGCATTGCACCATTTGTTTTTAGTGTGAGCTGTGAGTGCAGTCTGTGTTTCTGTCTGCAATATTTGTATTGGTTACCGCTTAGAATGCCTTGCTTTCTGCCTTTTTTTCTTGGCAGCGGGTGGAAGACTACAGGCTTTTGGCCGGTTGCTGCATGCATACCTGTGAGCCTGTCTAGCCTTTCTCCAATTGCTTGCGTGCGCTGCTTTGTTGCTGCACCACCGTAAGCTTTTGTGATTTAACCATGCAGTGCTTTGTTTTGAGCTGCCAAACAAATCTGTATTTGACAGTTGTTTATGCAGTCTAATACAGTAATACTACTACTCCAATGTGCTAGCTAACCCAGTCTACATGTTTGATTGGTTTTTCTGCATGACCACAGCAAAGTTTGCCTTTGTTTCTTTATTGATGCTTCAGTTCAGTACTCCTACTCCACTTGACCACTGTAAAAGTGAAAGGAGACTGGCCAGTGCATGTCCATTTCCTTGTCTCCTCTCTCTGCTGCTGCTGCTTACAGTACATCAAATCAAAGCATGGTTGTAAAGCCTTCTGCGAGGATCTTGCATGCATTGGGGTGTTCTCTTGCATTGGCCATTTTTCAGCTGTTTACAGGATGCTAGTCATAGCTTTCTTTCGGTTTGAAACTCTGATCAACCAGCGGAAAATGGACTACTGGTCGAGATGCATGACAGTACATACACATTTTTGTTTGGTTATGCCTTCTCATGACATAAAATGCCTGATTTGAGCTAAGTTAACAGTTGCTGATAGGGCTTAAAAAGGTACAGAAATTTCCCGTTTCGACCGCGTTACATTTACCTTTTTTTCGTACCGTTTGCGGATAGGCGGAGAAAAATGAAAACGGTAACAAAAACGGTATGGCATTTTTTTTGATCGTTTCAGCGGAATTCTGTTTTTAGCGGAATTTTTCCGTTTTTTACTGTTTTCTTCAAATACGGTAATGAGATTTCATTTGAATATGTTTTATAAAAAATAAAAATTAAAAGTAACTAGACAATCTCTTATTGACCTATGTTGTTGGGTTGTATGTTGTGAATTTAATTGCAATTTGTATTATATGTATTGTAAGACTTGGACCGTGAATGTCCAATATTTATTTTATTCATATTTTCGACATCTTTTTCGGTTACAGACAGTTTTGTTTTGTTTTCGAATTTTGTATTTATCCATTCGTTTCTGTTTTCGGCTTTTCTGTTTCTTTTTCTGTCCAGTGTAATAAATATGAAAGTGAAAATGGTTAAGTTGTTTTTTCGACCGTTTTCAGCCCTAGTTGCTAATTTCAGCGCGCCGTCGGGTCTTTCAAGTGTTTTACGTTGTGAGTCATTCAGTATAGTATTTGCTCGTAACATGGCAACTACATCTCAAGTGCGTGGTGTTACCTGTCACACACCGTAGTAGGACTACATACTATATAGAGAAAATTCCTTTTCACTTTTTAATTGCTTGCAATTTATCTGTTGCCATGTATTGCTAGCTGGATTATGGTTTGAGTATTTTTATCAGATCAGATTATGGTTGAGTAGTCGACTTGGATTGACTGCACTTTTACATGACCCTTCTAGTATAGACATTTGAAGAGAAATCTTCTTCCCAATGGTTGTGTGGTAGTATGATCTAATGGTTGTTAGTTAATTTGTATAATCCAATTCAGAGCTACTCCGTTTTTTAGAACAAAATTTAGAGCTACTCCGCTCAGCCAGGGATAAAGTGCAATTTTTTTATCTGACCTGGCTCTTTCGAAAATTTAAAGTTCATTTAAAGTTGCCAGGTTCTGAACGTAGGCAAATCGTTGGCAGAGGCCTCCGTTCTATAACTATATATTTTTTTCCTCATTTTTGGACCCAGATTTGAGTTAAACATCTACAGACTCAGGTTAGTGTTAAATGACTCTAATATCATGTGACCACATAAAGGGGCATACTCTTGTTCGGAAACGAACATGGTTAGCTTGTGATTATCTGTTTATTACTAGGTGCAACGACCCCACCTCCTCCGAATTAGTTTGGTTGGACGATTTAGCTTTTCTGGAACAATAGTTTGTTAGGCTCTGTCCCTGGCTTATTTGAAAATATTTGACACAATGACATGTTAATTGTTATGTGGATTTTTCTATTTTATAAGAAAATTATTCATGTACTGCTCCATGCTGATGGCAACGTCTCACCGCAGATACATGCATGTACTACTACTACTACTCGAGGGAGAGGGATAGATGCCCTTGACGTTATTTCATGGAACAGTAGAATCCGTACGTTGTCCTACAGTAACACTAATTCCGTATTTTTTCGCGTTTTCTACACTAATTCCGTAGCTAGACTGCTAGAGACGAGTCTTCCGTTTAATAGACCTCTCATGAACTATTTAATTTCTTTTTTCTCAAGAAGCGATGGGTGGCGTACAAGCAAACTTTATTACCTCTTCGAACACTTGCAAGAGATTCACCACAAACAAAATCACCACCACAGAACCTTCATTTGTCAATTGTGAGTAACTTCCTTAAATACAACCGAAATAATAATTTTATAAGTTATCTCATGATTGTACGTGGCACGTTTTCGAGAGAGAGAGAGAAAGAGTTATTTCATGAGTTAGCTACATAGACGAGAAACAAATATAAACAACTTAAAAATACACATTAATTACAGTTTGATAGAAATGATGTTTGGTTGGTCACGTAACTTAGTACTCTCTTTATTTTTAAATTTTTGCTGTTGATTTTAACATTAACTTTCGCTCTTCTTTTTATTAAAAAAATATAAACATTTTATATTTTGTTGTAATTGATCTTTTAGAATTATTTTTATTAAAAAAAAATGCTCAATAGAATAAAACAACCGATTAATTTAATGTAGCATTTTCACCAAAGGCCTGTTTCGGTTGGATTCCTCTCGAGCCGTGAAGTGCAGCCGCAACATAGTAGTCTAGTATGTGAATGACTTGTCTACAGTGGACAGCACAGCTCCAAGACGTCACTAAATCTGATCCGAACAAAGCCCAAATTTTGTTCAGATTTTAATTTTAAAATTTAAATAATAAACCAGGCGTTTTCTGATTTTCGTGAAACCTCTGTGGAGCGGTTCAGTGGGCTCAGTCGGAAAGTTCCAACCTTATCCGGTCCTCCAGTCCCCGCAGCAGTACTAGCCACAGCCCTTTTCCCTGTTGGCCTTGGCTCGACCGCGAGCAGATGGGCGCCCACCCACTCAAAGCAGCCCTTCACCTCACGTGGCCCAAAGCAGTCACACCACCGACGACAGGAGGGATAAAAAGGCTCGGGTCGCGGGTTTTTTTACAATTTTTATTAAATTTTAGATAAAAATAAATAAAAATTAAATTTGATCTTAATTTGATCTGATCTTTACTAATTTTATTTTATTTTCTTCGGTCTGTTATCACCCCTACCGACGACTCCTTGCAAAGCCTCTCAATCTGACCCTCTTGAACCTGACATGGCTTCGGCTGCCTGCCTGCCTCCAGTGAGAGCGCTGAAGAACAAGTCTGGAATCCCTGTTAAAATAGAAATCCCTGTTTAAATAGACAGGCCACAAAATTATAGTAAAAAGATCTACAGGAATACAGTTTGTGCATCGGGCAGCCTTGTTGAACGTTTACATGTATCCATACTAACCGTTGTGCAGTCAACAAATCTTCGAAATATTTCTGTAGGTACAAATAGATCTGGACAGTAACGAATGCATCTTGATGCTAGCAGAAAGCAATCATTAGCTATGTCTGGTCTAGTTGTAAAATCCTGCAGACAAAGATAGCACAATTCTAACACCCTTTCTAATTACGAATGTAATTAAGTTTCACTTATGGAAACAAATGCAGGAATGGTTACTTGAACTGTCCTAAGAAGCTGTGTTGTATGGTTGAAAAGTATTTGTGTCAAATTTGTAGCATGGCTCGCGCAAGATGGATCAGACCGAAATATCTGCAAAGAAAAATTGTCAGAGAGAAATTAGTGTAGCAAAAACTGACTTCGATCTCAAATATAAATCTACCTTGATAACTTCACTGGACAAGTAAAGGAAGCAAGACTGATTATGTTGCTGATATAGACTTTGGATTTCCTTGAGCATCGCAGCAATCGTTATTCATCCTTCAGCATCAAGTGTTGTCTGTTTTCGACTCTTATTGCAAAAATAAAGCAAGTTTCACAATATCAATGGATAACTAAATAAGTTACTCTCTCCGTTCCAAAAATATTGTGTAATCATTTCTATGTTTGGCCAAAATCAAACTTAACTTTGACCATTCATAAAGGATAATTTATAATGTTTTAGATTATATAAATTATGTTGCTAAATTTGTCCTGAAACAACATTTCATAATGTAACTTAAAGATGCTTCTGTTTTGAAACGGATGCAGTGTGTTTATTTGACAACAAGGTGTAATAGCATGGTTAAATTTGAACTAGCTGATGTTTACGATTTAAAATCAGATGGAGTACATTAATACACACAAACAAGTACTTACAGAACGACATCACACTTCGTCTCCACTCTAATCCAAACAAAAACCCCTCCTACACTCCTACAACATGCACTACGTTTACCTTCTGCTTGATATCTCACAACATGATCGATTAGCCCACACATACATACACCGCCAATCGATCTGGGTCAACGTTGTGGCCTGCCCGCGCGCTACCTCCTAGAAGTAGATCCCAACGTCTCCGTAGCAGCAGCTACCCAGCAGCAGAGCCTGCGGGTCGTATTCCGTTTCTATATCCCCCATGTCGTGATCCTCGAACCCCACCGCAGGCTCCGGGGCCATGGCAATGGCGGCGTTGTGGGGCTCTACCGCCAATTCGCCGTGCACGACCGGGCTGCAGAAGTCCAGGAAGCTATCCTGGTTCAGGTTCAGCACTGGCAGGTTCGTCAGCCAGGCATCGGAGCTGCCGGAGCAGCTGACCGCCGGCGTCGTGTCGGCGGGCTGCAGGGCGGAGAGGAGAGTTGCGGCGCCGTGGTTGTGGTGGAGGGCCCCGCTGCTGCTCTGCTGGGTCTCTTCCGTGGGCTTCGTTTTGTTGAACACCCGGCACAGCACCCAGTCCTCCTGCATGATATGTGGCGAGTTTCAGTGCCCTTTCTTTTGCGATCATGTGAAAATGCACATGCAAGGCTCCCTATCGAAATTCAAGCAGTGTACCTTCGGTAGCGTGTTCGGTGTCTCGAGGCGAAACTCGTGCATGACCCAGCTGGTTTTCTGCCCGTTCGGAGCGCGCCCAAGGTAGAACACCAGCGTCTTCCTCATGCCAACTATTGCACGCGTGCCGGGGCCGGGCTCGCGCACCACCCGGTCCTTGCCCGTCGCCTTCCAGTACCCCGTCTTCGTGGCGCGATTCGTCCTCGAGCCCGTGGCGTACTTCCTGTCTCGAAAGCTGAAGAAATACCACTCCTCCGCAGTGAGCTTAGCCACGTCTGAAATACAAGAATATCATTGATCAAAACCTCCTCGTGTTGTGCAATTTTCTTTATTAGTGTGCCATGTCCTTAATTATTCGTTAAAGAAGTAGTAGACGTAGTTGATGAGGAAACACGTAGGCATAAACGAGGTGACTGGACATGCATGCACGTATATACATCAATACATGTGAAGTGCTACACAGATCTAACATAGCGACGCTGTCATGGCCCTGGAAATGGACTGCTGGCTTTGTCGACGTTTGCGAGTTGGAGCTTTGTGATGAGACGCCATCGCAAATTATTGATGCGGATTAAGCTAGCTATGGAGAACGACCGTGACATATGCTTCTGCTCCAAGTAACCCAAATACTGTGCATGATATATGACATTAACAAACCGTGTGATCACTAGAAATTCGTCCTGCATCTGCTTCACGGATCGAGAAAAAAAAGAAGCACGACAATGTTGGTTCTAAGGTAATTTTGCTTATATCGTATTGTAAGTTTCTTCACCGTATATATGCAAGCCAAATAAAGTGACCCACAACACAAAGGAGTGGCCGGGCGAGACACCAGTACAGCGATATTCCATTGATCATCAAGTAAGTATTCTTACCGGGAAGCTCCCATGGCTCGCGTGCGTGGAGGTCGACCTCGACCAAGGTCCCCGAGGCGACCCTCTCGTTGGCCACCTTTTTGAGCAGGTAGAAGGACACCAGCTCCTCGTCGCTCGGGCAGAACCGGAAGCCCGGCGGCAGCGCCGCGTCCATCCCTGTGATCAGCCCCATATCGCAAACCAAACCAAACGATCTGTATTTAGCCTACCCTCTTCAAATGATCTCCCTCCAAATACTTCTATATATTCAAGCTGCCGGGCGCTATATATCAAAAAGAGTGGCCTTCGATCGGTTCTTGGTCTTCTTCCTCCTCGCTGCTGCGGGACGCTTGAACATTGGACCGGCTCGCCACTAAAATTTCGATCGCCGCAAGAGGAATGTGAAAAGAATGAACGGCGCAACGAGAGGTGTAGGGTCATATATAGGGGCTGGCTGGCTGTGTAGCTAATTAGTTAGCGATCAGCAGCCAAGTCGTCGTTGATGAGGCGGCGGCGTGAACTAATGGTTTTCTTGTGTGGGTAGTAACTAAGACAGAAATATCCTTGTCGATCGATCGGCGTCTCGATCTCTTCTGGCCTGGAAGATGCTCAGCCGCGTCAGCCTCTCACGCGTCCTCCCTGTTCGTGTTTGGAAGATGTTTCACATGCGCGT
>BCLF01000017.1:3400384-3433641 GCA_001602275.1 Zoysia japonica
GCCCCGCCCGCACGACGCACCCCACCGACAGGCCAGCCTTCCTCCGTTTTTTCTGTGTCCGGTGGTGGAGAGGAGAAACTCGAGGTACAAACCCACGCAGCTAAGGGATTTTCTGATGATGATGACGGCGGCGGCTGCGCCGCGAGTTTGTCGAAACCCTAGAAATTACTGAATACGATGACGTGATCCACACTGAGAGGAAGAAATTACTGAAGAAACCGAAGAAAATTGATGAAGAGGAGAAATTACTGACGGAGTCTAGAAATTACTGACGTGCTCGTAACAAAAAATTACTGAAGATAAGTTTATGAAAAAAAAAAATTGGTCGGTGGGTGGGCGCGGGTCGCAAGCACGCTCGAGAGAGACGCGGGCGCGCTGTTCAGTTTTGGTCCGTTGGCTTGGTCGCTGGTTAATTGGATCCAAGTGAAGAATAAACTATTCTTTATGCATCGATTCAACTCCGATCATTTTAGGAAACACTTAATTAACATAACTAAACTGTTCCATAGTCATAGATTTTTCTTTCTACAAAGACTACAGATTTTTCTCAAAAGGTCCAAATTAAGAGACTACACAAATGTTTTTGCATTTCAGTACTTTAGCTAATTATGCTCCTATGGCTAAAGTGCAAGAGAGTACAACCCCGTTTGTTTGAGCCGGAGCTTTTTAGTTTTTTTAAAAAAATTAGTTGATAGCTAGTTGAAAAGTTAGTTGTTGAAGTAGTGATTGTTAGCTTTTGCAATATATATTTAGCTTTTTTTACATCAAAAGCTAAAAGAACAGTTTTGATTGAGCTTTTCAATTTTTAATTAATTTCCTTAAAAGTTAGTTTTTCAACATCCAAAAACTAGATTTTTGAAATCTTATTTGATCAGCTTTTCAACCTGACTTTTCTTCTGATAAAAAAGAGGGCCTACGAAAGTA
Organism: Zoysia japonica; assembly: GCA_001602275.1. Classification (NCBI taxonomy): domain Eukaryota; kingdom Viridiplantae; phylum Streptophyta; class Magnoliopsida; order Poales; family Poaceae; genus Zoysia; species Zoysia japonica. Next base: position 3,401,309 of record BCLF01000017.1, read on the forward strand.
GTACGTGGAAGGATGTGAGACCGGACGCCCAAATCCACACACAATATTTTTCTTCAGGAATGATTAGGGTTGTTGCTTCTTCTGTCTTAAAAAAAATCATTTTTTTTATTTTAGATTTTAAGTCTGACCACTCGTTTTATTAAAAAAATTGTGAAAATATAATTTATTTTATTGTGAATTGTTTTATTATTAAAAATACTATAAGCATGACTTATTTGTTTTTATATTTACCAAAAAAATTTGAAAAAGACAAATGGTCAAACGTGGTTTTTAAAAGTAAAAAAAAATGATTTTTTTATGGGACAAGGTAGTACTTGTGAAAATGTTTGCATGAATGTTACGGGGGAGGGAATTATTATTATGCAATCATCGTGCCGCGCAAGTAGCATCACATCGGCCAAATTAACGAATACTCTTTCTGATCCAAATTGTTATCCATATACTTCTAACATTATCTTCGATCATTTATCTTATTTAAAAAAATTAGTAAATATATATAAAGTTATAAGTTATAATTCAAACAACTTTAATGAAAATAAACTATAATAAAATATATAATTTTTATTATATTTTTTAATAACACAATGTACAAAGATGATATTAAAAATAAAAACGATAATAACTTAGGAATGAAAAGAGCATTACTTTATCTTTTTTATATATATATAAATTAAGGTAGTATTACTTAGCTAGCTGTGTCAACGGTAGCAATACGAACATCAGAAGCCACAGGAACAACTATGCTTTCATATACAGGAGTATACGATATACTGAAATGCTGCTTTTCTAATCAAATTAGCATGCGTTATCACAATGGGCTCCAGCTGCGACTGCGACGCGACCGTTACGTGAGAGCTACTACTCCTAGCTTGCTGACCCCGCTTCGATTCGACCGCTCAATGACTCACGAGTGCTATCAGATATACTCCTCCGCTTTTTAAATGATGTGGTTAATTAGTGCCAATTTATATAAGTGTTCTTTCAATTTCAAAATATAAGTATTTTTAGTTTATTCAAAGTCAAACTTTAATCACTTAACAACTAATAATATATAATTAATAATATTTTATCATATAAAAATTATATTTTTTATTCACTATTAGATAAATTTTCATAAAATTATATTTTTTATATTTAAAATTAAGTAATTTTTTAGATTTATTGATAGAAGTTAAAAGATTTTAACTTTATCTAAACTTAAAATACTTATATTTTGAAACAGAGATAATATTGACATCATTTAAAAAACGGAGGAGTAATTAATTAACTGGCCCGGCCGCCGCAATCAACGATCAAGATTAGAGTAGAACGCGGGCGGAAGGAACCGCTGACGTGTGTGGCTTGCGTTGCCGCGTCAGATTCATAAAACCGCGGTAAACCGTTCGATTTTCGCAGTTTTTGACTTGCGGTCTAGTTTCATCAGATGACTAGTTTTCGTTTTAAAAATTTGAAAATTTGAAAAATTTTGAAATGCCAAAATCCATTAAAACCGCTCGGCTTACCGTTAAAACCGGTGAGTTTCAAATTTTGAAATCTGAAACCGTAAAAATCGAAGAAACCGATCGGCTAACCGTTGAAACCGCTCGGCTAACCGGTGAAACCCAACGGTTGACTGTAGCAATCCGTTCAAATTTTGAATTTTTGATTTGAAACAATTTTTGATCGTTTTTTATGATTTTCGCGATTTTCATTAAACCGCCTCGACCGATTTTATCGGTTCAAACGAAATCATAAACCCTGCCGCGTCGCGTCGATCGCTCCACGCCGGATCAATCGCGGGCAGCCTCCATCATCATCGTTCCGATGTTCTTCGTCAGCTAACCCTAATTAATATAGCATCTCGTTAATTAACCAGTTACGTTAACACAGTTATGTACTTCGTCGATCGATCGAGTCGACGACGCGGCAACACAGTTTAATGCGCGCGGCCTGCACGTGCATCACGCGGCGGCGTCATATGCTCTACGTACTGGCACGACACGTTGGATCAGATGTACATGTTAGTGACTGTTTTAACTACTTCGTAAAATTGTTGTTGTACGTACTTGAGTCAATTGATTGACAGGTGGTCTTGCTATGGGACGATTTAAGTTCAATATACTCTTTCATTGGCATGCAATAGCTTGCCGTTGAAAATATAGTGTGGAAATTTGCATAGTTCGATACTCCAGAGAGTGCAAAAGCGAAAACAAAATGTCAAATGCATGCATGTCTTGAAACTAGCTTCAAGAGGTTCCCATTGAGAACTCGAGCAAATGAGCAATTCTAGATCCTAAGCGGCACTTCGGTGTCATGGACCCTGTAGATGGCTGGCATAAAACTATACAAACCTAGCTACATCCAAATCTTCTATCACCATAAGCACATTGAGTGCAGGCTTGTGCAAGCTGATCAATGGCTCGACGAACAGAGCCCCGCTCTCTACCACCCATTCCACATCATCTCTCTTCTAAGCAACAAGCAATCAACAGGACGTCACTGGAATTGTGCTGGCTTATTGCCTTAGCTTAGTTTAGCTTAGCGCGCATGTGTTCTTTCTCGACAAGAAAATACCAGCTCCTGACAGGGACATCGGCGGCGGCGGCGGCGGTTATCTCAAGCTAGCTCTGCGCCACGAGCTACTGCTGCTTCGCGCTGATGAATAAACAATCGATCGAATACCTTGTTGCCAAGCCATGAAGCGACCGAGACTGAGGAACGATTGAGCCAAGGAAAACGGAAGCGAGTACAATGATTGTTGGTGGCGTTTTCCATGATTGATGGAGTTGTCAGGGATGACGATGGGAGGGGATGGGATTGGATGGGCGAGCATCGGAGCTAGCGAAGCACGCGCGTGTGCTTGAAAAGACTTCGTTTGAGCAATGCCGATAGGCACCATTAGCCAAAGCTTGGAAGATTCGATGGACCGCGATATGTCTCACCATGAGAAGAAGATCAAAGAATGGTTGGGTGGCGTCGCTGTGTCAGCACTGCTAGTAACTTGTTAAGCTTCGCTTCGCCATTGCTTCACCGTACTGGTGGAGCGATGATGGAGGCGTCCGGTTCAACGGCGGCGCGACACCTGGCCGCGAGCACTGGGCTACGAAGAACGACACGATGCCACATTCAGAGGCGGTTGCGTCGGTGAAGGAGGAGTGGCTTAAGATTAATTATGCATCCGCAAATTTCAGCATTTTACCCAGCTTTGAGCAAGATCTCCGCGGCCGATAGTTCGGCCACGCGCCTCGATCTACCGCGGTTCTCATCCGCGCCGGCGTGGTGCCGGTGGCCGAAGCCCCCAGCCCGCCGTCGCCGTCCGCGGCCTGTGCACCCACGAATTATTGTGTCCTCTGATGCGAACGCCCTGGCCCTTGTGCCACACAATTGCTGGGCGCCGGCGAGCTGCCCTCTCTGAAAGGTGTCGTGTGGCGGCATATGCACCCGTGCCTGCCTCGTGATGGATCAATCATCTAACTTTGTTGGTTCGTCTATTAATCATATTCAGCTGCTGACTAATTGGGTTTATAATTGGGTTATCTTTATGCTCCCTGACCATTATCAACTGATATATCAGTCCGCCGACTGATAGCTTATGATCAAGTGGGGCCTCGAGGGAGAGGGTATCCTGCAAGCATCACCAATGTTAAATCAGGTGCGAATCTGAAAAAGACTGGTTGCAAACAGAGCACAAAAGAACAACAAAAGGATTTTGAAATGTAGTTGTATTGTGTTGTTAATTCCATGATCATCTCTGATCTGAATCCTTTAGATTATTCTAAAAATGTTCTTCAGGTCGTCTCTATCTCTCCCTCTCTTTTAGAATATTCTGAAAAGTATCATGTATGAAGTGTTTCTGTGCTAAAAGCTGCAGTATAGCTTGATCCAGCCAATTGGTCTTTGATATGTTACATAATTTTTTTCTGTCCGATACACAAATGTACTTAAAGATATGTCAACATGATCGCACTAGATAGGCTGTAAACCATCTCTCTCTTTTTTCAAAAATCATAATCTATATACTTCAACAGATCAGTGTATTGAGACCGTTGAATTGTGCCCTTTTCTTTTAGGCTGTTACTTCCTTGCTGCCTCCAGATTTATTTTGATGACGTTAGGATAGTTTGAGCTAAACTTCACTTCCTCAAAAACATCAAAATAAATCCTGAGCGAACACTTATTAGTAACCTTATTCCGATCCATAAGCGTTATGCATCTCTTCCGTAGATTCTCACTCTAAATGATACTCTCTCTCTCCGTCTCAAATTACAAGTAATTCTTATATTCTGAGACAACTTTTTCTCTTTCCTATGCTCTCTCTCTCTCTTGTTTTTAAAACATCTCACCTTTTTTATTTTTCTTAATTCACGTGCCCAACCTTTTGAGATAGCCAGCAGCCTTGAGGCCCTTGGACAAAGATTGTAACCAAAATGTGTACAATGGAAGTTTCTTTTACAGTAAATCCGGATCCATTTACTACACCAGACTTCAATAAATGGACGTGAAATACCTCATTCGAGCTCAAGACGAGAAAAAGGAATATTTATTTCCTAACCAAACTAGAGAACAACCATCGATTGCAGCTTCTGTTGAGAGAAAAATTGGTTTTTTTTTTTAATCTAGGTCTTCTACATATTAGCCATATGCTGATAAATAACCTATTTTCCATGACAATAAGGCTAGATATCAAGAACCGAACTCTATCTCGGGAAAATTCTATCTCAGGTGCACTGGTGTCGTATAGCAGGAGGAGCAGCGGAGCCTTGCTTTTTTGCCTTCTGAGCTGCAGCTCCGGAAGCGTGCAAGGGACTCGATTGAAATGATCACGTGGAATCATGTGTGCTTGCTTCTGGTAGCCACAACTTCTTCCGGATTATGAGGATCATTTCGTTCTCGTCTGATTCTGGACTGGGCTCAGCATCTACAACAGTGATTGTTTCCCAGTGAAGTGCGTGAAGATACTTCTTGATGAACTCGATGACAGTGCTTTTGTCCCTCGCGATGATAAATCCAGTCGGCCTAAGGATACGGTCCATTTCAATAAGCAGGTCTTCCGCACTGCAACCTCTCTTATCAAGGTCAGAGAAGACTGTCCATGCATGGAGAAGATCATAGGTTCGAGGATAGGTTGAGAAGGCCTCACACCTGCAAAAAAAAAGTCAATGGTGATTGATTAGAATTATAACAGGATACCCCAATCTTCCTGCTTCAGGATAGCTAGTCAGAAATAATCTTTTCTGCAAACAATAGATCTGACAAGTCTACATGTTACTGAAATGGCTGACATTTGCAACGGACATGCTACAAAACCCTCACTCATATCAGAATAAACAAGAATGTTACTAAAAAAATATAGTATTAATTACCAATAACTATGGAGCTATCTTCTTTTTTTTTTTTTGCAAAGCCTAGAGAAGAGCGTCAAGATCACTCATGGCCCTCCGGCCTCTAGGAGCTTGTTTACTATAGAAGCCTCAATATGATTGGTTAGCCATCAAAGTGCTTGTAATGTGTTATAATAAGAAATGCAAATTCTAAGAACGAATGCGCCCAATGAAAGAAAGGAGAGACTTGGAGCAGCAGCAAGCTGTTGCCTTGTGACCATGAGGTCACGGGTTCAAGTCCTAGAAACAGTCTCTAACAGAAACACGGGGCAATGCAGCGTACAAAAGATCTAAAGTAGCCGGATTCTTCCATGGATCCGGTGCAAGCGGGAGATACATGCACTGGGCTACCAATGTGCCCAACTAAGTACAGCCAAGTACGAGAAACAGTATATAGCAGGTTCAACATTGTTTTGTCATAATATTTTATTTGTGCTCTTGCAACTATTGACAAAATTTGAACAGATATGATTGAGGGTTTTATGGACGAAGGGATATTATATCATACTTAGTTATGATGAAGAAATATACGGCATGTAGTTTCTCACTGCCATCTTCAGTAAGAACTGGACAGTCTCCTAGTTGAACCAAATTCAGTCTAAGAAAAATCTGAACTTTGTAAAGTGTAAGATTTTAATGTGAGTAGACACCTACCAGTCATGATTGCTGCCGATCAGTCCTCTATCGTAGATTATCTTGAGGGTGCTTGGTCCATCATGTGGTACAACATTCATCACCCACACATCTTTTTCCTTGAGTGCAGCAGCAAATGACCCAAAGTTTGCTTTCATGTCCATTACGTTTCTGATAGTGTCTGGCTTTACCTTTGAACCCAACAGACTCCAGTAATTGTCTACTCTTTGTTGCCATATTTCCTATACGATATGAATATTATCATCAACTTCTATGCAGTTATTAAGCCATATTATTCAAAAAAATTACTGTATGAAATTGTAAAGTTCAACTAACCGTGTCCTTCTGAAATCTGTCTGCAGTAACATACAAATCAGCAAGGCGTGGAGGTGGGGTTGTTAATCGAGCAGGCCATGGAGCCAGCCCACTTCCTCCATCTCTGTGCATTTCTGAAAACATAAAATGACTTTTTTATTTTCGTACATCCCTAAGGAAAAAATTAAATGGAAGAGAAGTAATTGGAAAGTAAGGAATTTCGACCTTGTGGCTTGCTACTATTGACTTCATTGCAAACATTGATATTATAATGGAAAAAGAATAGAAAGATATAACTATTTCACCACCAACCAGCTATGAAATATTATTTATTCAACTTAGGAGAAAATCACAAGAACTGGAACAGAAACTATTACTTCATATTGATATATTTGCATCATAGAAATGACAGCAGCAACAATATGACATGTTTCGCATCAGTAACAAGAGCAGAATTCAGGCACCACGTTAGTGCAGTGAGCAGTTGGACAGTATCCATGATGAATACCATCTGACACACGTACACATCATGAAACACACTTTACCGTAAAGATCTATTAGAAATCCACAATGGAATATTATTCTAGACGAAGTTGATTTTCATCACCACTCAAATTACCTATTTTATATTTACTTCAAAGTTAACCAAACTGCATCAAAATGAAGCACAAACCCAAGTGGCAAAACACTTAAGGGAATAAAGACTCAAAAGGAAAAAGGAAAGGAAAACTGTATAAGGCATAAAGCCAGTAGGTAGGTATGCAGTCATGACTAACAAGGAAACAGGATAATCACTCACGTTCAGGATATGGTGTAATGCAAGCCTCCATTGGCACTCCCCACACTGAATCTGGATCATCACCTCTTTTGCATAGAGGTGGCTTTGTACCAGGTGCTCGGCTTCTGTAGCAATCATTGTTCAGAGGCTTGACCCAAATAACAGTTTGGTTTCTTTTCTCTGCAATTTTCCAACACATCCTTTCAACAAGGGCACTCATTTCTTTCCAGATTCTACGATCCTCCTCATCTTGTGCATATGCTTCCGGAGACGAGTAAGCAAAATAGCCCCCAGGCCTGAGCAATCTGTCGAGTTCAAGCAGAAGAATCCCATCTCTTTGAAGCCAATCAATTCTACAACGAGAACAATGGGCTAATTCAAATGATCTGCTTGGGTAAGGAAGCCTTTTAGTTCCCAAGACACCAAGATATGCAGGGATCCCTCTTTCAAGTGCAAACTGAATCTGGTTCTGATGCACATCATTAGGAGCCAAAGACATAGCTATCACATCAGAAGAAAGAAGATATCCTCCAAAACTAGCAACTCCACAACCAACATCAAGGACTGTACGAAGCATTCCCTCATTGTTTATATTATTATCTTTGAAGTCTAACATCTGTCAAATAGTAGGGATGTATCAGATAATAATCGCAGTGCATAATGCTCAAACATGTTTCACATACTTTCAGTTCTGGGACAATATACAGGAGTCGAGACAGCAGACTTACATTTGCGATGTTCGCTATATACTTGTCAGCTCCATGGTGAAAATGGGTACCCCCACCTGGAAACTTGATCTTTTCACCAGCTTCAACCATCCAGTTCTGGTCTGACTTCTCTTTTGCAAGATGCGTGTGTGGAATATTTGCTTTCCACACTACATCACGACTTTTTGGCCATTTTATAGGCACCTGAAAAACCAAGTTTTGTTAGTCTGATACAGCTCGGAATGGATACAATCAAAGAAGGTCAGAGGACATGTTAACATGAAATAAAAGGATGAACAAACCCGCTACATGGTAGAGGAGAAAATAAAACCACTTCCTGTGACAGGCTAATATAAGTTTCCCTGAAAGAGTTCTTTTTTCTAAGATGATGCAATGTACTAATGTCATCATTACATATAACAGATTAAGTGGTTCACCAAAAAAATATAGAGAAATCGTCAGCGTAAGTCAAGTGAGTTGATCTCATAGGTAGTATCTATCTCAGATAAAGAAAGCTTTGAGAATCAGGTAAGTTTGTGACCTTATATCTATGTGGTGGAGGAATCAAACAATTAAATCGCCGTTCAGGAGGTGGGCAATGTCTCTCATAGTGCTCCATGAGGTTTAAATCCAGCTTCAGCCTCATCTGATATATCAAGTTCCTATCCAAGCAGGGGATGAGCTCAGAGTGCCTGTCATCACAAACCTTCATACCCAAGAAACAAACAGTTAAATTGAAGTACTATTAAACACTGGCAATCCATGAATGAAGATTGATCATTTGTTGAAAACTCACAGGGAAGCTCTTGGGCTTAACATCATCTGCATCCCCAGTCCCGAAAATGGACTCTTCTGAGCCGTCATCACCATCTCCATCACTGCCCCACCCAAAAGACCGTGAAAATTTGGTCCCGTACTCGAAAGCAGCACTTCCAGCCTTCCCGTTGGAGCCCGAGAAATACAGGAAGAGAAAGCATAGGCACACAATCATTATGCAGCACAACACAACTGGCCTCTTGCTCTGCCCCCCATCGTTTCTTCCCCTCATCTCGGATCCCGTCTCAGCTGCTCTATATTAAGTACAGCCCTCTGGATTCATAAAGGACCAATGAAATTCTTGTGTTCCTTGATGATGGTTGATGGATCTGCAGAGATGAACAGCAGTAGTTAGATATAAGCCAATCCGATGCTATCAGTATGCAGGAAGTTAGACAAATCAAGAAGCCAAACCAAAACGACACAAGCTGCACATACGCAACTAAGATGGAAGCCTCACACAAGAATGGAAAATTTTGGGAGGTACTGAATGCTCCCACCAAACCCCCAAGACCCGAGCACGATGCAATTAAACCCAGCAGGCAGCGCCTATGGATCGAAGTTTCTAGTCTAAGTAAGAACGATTTCTCTGTCCAAAGGTTAAGAAAAGAAGCAGCAGCAGCAGCAATAGCAGAAGTGAAGTTGGGGACAGATCACAAAGAGGAAAGACTACCTCCCAAAGTCCCAAGTCCCAAGTCCCAAGTTTATACAGGCTCCCTTTTCCGGGCTATTTCACTCGCGCATTCCGATCTGGGAGTCTCCCGTTCAACCAGACAGGCTTGGAATTCGGTTCATCCGCACGGAATGTTAATTGATTGGATTAGGCCGCTAAGCATACAGCCAGAGAACAAAGGGAAAAAGCCTTCTGTTTGACGCGAGAATCCGGATTAGGCAGCCAAAACATCGAATTGGAGGCGGTGCAAATGCGTCGTGACAGCGACGGGCACCACAGGCCGACCGACGCAGAAACCGCGAAGGGGAAGTGAAGTGCGTTCGGCGCCAGCGCAGAAATGGATTAAAAATAAAAAACTGCAACCTCCGAATCGCGGACGCGCGGACGGCCTAATCCTGACGCCGAGGAAGAAAACCAACCGAATCCTAACTGAAAAACGAAAGCGCGGCCAGCCCGCCCACGCGAAAACACAACCGACGGTGAGACTGGATGAGTATGACAGCCAGCCCGCGCGCCGCGACCGGAGCTCAGAGCCGCGCGCCCGCGGCGGAGCGGCGAGTTTCACCGAGCGGACGACAGATCGAGCACGGGAGGACAGCGCGCGCGGGACCGACCGACCGGCCGCCCGCATTGCGGCGCGGAGAGGCGGGAGAGAAGGGGTAAGGGAGGTGATGCGGCGACGCACCGTGGTCGCAGATCCGGGGTTCCGGTGCCGCCTCGGCGCGCGCTGGGGTCCGGTGGCAGGGCGGAGGCGCGGAGTGGCGAGAGCGAGGGGGGCAGCTGCTAGCGGTAGGCCTCGACTTGCGGGGGGCAGAGCGAGCCGCGTCAGGTCAGAGAGGGAGAGGTGGGTGTTGGCTGGCCTCGCCTGCTTCTGCTTGTGCTGGGTAAACACCAGCCTAGCCTCCAGTGACGTGCGTGAGTTACCAGATGCGGTCGAGGAATAATTAAATTAAATAAAATTAACCGGATGCGCAGTGCGCAGGTTAAACTTAACTGGAGTAATTATGTTGCCGCGGAGACGGGGAAGGAATGTGGGTGCGGGTCATTATGGATTAATTATCGGGTCTCGGGGATGGGGAGATCTCTGTCGGCCTGTGTCGGCGTCCGCCCCCCTCGTGGGACAACCATTAGAATAGCCGCGCCTCGAGACCGAGCAGAGGCTCGGCTGGCTATCGACGCCGGAGTGCGTCTAGCCCACCCGTGTTTCTCGCCAGGGCTTATCCCCTTTGCCCGAGTTGCTCCCGAATAAATTTCAGATGATACTGCTATAAAAAAATAGTGATGTCTTTGTCGCATATCAAATAGGTGGTTTTGATGATCTCTCGAAGTACATAGCGATGTTAAAGAGAAAGCGACATCTTCATTGCACATCAAAATTCAGATGGTCTTTATGATCTCTCGAATGACATGACTTCAGATGTTGAATATAAATGTAGGTCTATAAAAATATACGTAGAGTGTGTGTGATGGTAGGATTTAAGATTTTGTTTAAACCGCTAAAATCGGTCAGGATCAGTTTAACAAAAACTACGAAAACCGAAAAAAAGAGTTAAAAACCGCTCTAAATCGAAAATTCAAAATTTGAACGGTTTGCTACAGTATGCCGAACGGTTTTACTAATTTATAGATCGGTTTTACCAGTTTTCGATATTCTGAATTTTTTAATTTTTCAAAATTTTTTAAATTTTTAAAACGAAAACCGGCCGGTTTGTAAAACCGATTCGAACCGGTTTTATCGAAAACTGCGAAAACCGACTAGTTTTGAGCGGTTTTGTGAACCCGATGAGTGGTGTGTATAGAGGCGAGTGTGAGTGCGAGCGTACATGAATAGATGCTTACACATGTATCTAGAGATGTAAAAAAAGGTTCGATCATCGGATCTTTTCATAAATTATTTTGATTTTTATTAAATTTTAGTTAAAAATAAATAAAAATTTGATCCGATATTAATTCGATCTGAGCTCGTTGGGTCATTTTCTACGACCTATTTTCACCCTGCTTTGAGAGGCTTAAAAAAATAGCTGCGCGTCTGTGGTGTCGGTGCAGGTGGAAGTTGTGGTGGTGCGGCGTCCCGTGCCGCAACAGTGCTTTTGTCACGTGAGGCTTAGTGGATTCGAGTAACCTTTTCTTTGTGATTCACGCTGCAACGACTTTGTGAAAACCAGTTTCGAGTTTCAACGAGCGAATTCTATTGCTGATCAGGGCAGTAATGCTATAGCTTCAACAGCTTCATTTAGAACACAGTATTTTTTTTCAAATCGATTTCTATATACTATAATTTCTACGTTGAGCGGTGGATCGGAAACTCTCTACACCCAACAACAACGGGGCAGACGCGGGAATGGGACTAGATCTCGTCGAATTTAAAGCTATGTCGTTCAGACCACGAAGAGATTGGCCCCGCGCCTTCTTGCTCGCAGAATGTTCGATTGGATCCCAGATCTACCTACACTACGTGCCAGACCAGTGCCGTGCAACCGCCGACGCGCAGCACTGCACAGTGGTGATTGGAATGGCGATTGCACAGTACTGAGTACTGCCCTGCGCTCAAGCCGACACGCTCGCGCCAGCCGCGTCTGATGAAAGGTTCACATATGCCAGCGGCCACCCACCGAGCCCGAGACACATGGGTCCGGCTAGTTTTTGGCATGGCTGGACCAAACGTACGCCGCGATGGGACAGCGCGCTCATCATAAGCGAAAGCCAAATCTAGCGCGACGATCCTGTAGCACGAGATACTGAAGAACCCATCAGGATTCTGGACACAGCATTCCAAGCCGCTGTTCCTTTTTTTTGGCAAATGAAGCGTGTTTCAGTACACAATACCCCACCACTTCACACTAACCAGCTAAAACTAATTCTCTCTTTGACAACCTTTGTGAACCTGCCAGATTCCGGCAAAAATGTTGGCCAACTAAATTTCCGCAAAATTCTGTATGCCATGTCTAACAACCCATTTACCATGACTTTTCCCATTCTTATCCAGCAAACCCATGTGACTGCCAACCCCAACACTAGCACGACCTCGTCCCCCGACCATTCAACGCAAATGAATGCCAATCCCCCAAAGACTAGCACACCCTCCTTATCATTTTCTTCTGGTGACACTGCACCAGCCAGAATCAATTGGATAACGATGTTTCCAGTTCATCAGATTGTAACTTCGTATAGTCCCAGCGCGTAGCTTTTTACATTTGTAATGGTATGTGTCAAATTAATACTTGATTTTTTAACAGCAAGAGAAGTGACCGATACTGATAACTGCTAAAGCCAAAGAGCATTTTAGGTCGCCAAATACAACGGGAAAGGATTGTAAAAAAAAAAATCCTCGGTGGAAATGCAGCTTTGTTCAAAGAATTATTGGCATTGCTCTTATCAAACTGTCAACCATCAAACAAGAAATAAAATTGAATCACCATCTGTATAGACAATACTAGCAGTCAAATATAAAAGGCTGTTGTACTTGACACATGACAGTTCGGACGGCCAAAAGCTGTCGTCGCATAGCAGTGTGACAACGCGCCACAATCGGAGCACATAATTGACAAAAGGGCCAAAACGTAGGGAAATGAAGTCGCTGCTGTGAAAGCAAAACAAAAGATAGATGTCAATGCTGAAATTATAACTAAGCAGTACTTAAAGTCAGACATCCTCCAGATTTACAGCTCAACAAAATTTGGATTGCCAATGTTATCTACCTTTTCATCAGATTATGCACCCCTCTCCTAGATTCTGGTAATGTTACAAAATGACAACAGATATCCCATTGCCTTGGGTATCTTTATCTTTCCTTCAAAATGTACCAATAACTAAGGACCACAAAACACGATGCGGAAGAGGAAACAGAACAGAAAGCTTGTCCCAACACTGATATCTCACGCTTCCACAAATTAACAAAGAAAATGGAAGCCAAACATTAACAGTTTAGCTCCAAAATTTGTGCCCAGCAGTTGAATAACATACATCCCTACAAATGAACCAATCTGACCATAAATAGAACTAGTCGACCAGGGAGACCCTCCATTTCAGCACCTTTTGAGACTATTGAGGCTCTTGCCCCAACGCTGCAGGATGCACCCATCAGCCTCCCCTTTTTCCAGCCAAGCAAAATTTTTTGCACAATATGACAACTGATAAATATCAAATCCTGCACAGTAAAACTTGTAAATAATCTTTGCTGTTACTGAATCTGCTGCGAGCCTGCAATGGCATCCACAGGATTGCCAGTTAGCCACCATTTAAAATTATACCACTTCCCAATCAAATCATCCATGTCCAACCAAATTCAGGCAGCAAGAGCTGTTAAGGGGGGAAAAAAAGAAATTTAGAACAAGTCAGCATGACAATGCATATAAACATGTCATTGGATACAATTATATCACTCAAATTCTCATTTTGGTAACGTGATTGTCCTATGTGTCAATTGTTAAGAAAACAACTCATAATAATTAATAAGGTCATAATTTTCCAAGGCCTATTATTCTATCAGCGTTCTGTAGGGGTGGGGGGTGGGGATCTAATCTAACAGTGAAAACAATGTGTTTGTAATACTTAAATACAACTTTTCAAATAATAGAATGACAACCTTAAACTCAGGCGATGTGTATTTATCATTCATAATGTAGGAGTAGCATTCAACCTATGTTGCCATGTTCTGATATTAAGTTATTAGAAAACAGTCGGCGCAAAAACTTACACAATTCAGAATGGTGCCTCAAGTGATTCATCCCACACATCACCGCTTCCATTTGAAGCATCTTCACCATCTTCTTCCATAGACAGCCTAATATATTCTCTATGCGCGAAACGATCCCACTCGGTCAGATTAGGATTTTCACGTTCCTGCAATTAAGCATTATCCAACTAGTTAATTTCATAATTGGCAATAGATCCACAACTTTAAGAAGTGTAATAATCACCTGGCGAATGAGGAAAGGATCACGAGTTTCGAATGCCATGAACTTATTGAGGTTGAATAGGATATTGAATATATTTCCTGATAGTTTACACCGTTTTAAGTCCCGCAGAGTAAAATAGCTCTCATTCTGTGGAATGGAAAAGGTTTATCAAATCCAGTTTGGAGTGCAGCATGATTATGCAAAAGATTCTACCTCTGGTCCAATCATGTCAATCATCTGGCATAATATATCTTCAAAAAGTACAGGTTCCTGTGCCATGCATTCCATTCGGTGCAACTGCTCCTCATAGAAAAATTGCATTTCATTGGAAGTCAGAATGCCATTACCATCAAGATCAATGCATTTAAACCTGCAAGAATATTTCACTAGTTCAATAAACAGTGTACAGTTTGCAAATACAGAATCAGATAGAATAAGCTACAATTCATATATAAATAGAGACGAGAAAAGACACAGGCAAGCATTTGCCTTCCTGAAAAAGTTGAAAGAAAAATTTAAAAATCTTATATTCCAATAATATAGTAAAAATGAAATAGAAGCATGCTTTGTTTGGCAACATTAATGACAGAGTATATAAACATCCAAAATTTAACATATGTTGAGAATCCATCAGCTAAAGATAGACGGTTAGGGATAAAGGGCAGCCCAACACAAGTAGCTCCCGCTTGCCTAAGGTCCAGGTAAGGGTCCGGCCACTTTGAATCTATTGTACGCAACCTTTCACTGTATTTCTGCAAGAGTGCTTCCACTTTCCAGGACTTGAACCTGTGACCACATGGACACAATGCAACAGCTTTCCTGCTACGCCAAAACCCCGCTTCCAGTTAGGGAGTTAGGGATATGAAAAAATAAACATTGCAAGATGCTCTCGCTATGGGCAACACAATACACATCCGTCACACATCTGGGTTTTAGTTGTAAGAAAATGACATGACCTTATCACTTGAAATGGAGAGAACAAAACAACAAATGTAAATACAAGAATCTATTCAGACTCGGTGAACATATTTACCAGTATTCAAGGCTCGGCTCAGATGATTTGTCTTCCTCAGACAATATAAAATAAACAAAGTCTTCATAACCCATCTTTCCTTCTGTCATGCTTGTGAATTTTCTTGGAACCTAAGAAACAAAATGACCATGTAATGATGCAAAAAGGCATTTTACTTAAAAGGAAAAAGTCTATTTTACTCCCCTAAACAATTCACTTTGTCCGTTTAACCCCCTAAATAAAATCTTGGCTTAGTTTACTCCCTCAAATTATTCAAATTGGTGCAATCTACCCCTTATGCAATTTATCTTTTTTATTTCTCTTTGTAGAATTTGAATTTGAAGCTCAAATTTTGTACAAAGGTAAATGATAATAGCCTCAATGTTAAGAAAATATGTTATAATTTTTTCTGATACTATTATATTTAATTTTTATATGCAGGTTAAGATACTATTAGATGCTACTAAACTACGAATATTAATTTGGAAAATATAATCTTTTTTTTTTAACATAGGGAATGACATCTTCTGCCACCATGCAAAATTTGAGCTTCAAATTCAAATCGTAGAAAGAGAAATGAAAAAGATAAATTGCATAAGGAGTAAATTTCACCAATGTGAAAGTTTGAGGGAGTAAATTGAGCCAAGATTTTGTTTAGAGGGCTAAACGGACAAAGTGAATTGGTTGGGGGAGTAAAATGGACTTTTTCCTACTTAAAACAATGACAAATCTCAGAATGCCACAAAGGAAAAGACTAACCTGTGAGAAAATTCTATCTACTATTCTGTAGGTCAACGAATGATTTCCATATCTGATCAGGTTTTCTTTATCAATCAAAAAATCATGATCTGTGTCGAGCTCCCAAAATTTACAGTAGACCACGTAGAAATGCTCATATGAGAAGTACCTGCATCAAATATAATCATACTATTGCTCTTAACCACCGTTTAATCCCGTTTTAAACAGCCGTTTAAACTGAAAAAAAACCTAAACGGTGGGTCACCGTTTAACCACCATTTACCGTTTAGGATTTCATGGAAAATAACACGAATATTAGTACAAAAAAGTAGCTCCAGCTAATATAATCCCCACAACATAACAGTATAAGTTCATATAAAGCATAAAGATACATGTATGAAAAGAAACTAGATAATGATAGATTAGTGCAATGGAAATCACCATTCTGTTCAGAACTCATGGGCTCCCACACACAGACAATGAAACAGAATCATGCCCCAATTACCTCAACACTTTGTTGATATCTTCTTCCTCATCCAACTGCTGAAGAGCAGAAACTAGATTGCCCCGTTTGAGCTCTCTCAGTGTAAGATGACCATTTCCTGATCTATTTATGGAGTAAAAGATCCTGTATATTACAGTCTCCGCTGAAAAAAAAAGCAACAGATAATCAACCAGTGAATACAATGCAGCAAACACAAATAATGCAAAAGGAGAAAGAAAATATATCTTAAAAGAAAACTAGATAATTGCGCTTCTTTTCATTAAATGTCAACATCATTCCAGGAATCATGAAATTACTTTTGGCTGCAATCATTTGCTAGCTGAGACTAAAAAGGATATCAGGATGCTCTACCATCCAAATGTTACATTACAAGAAAATATAAAGAAGCCATTCTTAATCAGTCATGCAAATTAGTCAGGATAGAAAAACAGCTGCCTAATCAAGCTAGAAGAGTGCCTTGATGACCTAGAGTTTTGCCCCGCCCCATATTTTTAAGTCGACCGACTAATCATGATTTATCGGCAATTAATCAATCTATTGGTTGGATGTGCTCGACATGGATGCTCAATGCGACTCAGGTGACTAATTATTGAGCCGTCCAGTGTGGTAATGTCTATAGCTCTCGTCTCTTGATTGATTGTTGATGACCAGCAAGCTGGCAAAGGAGAAGGGCAGCAGCATGCCTACAGCTGTGCTGGGGTTGGTCTCCTGGTGGGGTTGCTGCAGCAGCCAAGAATTCACCAAAAAGGCAACAGCAACCAACATATGGAGTTATGGACAAAATAAGTGATTTATACTGCATTATATACTCTATATTCATGTACAATTTTCAAGAATATATACTATATAGCATGAGTCGTCCTTATCAGTCTAAAGATGGACCTCACTTACATCTAAGTCACCCAAATAATTGGCTCGGTGCTATGGCAACCCAAATCACCTCTCCGACTCAAAAACATGGATCTCGCCAAATTATAAATCAAATGAAGACAGAATTTGGTGGGGAAGGGGAATGGAAGCCATACCAGAAATTTACACCTTTTTTCCAAATTTTGCCAACAAGGTTTATGTTTGGACTATTTTTTTTTCTTGAGTAAATGTTTGGACTATTTGTAGTACCGTGATTGCATTATCAAGATGGTACAAGTTAAAAAAAAACAGATTTAGCTATCATATCTAGCAAAAGAATAATCATTCTTAAACATAAGTGTAAGATTATTAAAGCATCAGGTACGGACCTCTCTAGTATTTCTTGTCACATGTAAACCACAATCTTTTTTATGGCTGATAAGAAACTTTTCCAAAGAAATATTGACTTCTAAAAGAACAGATGAAAAGTAGGCAAATATATAAAAATAAGACTTTGGTACAAAGAATAATGTGCACATTACCATATCTTTCCTGAAACTCCGGAGTGCCTTGTAAGAACTCTAAGCCAGGGTGGGTTGCCAGCAGTTCTTTAAGGACAGGCTTGAAGTCCTCCTGTGTAATTACAAAATATCTAGAGTTCACAACAATTCAAAAATCAACACAGAAACAACATCATCTCCGATAAATTGCGCCTGTATTAGTACTGAAAGTAAATCTAACCTGAGTGAGATAGTTGTAACCAGGCTTTTTTAATATTTCAAAAACTTGGCTAGCCATATCCATTGTAATCTTGTTGCCATTGATCCAGTAATCAACAAATGCATCTCTGAGTCCACAGGAGTTAGATTAGTCAAGTCCATGTCGTACAGAGCAATCAACAACAAGAAGGCAATATTTACATAGGAGAATTTTGTTGATCACATATGCCATCATGGTAAAGGTAATATATATAATAACTAAATAAGCATATCATGATAAACAGACATTACAACTCAAGAAACAAAGCACTTCAGAGTTACAGTTGCAAATGGAAGACTGAACAAAAAAAAATGCATCAGAGGATCACCATAAAAGCAAAGTTAAAACATGGATACTCCAATTTTTTAGTGCATGCGTATCAATACATGTATCCAATATGGATACGTATCCAATACTTCATGGACACGTATCCAGGAAGTATCAGTTTAAAAATAAATTGGATACTTGGGCCATACATATCAGCACATCAAGGCCCATAGTGGGATATGTATTGACCTGCCAGGAGACACGGCTGAGCCCACAAGAGAGTCATCCAGCCATATAATTGCCCGCATCCCGGCCCTAGCCGCCGGCGCCAGCCCCCGCCCTGCCCTGGCTGAGGGGGGCCGCAGTGCAACACAGGGAAAAGGCAACCGCCAACCACACGAGATAAGCCAAGCAGATTCTCCTCTACTTTTTCCTATTTTCATCTGCATCTTGCAGTTCCTTGCCCCTTCCCTTTTCTGATTTTGATCTATTCAGTTTGGTGTGGGCAGATGGAGAGTACTGGAAGTAGTGTTGCTTCTCCCTCTGTCTAAGACGTCCACCTATATTAAGGCCCCATTGTGGGATCATGTCAACATAATACAAAATTTGAGAGTTCAAACTAGTTTGTACTCCATTCTAAAATAAGTGTTCATTTGGGTTTCGTGCCATCTAGCTTTGACTAATGATTTCTATAGATTTGTTAACTTTAAAAACTTAGTATTGTACTTTTAAATTTGTCATAAGAAATATTTTCATAATACATATTTTTTATGTATTAAAATTAATTTATATTATATAAATTTGGTCAAAGGCATGTTTAACTAAACCTAGATGGACACTTATTCAAAGGTGGAGGAAGTATCAGGCTGTTCTGTTTTAACCCAATGTCATGTAAATATGTAACAGACCTTTAGGTCCCACCTGTTCTGATTTGTGACAATCCGACGTGGAAAAAAAAAAGCACTAGGCGCCAAGCGAGCGATACCCAACTCTTCAACCCACCCAGCCAACCACCCACCTAGCCGCCACCACCCACCAATACATTCCTTTCTCTCCCTTTCTCTCGATATGGGTGGCGATAGGGAAGGAGGAACCTTGGCAAACGGCTACAGATCTGGGGCGGCGACGGCGGAGCAAGCGGCGGCCTCATCTGCCGCTTTGTCTCGCCTATACGGCCGTTTTGGCCTGCCAAAGGTTTGGAGGTGCATACTATGCGCTTATACCCTGAAGCGGAGCGGCGCCGTCCCGCTCAGTGCCTAATCACGCTGAAGCAGACGCTTAATCCTGCCTTTTCTTCATGGAACATGATCAACTAATATTAGGCTGCGATGCCACTTGCCACTCATGATCTAGCAAGGAATTACTATTACTAAAAGTAGTGGTCAAAATGAGTAAATAGCAGTAGTTGTCTAAAAGTGACAAAATTGATAGGAGCAAATATGGATATAGCCAATTGGAACAGTTAACATTCAACATTGCAAGCTTCGGCAAGGAGAAGAGACAGAAACAAAGAACTAATAGAAAATGGAAGAACAAAATTAAAATAGGATAAAGAAACATTTGAAAGCAACTAAAGCCCTTCCAAAGGATCTTTAGATGAGCATCACTCATAGACATTGGCGTCAGATGTCAATCATACCTTGACACAGTTCCAGTACATGCAACATCAATTTTCTTGAAAAGAATGCTAGAGAAGAAAGAAGGAATCTTGCATATGTCTTTTGTGACTTGTCTGAATTCTGATATGGAAAATTAAGACATTTGAGCTTCCTCATTTATGTCGACGTTAAAAACAGATAGACAAACCGTAAAAGCATTCACCTTGAATCTGAAGCCCTTCCCCACCGAAAAATAGGTGATCTATTCTAGATAAGCATTGCTCCTTTAAGTCTTTTGGAGGAGGACACCCATTCTTGAAGTAAAACTGTGAAATATGTTGGACCAAAATAAACGTTTTAAACACTGAATGGAGAAATAAACGCAGCAACAAGAGTTGCAAGAACAGATGAAAAATACCTGAGGTATAACCTCTCTCACTGGTTCGCTAACTAATTTCAGTGGAGAACCCAACGATGATGGTCCAGCTCCAGATCCTCGCCTCATAACACGGGGAGAGCCAGAAGTGCTCCTAGGAGAAAGTGGAGGAGCACCACCAGCAGGAAACATTGAAGGTAAAGAACTAGTTGAAGCAGAATTTGTGCTAGCAGAGGACCCAGCAACATTCAGAGTGGCGCCAGTTTTTGCATCCTCTATCAACGACTTTACCTAGTGTCCAATGGAAAATAAATTTGGTAAGAAATCATGCATTCCACACTGCACTGTGTCAAATTGCCAACATAAGCATATAGAAAGAAGTTTTATAACACAAATAGCATAACAGGTTAGAGAAGACCATATGTTCATGTTACAGATTTCTAGACAACCACAAACAAAAGTTATCACCAAGCATGGGTACAAATGCAATGCTAGTGTGGGTAGTGCTCAAAGAAAACAAAGATAGTTTAGTAACAGAAGCAGTAAAGCCTCAAGGTGACTTATAATACTATCACGAGTTCTATGGGGCATCATACATCAGCCAAGAAAAACATTCAATAAATGTTGTGACAGGAAAAACTTTTACACAAAGCAACAGCACTGTAGTAACACGATCCGTTGATATAATAAATTTTAGTAATGACTAAATAAGACTAAGAGTCCTTTCAAGGTAGACCAACTGCTATCGGCTTACCTCCTAGGAGGTAAGACAACAAATTGATCTCTGCCATTGATTTTTTTGCAAGAAAATAAACAAAAAATATTGTCGCATGCAACAATTTCCAAAACAAACAAATTACTTTCCAAATTTAATGCTGCAGTAATTAATAATTATGGAGAGCTTTTTAATCCTCCACAACCGCACCAAATGGACGGCCTAGAATCATTTGGATCTATATTAAAATCTGCGCTATATAAAGGCCATGGGGAAAAAGTGTTAGGCGCTAAGCAAGCGGTGACCCACCGCCTAGAGCTTAAGTGTGTTTAGGTGCGCCTAAGCGTTTTCCTAAGCGCTAAGTAGTAATTACATTTTGTGTAACAAAATAAAGCTGAAAAAAAAAAAGAAACGAAAAAAAAAAGACCACAACACGTGTCTACCATCTCCTGGCCCATCACCCAGCCATCTCTGTAGGCTGTAGCCCATTCAGCCCACTCCCTCTTTATCCTAGAACTAAGGCAGCCACCAATATAGTTGGCCAAATGGGCCGTGCCAGCTGGGCCGGCCCAAGGCACGAAGAAAATGGCCCGACCCAGGCACGGCACAGCCCAAATCTAACCGGGCCCGTGCCAGCCCGGCACGAAGTGCGGGCCAAGCTTGGGCCGGCACAGCCCGGCACGATTATCATTAGTTTAATAAATATTCAATTTATACAGAATCAAAAAACATTGTGTGGTGCACTGGTAAGATTGTTGCTTCAATTCTTCGAGGTCTTGAGCTCAATTCCCACCTTCCTCACATATTTTGTAACAATTTTCATTGGATTAGTGTAACTGGCCCGATGGGCTGCCGTGCTAATGGGCCGGCCTGGCATGATTAATCAATTTCGTGCCGGGCCGTGGGCCGCCGCCTGAGCCCATGGGCCAGTCTGGTATGGCCCGTTAAGCACGACGTGCCATGCTGGCACGAAATATAACGGGCCGTGCCTTTTCGTGCTTGGGCCGGGCCGGGGCGGGCGGCCCATTTGGCTAACACTAGCCACCAGCCAGCCACCACGAGCAGCAGCCAGCAGCCGCCACCAGTGCAAGCAATGATGCCCTCTACTCCCCTTCCCTCAATCAGATCTGGCCACCACAGGACCAACAGCAGCCAACGCACTCCCCCTCCCTCCCTCCTCCACTCCTCAGATCCATTGATATAGCATCTGGCAGTGTCTGCCGTGGGGGTGGCGCAGCCACAGGGACGCAGCCCCGCGGTGCGGCAAGGAGGCGGGGGCCTAATGGCGCTTTTGCACGCTGAATCAAACGCCTAATGGCGCTTATTTTTCACAGTATAAAGGTGCGCATATCAAAGTTACAAAGAACACTCCTCTTGCAAGTCAAAAAATAATGGCATTTATCATCAAAGACACATAAATCAACCATGAATTGTCATATCGAATGGAAAGGGCCAAAAGGTAAGCTGAAAAATCCAGAGATGGTCAATATAAATCATCATTGTTGTTTAAAGTTAAAAATTCAGCAAATTTTAACTACTGAGGTTTTGCATGCTTTGATCCTAATGATATTGCAAGGGGATTCCTGGAAGCTGAAAATTCCTAAACCAAGAAAATAACAAATATCTAATGTCAAACGCATCATGGAAAATCCTCCGTAAAAAAAAAACCTGAATAGTGAAGCAAACTGAAGACTTGAAAATGCTATACCTCCTGTATTATTTCTGTAATAGGCAGAAATAAAAAAAATGACATCAACAGGCATGTACATATCAGCATAGCCAGTAGATACAATTGGTCCACCATCTATTTTCTATCAACCATAAACTAAGACGACCAACACAAATCAGCCATAACGAGACAGACTTGGCCCAGCGTCAGCATACACTAGTTTTAGTGCTGATACAATTTTTATAACATTAAACATAACCTGACAATACTCAGATCTCTGCATTATTCATGTATCCCCTAAAAACATGGTATATGCATACACAGCACTGAGTTATTTTATCTCAAAATTTATAGACTTAATATATATAAGAAATCACTAAAGCTAATACATAGTCTAAAGATCATCCATAACCTGCCTCTTAGGAAATACAAGCGCAATTATTATATATCCCATTAAAGTTTCCCAATTTAATTTACTGTATTTAAAAGGAAGTTCCAAAGAAAAGGCAAGCCAACCAAACAATATTACAAATTATTTGTCTGATTCAGTTATTTTGTTGATATAAGGGATAGAGTTGATCCCTGCCTGGACTGGAGAGCCTACAGTACGTACCCAGGATTTATGATGATTAATTCGAATCCCATACTATCGTGCTTATTAACATTTGTTGTTATTCTGTTTGTCACCCAAACCTCCCACGCTCACTAAATTACGGATCCTGTGTCTGCCAACTTTTTTAAAAATATATATATATCTGTCATAGAAGAATCGGATATAGACATGCATTTATTTACATAGTGTAGATAAATGGTTTATCCATGCTGCCCAGACACACTTAATTTAAGGGCTCCTTTGGTAGGGATTATGATTGTTTTTAAAAAAAAATCATACTATGGATTATTCATGAAAATCACTTATCCAACTTATCCACATAATCTGTTTTTTATGTCAAGAGTGTTTGGCTAAATAACTTATTTGCTATGGATTATAGGTGATGGGAAGGGAGAAGTGGTAAAAAGCTACTATTTGTAGCTTATGGGTGCTAGTATAAAATGGAAAAGTGATTATAGGTGATTATGGATATAATCACTTATGGGTTCTAAGTGTTTGGTAGAGATTATAGCGTAAGCTGTAATAATCATTAGTAAAAGCAACCCCGTAATCTTCACCAAACGGGGCCTAAGTTGGCGAGGTCCAAGCACTCCAGAAAAACATTCAAAACCATGTACAAATTAAGATAAACTACTAAATGGACCATAAAGAGGTATATATTCCCATATATTATACTGCATTCACAACCTCCCAGAGTAACCTAATCATTGATCTACCTAAACTCAAAACACAAGTCTGCAGTTCTGCACCTGAGGCACAAGCATGAACATGCGATGCAAACACAAATCCAGAACCAGCGCTCACGTAGTCGCAAAAGGACACCAAGAAAAGCATCGTAAACATGTTTCTCATGAATTTGTACACGACACGTACGCGAAGTTTATGCGCAAACTACTCAAGTTCAGCAACAGAACCAGAGGAGCATGCCAGGAATACGGGGAAAAGCAGTGAACGGCATACCAGCTTGGACGTCTCCGGGAGCGTGAGCCACTGCAAGTAGAGCGCCTCGGCTATGCTGGAGTTCTCACGCAGCACACCTGACGCGAGCTCCGGCAGCTGCAGCAGCTCCGGGTCCAGCGCCGCCGCGTCCCTCGTCGTATCCACCTCCATTCCGTACAAATCCTAGTACCCTTCTCGGCACCAAGCGGCACCCAGCGTAGATCTGCCCCCACGCGCTTGCAGACACTGGAGCTCGAGAAGTCCGGCGAGTAGGAGGGGCGCAAATCAGAGCTCGGCGGGATCAGCGGAAGAAGACGGAGAAGGATCGGGAACCGGCAGCGTCGGGATCTAAGGCGACGGCCGGACGCAGCGAAACCCTAGGCTGGGGCACCAAGCGTGAGGGGACGCGGAAGACGGTGGTGCTAATGGTGGGTGTCGATCGGTGGGCAAAATACTTTCGGGTGGCACTTTTGGCCGGGGCTTAACTAATGGCACCTATGGTCTGCGGGTAACAGTCACGTGCTCTCTCAAAATCA
The DNA here is from genome assembly GCA_001602275.1 of Zoysia japonica. Classification (NCBI taxonomy): domain Eukaryota; kingdom Viridiplantae; phylum Streptophyta; class Magnoliopsida; order Poales; family Poaceae; genus Zoysia; species Zoysia japonica. The sequence continues at coordinate 3,426,065 of BCLF01000017.1, forward strand.
TTTTGGCAAAAATTTAACTAAAATTTAAGATAAGCAGTTTTATAAGCAATAAATAAATTATTATTATTATCTATTCCTTCTGTTTTTAAATTAGTGACACCGTCGATTTTTAACATCAACTTTGATCATTCGCCTTATTCAAAAAAATTTATTCAAATATTGAATTTTTTTTGTTATTATTTGATTTATCATTCCTATTATTTAAAACATGATTAATAATTTTACACATTAGAATAAATTTTTTAATAAAATGAATGATTAAAGTTGATGTTAAAAGTTAACACTGTCAATAATTTAAAAACGAAGATAGGACATGTGACAACATCTTTATGCTAACAGTTTTATCATATCAGCAATAGCAATATACATGTCTTACTCATAACTTTTATCTGTCAGTTGATTCTTAACTATTGTTTAGCGTTAGAGTCCAGACGTGCATATAAAGACCCGTGTACTTTTTTTTCTCTCTCGTAATAATATAATTTAGTATTATCTTAAAGAAATCATTGCATTATGACTACTTTGCGTAATGAACCAGAGGGTTGAAATGGGGGAAAAGGAAAAACAAGTGAGGAAAGATCGTGAAGATCAAAAAACTATCGCCACATCTATTTTTATTAGCTTCCATATTGGTAATAAACACAGGAGAGGACGCTGGACAGATACAACAATGTCGTTAGTTTGACGGCACGGTGAAGAGAGGAAGAGGGAATGGTGATGGTGAGATAATGAGAGAGAGAAGCTAAAGTTGCATTGAGTGAAAATGGGGAGTGGTATGAAAGGAGGAAATTGTATATCGAACTACAACACAACGATGGAAGATATGGATAAGTTGAAATGACATGCACTAAAAATCATCTATGATTTCTTTTTTATTATATTCTTAGCGCTTTGATTCAATGTGCATACATTATGAATTAATGTCTTAGATTAACAGGTATATGAATGTTATTTAATCACTCTTTAAAGAGGCAAGTGATCTTTTTCTAAACTGGGTATACATTTTTAGTTAATACTCCCTCCGTCCAGAATTATTAAGCGTATTAGAGAAATTAGTTTTTCCAAGATTGTTAGGCACATTTCAGTTAGCTTTCTCGACGCATGTACGCGGCTGTTGGGATGCACGTCAAGTTAAAGTTAATTGCTGGCGCAACGTGTTAGGCCGCTAATCATGCGCATACAGGAAGAAGCGCATGCAGAAGCCTAGCATGCGCGCACATTTAATTAGCGCCGACTATTTAGTAGGAAATCAAAGTGTTAATTACAGCAAATGGCCTAATGCCCCCAACAATTCTGGAAGGAGAGAGTAAAGAACAATTCATACATTGAAAATTTAGCAAAATTAGGGGGCCATGCCCCCCCCCCCCGCCCCCCCCCCCCCCCCCCCCTCTCAGTTCTGTCATTGGAGAGAAGACGAGGGTAAAGATAAGCAATGAATTTCTATTGGAGGAAAATGTGGAAGGGGTTTTGCGCATAGATGCACTATACCTATACTATTGATATGCTAGGTACGCACTCATTAGTATTTGCGACTAGGTGCGACCGATGCAGCCACTTCGTGTTTGGAACCATAAATCGTCAGCCAGGCGCAGCTCATGCAAGATTTCCTAGACTCCCATCGAAACATGGGGCGTGGGGCGAGCCTTGCTCCTCGACTAGGCCACACACTTGCAACCCGGAGCATGCCCCTTTGACGCCCGGTGCCCCATTACCCATCTCTAGCTGTTGCCCCCGCTCCTCAACGCACCATGCCGCCACAACCACCGCTATTCGATGAGCACTCCGCCCTTCCTAGCACCGGTTGTCTCTCGGGCTGCGTCGCCTCATGTTGTCCCTTCCCGCGGCATGGTCACAGCTCGTCCCGCCTCTCCCTGTGTCGCCTCGCCTCGGTGAGGTGGCCGCAGATAAGTCTGTGAATAAAACAACCAACTAAATGACATACCAATCGGGGCAGGCTGAAGGTGGATGAGAAAACCAATAAAGGGGGTTGTACTCGTGATACTTGCTTGGTTTTCTGCATGCGCCCCCAACAGGCCTAGTCCGATACTAGGAACCAATCACACCTTTAGGATAGAAGTGCAAATTCTTGATATTTAGATTACATCTGAAGCTCTCTAGTGTAATTAAACGGTCGTTTTTTAATAATATTTTGAGGTTAGAAGAAATTAATTTTCACATGTGCCATATCCATGCACATTGGTGAAGATCTAATTTCAGATGTCACTGCAGCCTGCAGCACTGTATAGCATCTCTCCCCGAGCGCTACTCGATCCCCACATGGATCGAATTAGATGCGCGGGGCACCGGTTATAGCTTGCACGGCACCATCGGCAATTCGACCTCGAAGTAGAAGTCGCAGACGTCGTGGCCCTGAAATCATCTGGAGTAGTAAAAGTTAAGAGGCTTTGGAGCTCGATCAGACATCAACTGGAGCTCCAACTTCTCCATCCGGAAGCTTCAGTTTATAAACTTGATTTGCTTTTCGAGCGTTGTTTTCAGTGGCCATGGAAATTCACAAAGCGCAGGGACGTTCCCTGAGTGGGAAACAGGAACCCGTACGCGCGGCATCACAACGAGATCGCCATGCCCATGCATACGTCGAAGGCAACAAGACAGCAGATCAACATAGCGCTTCGAGTTCCGCCATCATCGTCACGTACACTCTCGCCAGACTTATCGCCACCTCACTTGCAGGTAAAAACTCTACCTAGTAGAGTAATTAACATGCGTGGAAAATTTCCAAAAAAAAACTGTGTACTGCTGCGGCGCATGCACGGCCGTTCGTAGCTCCTGTCACTTCTCTACACAAACGGATGCCTGCTTCTGCTTGCATCAGCTGGAAGAGCTAGTCCTGCCCTCCTCGCTGCCGGTGTTGGAAGTGGTGGTCTCTCGCGGTGACGACGAGCTGGGGCTTCTCGACAGCTCGGGCTCCCGTTCCCCGACGCTCCCTTCCGCGGATTCCTCGGACGGCTGCTGCTGGTGGTCCTCTCCTTCAGGTGAATCTGCATACGTAGAGGCAAATGAGCATGAGCCGTCGTTCAAATAAAATGCTGCGGCAAATTAATTAATCGACACACCGAAGAGAGATTTGACGCTTGGTCTCTTTGCCTTCTCCTTCTTCTTCAGCTCAGCTGTTCAGGTAACAAAACAAAGATTACTTTGAAAGATTGAAACAAAAACGTCTGCATGGAGACTTGTTTGCTGTTTTACTCCCATTTTATCTCCACTAGTCTGATTACGAAAAAAAAAAATAGGGAAGTTGGGTACCCATTCCAGGGACGTCGTGATCATTCACAAGTTCAAAGTTCTTGTACGTGTAGCCGACGAAATTCAAATCCTTTGAAGAAAGCATCTGGAAGGGAAAAATTTTGAGACCCAAAATTTGAGAGTAGCGTTTACAGACATATGGACCAATGATATACCAGCAATTTAATTATAAGCTCACAAAATGGAAAGATATGATTACCTTTCTCCAAGGGCCCGTCTTTGCTGAGCACTGAACAGAGTCGGAGGACTGCAAATACACCAACCGCACATAAGTATTTTGGTAACGGAGAAAGAGACAGACTTCTTAATAACAGAATCAGTCACCTCTTCGAATTTCTCAAAATTCTGAGTATCCAACTCATCCGTGACTTGTGGTAGATAAGCAGCTTCTATTTCATATAATTTGTCCCATTCTACTCCACTAAACCAGGAGTGCTCCTACAGTCACACATGGAAAAGAACCACGAACAAAAATTCAGTAATATATCAATTATTGATTAGTAGGAAAATAATTTACTTTGGCCCCTGTTTCAAGGCATACTTAACAAACACACGACAACCTTTATTTCCTCTGTCCCTTTTGTGCCGAGGCGCTGGTCGACATTGCATAACAGTTTACTCATGAGATCTTTGGCGTCCGGTGTTAGACTCGCTTCTTCAGGGAATTTCAAGTGTGTTCTCCAATTAACTATCTGTTTCCGCAAATACAGGTATGATGTAAATGAATGTCATAAGAAAAAAAATAGAAATATCTGAAATCAGTTAGATTTGGAATATGAAAATTTTCTAATCAACATCAATATCAGATATTCATATCTAGAACTGGAAGCCTGCAATACTTTACCTTTCTACAGGTTGTCATAGGCTCGTCTGAATAAAATGGAGGATAGCCCACAAGCATTTCATACATGATGGCACCAAGGGACCACCTAAAAATCCGGATTATTTTTCAACTGTAAACTCACCAGGTCCAGTGGCACTAGCAAGGCTGAAAAAGATGCCTGTGGCTTACCAATCGCACTCGATTCCGTAGCCTTTCTTAAGAAGAACTTCCGGAGCAATGTAGTCTGGTGTACCAACTGTTGAGTAAGCCTACAACAATTTAATTCTGAAGATAGTATCACTGAACAGATAATTAAACATCAATCGGCGAGCAACTATAATATCGTTAGTTACTGACCAAGGTTCTTCTATTCTTTTGCCAGTGCTCCAACTGTTCTTGCTGCGAGCGCTTTGGCATAGACTGCTGTCTCCCGTCACCGTGCGAGGATCCTGTTTTTGTAGGTGTAACATCCTTTTCATTCAGGTCAGGGAAGTTTGAATAGTCTAGTGGTTTGCACAATCCAAAATCTGACAGCCTCAAGTGACCATATTTATCCAGTAGCAAATTATCAGGCTTGATATCTCTGAAATTTCAAGAAGTAAATTCATCAGAATGCCGCAGCAGCTTTACTAAACTCTTTTGCACTTTAGCCCACATACCTGTGGATGTAGTTGTGCTTGTGGATCGCTTCGATCGCAAGAACTGTCTCACCAACATAAAACCTGGCCTCATCTTCAGTCAGCGTATCTTTCCTCATGAGCAGTGTCATCATGTCACCTCCAGGAAGGTACTCCATGATAAGGTACAGATACTCACTGTCTTGGAATGAGCAATATAGTTTGACAATACAGTGATGGTCCACTTCAGCGAGAAGATTTCTTTCAGCTCTCACATGCTCAACCTATGCAAATATCAGACGAAAAACAGTGGATATAAACATGAATTCAGAATGCAATTAGAAAATAGCGCACCATACCTGACCGCGCCGAAGCATTTCTGACTTTCTAAGCTTCTTCATTGCATAGACATTTCCTGTGGTCTTCTCTCTGCAGATTCTGACCTAAAACAAAACTATAGCATCAATAAAAAATTAAAGAAATAGTTAGTTACAAGAACAGCAGGCTATCTGCATAAAGACTTTACCTCACCAAATGCCCCCTTGCCTATCATTGTCAACAAGTCAAAATCATCGGCGCTCATTTTATGCCTCTGCAACCGCATGTATTCTGTTTCTTTCTTCTCGAACTGCTTCAATATGTTGTTCTGTTCCTCTTCTGATACGTTGGCGTCTGCTAATTGCTTTTCTATACTACACCGTCTGCATGATGACATTGCCAAGAGTTAAGCTATGGTCAATTGTGATAAAATATATTATTAGAAGAATCGTCAAGCGACAGTTCGCAGAATCTTTAGTATGCAATCATCATCTGAACACATAACTATCATTATGCCAAAAAAGTTTATGGAAAATTTATCCTGATAACAATACCGCATTATTTTTTGCCAAGGTATCTTCCCTTATTCTTTGGCATAAAATCATTTTTTTATATCCTATTATACAGTTTGGTGGTTGTATGAAAACTAAGCCAGTTTTCAAAGCTGCGTGTGGATGAAAAAATAAATTAACAAATAAACTTATCGATCAAATCAGAGAGTGTGGCGTTGAGCCTTACCTGTCTTTCCTGTCCTGCAGATGTTTCATTTGCTCCTTGTAGTGCTTCTCAATGTACTGCTTGGCCGCCGCGACCCTCTGCTTGGTAGCGCTCGAAGGGGCATCATCGCTCGATTCCTTGCCATTTGGAGGCAATTCTTTCTTCTTGCCAATGGATTTCTCTTTTGTGTGGAGCTTAGTGAACCAGCTCCTCGCTGAATCCATTGCAAGAAAAGGAAGAGCAGAATCAATGGCACCAACTGTAATTGCACTAAACGCATAAACCTATAGACATTAGCCCATGAACAACTGAATCTGAGAAGCGATCTCATTTGAAGTATGAATTCAGTAGGAGAACCACCCAAAATAAGAGAGGATTATATATTTTTATTTATAATACTTCAGTGATAAAGGTGGAATTTCAACAATAAAACTCAGGCCATCAGCATCAGAATATGCTCATTAATTTTAGACAGTCGAAAAAGGTGGCACAAGAGAACCGAGGATGGAGCTTGGAAGCAGGGATATGGCCAAAAACAGACAGTAGCATGAGCGGTTGAGAGAGTTTTCAGAGATTTTCTATAAATATGCATATTGATAGCCTAAAATTTTCACCAAAGGGTGTGGCCGAATAGGGTAATTGTTTTTTAAAAAAAAGAATCTATGGGTTTTGCAGGTTTATGCAAAATGAAACGAAACCAATGAGCGATGTTTCTGTGATTCTGCAAAGAGTATGTTTAGAACATTCTTAGACAACTTAATTCAAATGAACATATCCCAAATCAGCTTCAACCAATGCTGAACATCAACAAGGAAAAACAACGCAATTATAGTTCAAAATTAATCAACCTTTCCAAGCACGATCATACCAACATAACAATATCGACAAGACTGGAGGGGTCCAAGAGTTCACAAAACTTGAAAGCAGCAAAACCCAGGCTCAGGCAGTAAACTGAAACTTGGCGGATACTATGGTTTACAATGTTTGCTGCATTTGAATCGATATTCTCAGTATTTGCCGCAGATTACACATTGAGGTCAGTGTGATTCTTGTTTCTGTTTGTAAAACATGGCATACAACAAAGGATAAATAGTTATATTCAGATTATCAGAGCTCCCTTGGTGCACTTGTGTTAATATGGGTAACACGATAACAACACTCATATAAACATTTATTCTCGAGTAAAAATTGGAGCAGAGTAGCCAGCCATTGCATCAAGAAAAGAGTAGAGGCTTTCAGCAGGTCGAAGACAAGTCTTGTTCTGGACTTGAGTTACACCATTCTCCTTCCTTTTCCAGATATAAAAAAGATCGTCATCCATGGACTGCGTCAAATGTCAAAATGCTGCCCATCCGGCTCCTGTGCTCTTTGTTTGTCCCATCTCAGAAGATGAAGGTAGGTTTTGCTGGATATCATAAATGGTTAAAGGGTAAGTGCATGAAGGGATGAGCGAAAACACTAAACAAAAGCCCAATTGTCAATAAAATATACTCTCTCCGTCCCAAAATATAAGCATTTGTGTTTGGTCAAAGTCAAATTCTTTAATCTTTGACTAATAATATCTAGAAAATTAAAGAATTTCTAACGTGAAGAGTTACATATTATGAAAGTTTGTTTCATGATGAATCTAATAACATGATTTATATATGATAAACATCATAAATTCTCTAAAGATGATTGACTTTGACCAAACCTAGAAATGCTTATATTTTAGACGGATGTAGTAGTAGTACCATTTATTTCTAAGGAATACTGAATAGTCTTATCTGACAAGTGACAGAAAAGGGATACCTAGATTAGCAAGCTAGTAAGATCACCAAGCCCCCACCCCCCCC
>BCLF01000017.1:3445891-3461669 GCA_001602275.1 Zoysia japonica
GTTCAAATTCCAAATATTATTTACTCTTATTTTATTATTGCAATTTTCATATGATAGAAGCACAAAAAGTTAGAAGCACAAAAAGTTATATTCCTCCTTTATCTATGTAAATTTCAGGCACTAAGGGCGCAAGCACTACCCTCAAGAAAGGCACATCACGACCAGATGAAATAGTGGCTGACTTAGATTTTGTGATTTAAGTAGCTAGTTTTTTATAAATTAACATTTTTGCATGAAAGATTAGTTTTTATACATGAAGGCGTGGTGAAATCAATCACAAATACTCAAGGTTTTTGTTGTGCTCAGACTATAAAATTTATAAATAGGCAAAACTTTATGTGATCAAACACGATCAGATTTTGACAACCAATGCCATCAAATTTACAAGCCTCCTTTCTGTTTGATATTTCTGACTGTCTGACATCTAGTTTTTTACACTACATCATAAGAATTTTTTGTTTATAAGATCGTGTGTGTCACATTTTATTATTAGAATTGGCGTGGTCAGAACAAAATCAGATCACTCCCACTTTCGAAAAAACCAACTGAAAAATTATTTTCGAAAATAAATCGGACATATATATATATATTTGCTTTCCTTTTGAAAAGTCAACGTGATTCGCTATAATGAAGTAGTAACGTAATTTTACTATCCAAACCTGTTTTGCTCAAGGTGGGAAATAATTTATTATTCCATCCATGGTTGTTACTACCTTGTATGAAATAGTTCTGGCTGGCTCTTTCCAAACGATCATGATTTGCTTGATGTGGTGGCTACACAAAGGTAGTAGGCTTTTACGATTAACCAGCTCCATCGATCATAAATTGATAAGTTGCAAGGCAAAGTGTATTTGCATCAAGAATATGTCATAATCTGCAACCTATTAACAAATCCAACATCTAATGTCAAAACTTAAAATATCCCGCAACCATAATGTTTTGCTGTCACAAGTTCATATGACCATAAAAGTTTGTTTATGTAAATGTAAAAGTCTATTTATGCAACCATAATATTTCATGGAGACGAGTTAATAGAATCATAAAAGTCCATTTATGTAATTGACCACAAAATTTTGCGAGTAAACTATTTAATTTTTACAACCGAACAAGACTATCACCGTCAAATGAGCTAATTAAAGTCACTAAATTTCAAAAGATTTTTTGCTCACACCCAGTATGATTTTTGTACTCGAAGGGGTACAGTTTTTAGTCAAAGACGTGCTTGATGACCATGATCGTTTTTTTACACATGCTGCCAAAAAGATTTGACAGTACTTTTTTACGATCAAGCATGGTTGGTTTTTGTGCTGTGAGAAAATCTACAGGTGCTCTACAAAGTCAGAGCGTATAAAATCCTGCTACCTTCCCTTTATTTAACGACTCCACAATTTGGTAGCTGAATCATCGTTGGAAGGAAATCAAGTCTCGTGCATGCATGTCTTGGGTTGGTCTGCTGTGTGGCCGCCTGGCCGAACCAGTTTTTGCCTCTTGGTCTGCTCCGGAGGGTGGGGGAGTGATTTACTAAATCACTCCCTGAGAGTGAAATAGAGTGTGTGTATATATATATAGTGAAGTTATGCGGTGACTTCAACCTACCCTTATATATATATATCCCGAATCAGTCTATCAGTCTTATTTGCGTTCGTGAGCCGCTAGATGCTTTGCACGGTATTGGACGATGGATTGGTGTGAAGTTACGCGGTGACTTCAACCCAGTAAGGGTAGGCGATTTCAATCCGTGATTTTGGTCCATCGAACGGCTCACACTGTGGTACATGAGCCGTCGGATGGATCGAATTCACTTGGACGGTGAATAGCACCTCACCCCGTTGAAGGTAGCCAGGTAGGGAATCTCAAAACGCGAATTTTTTGACATCGGCTTCAAATAAGAACGCGTCCGCAGATGTCGGATTTAACACACGAACAGCCACAATCCACGTTAGTGTTTTTTTACAAGGAGCCCTTGAACCAGTGGCCGGCCACTCTTTTTTTCTTGGGGATCTCGATCCGTCCACGATGTGTCGATACTCGAGAAAGGTCTGGTCATGGACTCTTGGCTCCCCGCTCATTTGTCCGCTTTTCCTCTCCCCACTGCCGCCACTCCAATAAAAATTACTTCCGCCGTACTAAAATAAATTTACGTTTAAGATTCATTTTAATCTTCAATAAATAATTTTTATAGATTTGATTCACTTTAAAATTTTAATATTTGTACTTTTAAATTTATCATAAGAATTACTTACATAATATATATTTGACTAAACTAAATTTAAATTTATTTTGAATTAGAATGAGTATTTCTTCTGTTTTCAAATTGATATGGTCATTGACTTAAAAAAACTCATTTCAGATGAGATGGTTCAGCGATCAGAATGATTCAAGGGCTCAAGGCAGACAAACGCAGGCCAAACCAAGTGAAGGCGGGTCTGGAGCCTGGGCGCACCGCGCACGAGAGGGCGGCTCGCCGTGAGGTTGCTCATCATCCGGGGCGAACGCGCGCGGCCGGGTCTTGATGTCGGCACGCACTTCGGCGGGGCGCTGCTGCGCCGTGGAGGACGATGATGATCTCGCGGTGTCTCGGGAACACGATCCGAGTGGCGACAACGTACGTCCTTGACTCAGTGGGACTCCTATGTTTTGCCCGCAAGCACGTGAGTCGGTCCTGAAACCGGGCTGGCAGGGGAGTACGACCAGTGCAACCACCGGCTAGTCCATCCAGTCGATCGCGTACGCATCGGTGCACGCACTCAAAGTCGACCTCCACTGTGGGGTGCGCCGCCAGCGGTGCGTGTCGTCGAAGCGACCGCGTTTCGCGTTCCAAAACATTCCGAGGCCCGGCGTCGACTGACGACTCCGTTTAATCGTGTCCTTTTCTTTACCCGGACTTTCAGCACGTTCCAATCGCCGCTCTAAATCCAACCGGCAACTACCCAGCGGGACCTGCCCGGCGACGCCCACCGACCGATCATTCGTCGCCATGGACTGATATAAACAACCGAACGAGACGTGCGGCGTTCCCCAACAAACTCGTCGCTGTCGTCTGGGCATCCTCGAGCAATGGCAGCGATGGACGGACAGGCCGTGTCTACAGACACACTTCACGTGTCAGCTTCCGGCGCACACGTAGCTCCCTCAAACACTCCTATTTCGTTGCGTCGCCCCGACGCTGAGGTCAGTAGCTGGTGTGGTGATCATCATGGAGGCGCCGAAGCGGCAGGGGAGGAGGAGGAGGCCGGGGCACCCGCTGCTGCGGGGGCGCGAGCGCGAGCGCGAGCGGTACACCCACGGGCTGCAACCCAAGCAGATGGAGGCGCTCCGGGCCATGTGCGGCGCGCTCATCCCGTCGCTGCGCGGCGGCGTCGACCAGACCGCCGGTGGAAGCGATAAGGACGAGCTCCAGAGGTTCTACTGCGCCTCCGCCGCCGACGGCTCCATCCCCGACGAGGTGAGTTCGTACGTATAACCGAGACGTACCGACCGATCGCTCGTGTTCATCATCATCGCCCCTACTGCTACCACCTTACGTTTACGTGTTTCCGTTTCCTGATAATAAAAAAACAATCAGGTGGCCGAGCTGGTGACCCGGTGCGTCTGGGAGGCGATGGTGCTGGTGCGCGTGGTGCTCTGGGTGCTCAGCACCAGGCTCGGCACGCTGGCGCTCTGCGGCCGGCTCTGCGTCGCCGGCAAGTTCCCGTACGCCCGCAGGTTCGCCGACATGCCGGTGGAGCGGCGGGAGGAGGCGCTGAAGCGGTGGAGCAGGGCGCGGTGGCTGTTCCCGCTCAAGATCGCCTTCGCGGTCGTCAAGATTCTCTCGCACTACGCGTTCTACACCACGGTACGTGAGCACGTCTCCACGAACTGGTTCTTCACCAGCTAGCTGCTCGACAGTACGCACAGGAGATCAGGGTTTTGGCGATCGCTTCGTCACGTGTTATACTAAAATTGAGTAATCCTGGTAGAAAACATTAGAGAAGTAGTTAGTCCTCTCGCTTACCAACAAGTACTCGATCGCGTCGGTGTGAATCGCCTAGGCTCCGAGCACCGAGACGATCTTTGATCTCCCTAGTCGTTGTCAGCGTTGCGGTGTGCCGCAATATTAGTCACAGTAGTTGAAGTCGACAAGTGACCTGTGTAAACAGTGGCACGGTCCCATTCTGCTTTTGTGGCCATCACTACAACTGCACCACTGTGTCGATCGAGGAAAAAGCCGAATCTGGCACGTGCACATTTTGGCAGCACTGGAACGTCCTATACCACCAAACGATGCACACGATTTCCGCAAGAGTGAGAAACACACGAACTCTGACGAAAGAAAATCGAGCCAGTGTTCTCACCTGGCCACGATTCACGCAAGTACACGCTTTGTTCGGAAGTCGTTGAACACTCGTACCGTCGTACGTCGACACGCAGTGCTGTCACTCTTTTGTGGTTGGAGAGGTGCATGCGTACTGCGCTACTGTTTGGACAGCTCTGCGCACCCAGCTACCGCATCGGCATAAGGTTTACAAATTCATTCAAAACAAAATCGGTCCGATCATTTTATCACACAATCGGTTTTTATTTTAAAAATTTTAAAAATTTGAAATACTAACAAACCAAAAATTCATCAAAATTGAGGGGTAAACCAGTGAGTTTTAAATTTTGAAATCTAAAAACCGATGAAACCGAAAAAAAAAACAATCCATAATAAACCAGTGAAACCGCTTGATAAATAGAAAACCGACCGGCTTTTGATAAAATTCATTCAAATTTTAATTTTTTATTTGAAACGGTTTTCGATCGATTTTTACGATTTTCCACCGGTCCCAGCCGGTTTTACCCGTTCAAACCATAACAAAAACCTTGATCATTGTTCCTTCGGCCAACATAGGGCCAACGGCCACAAATATAATCCAGGGAAACTACTCCAGGAGTACTACATGTATTGGGCCATATTTATACACATACAAATTCAAGTAAAATCTCACAAAGCTACAAGTTATTTTACAATACTATTGCTACATATTTGATTTTTCTTTCAGAAAGGAGCAAAATTTTAGTTAAATTTATCAGTATTGCATTTCACAAAATTGATGTATCGGTGTGAAGTGTACGCCACTACACAGGTTTGGAACAATGTGGAGTATGACCTACAATTTGTATTATGTGATTTAAACCAATGTACAATTTGTAGTTTTGTGAAGGGAGTATCTAATTGGTTTACTATAAATTATCCGTTGAAAAAAGGTTTACTACTGTATAAATTAACAAAGAACTTGTAGTTTTACAACCGTAAAAAAACCTGTACTTTTACAAAAATTTAATCTACAAACTTTTTTACCCACACGTATCTGCAGGTAAATGAGAACTCGGACAACCCAAGTTGGAAAGCAATTGGATATAGCATACCAAAGGTCGATGACCCACGTGAAGAAGGAACGGAAGCAAGATCATCGCCACGGCCCCTGGACGACGGCGTCGTGGAGACCAGGGCACTGAACGACACCACTCTGCTCCGATCACTCGAGGCGAAGGGACTGGCGGTGACACTGGACGCTTCGGGCGCGCACCACACAGTGAGATGCGATGCCGTCGTCGTCGGCTCCGGGTGTGGCGGTGGCGTGGCTGCCGCCGTGCTCGCGGCCGCGGGGCACAAGGTTGTCGTCGTCGAGAAGGGAGACTACTTCACCGCCGCGGATTATAGCTCCGTCGAGGGCCCGTCCATGGAGCGCCTGTACGAGAAGGGCGGCATCTTCTGCGCATCCAACGTGACAACCGTCTTGTTGGCGGGCACGACAGTCGGCGGCGGCTCGGCGGTGAACTGGTCGGCCAGCATCCGCACTCCGGCGGAGGTCACGCGGGAGTGGGCGCGCGAGCACGGGCTCCCGCTGTTTGCGAGCCCGCGGTACGCGGAGGCCATGGACGCGGTGTGCGCCCGGCTCGCAGTGAGCGACGGGTGCCGCGAGGAGGGGTTCCAGAACAAGGTAGTCCGCCGCGGCTGCGAGGCGCTCGGGCTGCGTGCCGACGCCGTGCCGCGCAACTCCTCGGCGGATCACTTCTGCGGGAGCTGCCACCTCGGGTGCCCCACGGGCGACAAGCGCGGCACGGACACGACGTGGCTCCCCGATGCTGTCGCGCGTGGCGCGGTTGTCCTGACCGGGTGCAAAGCCGAGCGGTTCGTACTCGAGAGCGAACCCGGCGAGAACGGCCGGAGCAAGACGTGCGTCGGCCTGCTGGCCACGTGCGCGAGCGACGGCGGAATCACCAAAAAGCTGCGGATCGAGGCCAAGGTCTCCATCGCGGCGTGCGGGGCGCTGATGACGCCGCCGTTGCTCCGCAACAGCGGGCTCAAGAATCGGCACATCGGGCGCAACCTTCACCTCCACCCGGTGTCCATGGCGTGGGGCTACTTCCCGGAGAACAACCAGGAGCCGCCGCAGCTCACGGGAAAGTGCTACGAGGGCGGCATCATCACCAGCATGCACCGCGTCACGGACCGTACGATCATCGAGACGCCGGCGCTGGGGCCTGGCTGCTTCGCGTCGCTGGTCCCGTGGGAGTCGGGCCGCGACATGAAGGATCGCATGCGTCGGTACGCGCGCACCGCGCACGCGTTCGCGCTGGTCCGAGACCGCGGCGCCGGATGCGTGGACGGCGAGGGCCGCGTGCGCTACACCCCGAGCAAGGACGACGTCGACGAGCTCCGCAACGGCCTGCGCCGAGCGCTGCGGATCCTGGTGGCCGCCGGCGCGGCCGAGGTCGGCATCCACCGCAGCGACGGTCTCCGGCTGCAGTGCAAGGGTCTGCGCGACGACGACATGGAGGCGTTCCTGGACGAGGTGAACGTTGAGAAAGGCCCGATGCACCTGGGGACGGGGAATTGGAACCTCCTCAGCTCGGCGCACCAGATGGGTAGCTGCCGGATGGGATCCAGCCCCAAGGATGGCGCCGTCGACGGCAGCGGTGAGAGCTGGGAGGCGGAGGGGCTGTATGTCTGCGACGGCAGCCTGCTGCCCACGGCCGTCGGCGTGAACCCCATGATCACCATTCAGTCAATCGCTTACTGCCTTTCCAAGGGCGTCGCCGAGTCCTTGGCTCAGGGCAAGGGGCGCTAGCTGAGTAGGAGTATGTATCATGCATGCTACAGGCGATTGGGACGCTTAGGCTGTGTTTATTTCAACTTTTCAAGCGGGCTTTTTCAGCTGAAAAGCTGAAACTTGAAAAGCTGAAACAAACAAGGTTTGAAAAGCTGTTTTTTAAAATGCTGAAAAGTTAGCTTCTGAGGAAATGAACTAAAAGCTGAAAATCTCATTCAGAGCTGCTTTTCTGACTTTTGATGTGCAGAGAAGCTAAGTATATATTGCAAAAGCCAATAATCACTACTCCACCAGTCAGTTTTTTAACTAGTCACCAGCCAGCTTTTTTAAAAGCTCAAAAGCTTCAGCTCAAACAAAGAGGCCTTAGGGCTCTCTTTGTTTCAGCTTTTCAGCTGGCTTTTCTAGCTGAAAAGCTAAAAACTGAGAAGCTGAAATAAACAAGGTTCTGAAAAGCTGGCTTTTGAAATACTGAAAAGCTAGCTTTTGCAAAAATGAACTAAAAGCTGAAAAGCTCACTGAGAGCTGCTTTTCCAGCTTTTAGTGTGAAGAGAAGCTAAATGTATATTTAAAAAACCAACATCTAAATTTCACCAGTCAGCTTTTCAACTAGGCACCAACCAGCTTTTTTAAAAGCTCAAAAACTCCGGCTCAAACAAAGAGGGTCTTAATCACCGATAGTTACATATGTGCTTGTAGTTATTAAGTTGACCTTAGCATTTTAAAACTGGAGCGACTGGTTTAAAGTTGGAACTCTAGCTTGAACATGTAATGAAACTTACAAAAAATGTATGAATTATCGACACCCTTTCAAATATTCATAAATACAGATTTGCAAGTTTATACAGGTACTCCCCCATCACAGGTTAAGTGTCTTTCTAGATTTTTACACAGTAACATTTAACTATTCATCTTATTCAATTTTTTAAAATATTATTTATTTTATTTTAAAATGTATTGTTATTATAAATACTTTAAGTATGATTTGTTAATTTTTATATTTTTTCTAATTTTTAATAAAATGAACAGTAAAATAATGATTTCTAAAAGTTAAAGTCACTTTTATTTTGTGATGGAGAGAGCAATTCCTGTATGTGGGTATGAAAATTGACAGACATTTATAAAATGGATGAAAAAATAGGATTAATTTGAAACATGCCGTTACAATTTTGTAAAATTTGAAATATACCATTCGGTCTCACGTGCCATTCACTTGCAGGGTCCCATCTGTTATTGACACATCAATACCATATTTTAAATGCAAAATTATAATGTCATGTATCAAATTCGTCCAAAAAAATATTGGTTTACCAAATACTCATTACATCTCAAATTATAAGTCAATTTTTACTCTTCAAATTTTTTTAAATTATAAGTTGTTATCACTTCTTGAGACAAATTTTTTCTTCTCAATACATCTCCACGTTATGCCCCCTTTACTCCTAGTTTTTTAAATATTCCACTTTTTTCAATTTTTTTAATTCTCGTGTTCAAACACCAAACGACTTATAAAAAGCGACGAAACGAGTAGTGTTTGGCAGCTTAGACCCTCTTTGCAACATAGAAAAAAATTCCATTTTCTACAATTTTTTTAATAAAATTAAACTAATTTATTTGAAATTTCTGCGTTCAAAATCTTAGCCGTGTTTTTTGAGCAAATTTGATATATGCCATTACAATTTTGCAAGCTCTGCAAGTGAATGACACGTGAGTCTGAATAGTATATTTTAAATTTCATAAAATTATAATAACATATATCAAATTAATTTTTTTTTTCCGGGCAAAGTTTAGCCGTGTTTTAGCGATTTTTTTTTTATGGTTTAGGACTCGTTGGCTTCGAATCGGTGCGCGTCTCTCCCCGCATGGAGGCTGCGCGAGGTGCCCAATCTGGGGCTTCGCCGCTTCGGCTGCGGCGGCGGCGCTGCTCGCGGACTCACGATCATGCTCGTGGGAGGCCGCGCCACCCGGCGGGTGGCGCGGGTGCTGAGATCCGCCGGCAGAAGACGTGCAGGTGTCGCTCCGGGCCAAGTGGGCGGTGACCCCGCTGCTGCTCAAAGCCAGGTGAGTTTGCTTCAGGCTCGAGTCGCTGGAGCTGGCACTGGCAGTTTAAGCGGCTATGTTCATCGGGGTGTTCAATTCGACTTTAGTGGGTTTTAGTGAATTATGTCTCTGGAGATTAGCATTTGGGGCCTGGCGATTTGAAATTGGGAGTAGCTGTTACACGGATACCAATAACTTTTTATAACTCAAGTATTCGATTTCGGTGTCTTATGATCTATGCAACAATCCAATGACAAAGGAGCCAAAGCTTCAGGCAGCAATGGAAGTTGTTTCATATTGACTTTTTGCCAGGCTTGCTAGATTATTTGATGACCTACTGCCTCTTTCCAGGGAGCTAGAAGGATAATTCCAGAGTGGACTGATCTGTGGCATGCCAATTTACCGCACAAATCTTACGAGAAAATACTGGGTCTGAAGAAGCCATCCCCTCACCATCTGATGCATCAAAGACGATGACACAGTAGCATTTTACATGTAAGAGACAGTAGCATTTTACATGAAGAGGCAAAATCATGAAGCCAGGCACCACCCAAGTGCACAGGGAAAATCTCATTGTACCTGCATGCCTAGTTTTGATTCGTGAGCCACCGGTACATCCAGATGATAAACAGGAACTGCACCAAAGTGACTAACAGGATGACGGCGGCAACAGGGCCGATGCTCCACCTGCTCGCGGAGCCATGCTTCCTCTGGCGGCGCCGTCGACGGCGGGAAGCCATCCTGCGGTACCGCTGCATCGATTCGAGGAACCGGGAGCGCAGGGTGTCCGTGTCGGTTCCAGCCCAGATAGCAGTGTACAGCTTTGGCGCAGCCTGGTGAGGGTCAGTGGCCTCCTCGTCGTCATCGGAGCAGCTATCGTTTGCTGGCGCCACATTAATTGAGAATCTGCTTGCCGTTGTTGCTTCTGGTTTCCAGGCTGCTTCAGTGATATCAATGCTACATGATATTGTCCGCGTTGCCTTGGATGTGGGACTGGTGATTTTCGTGGCTGTTTCAGCTGGTGAAGACTTCACTGCACCAATTGTACAATCATTGCTAATTTTCTCAGAGATTCTACTTGCCATCCCAAGAATCTTCTTCATGGATCTGTCTGTATCATCACTTGTATCTTCAGAAACAGTTTTCTGTGTTTGTTGTTTGCTGCAGACCAAATTGGCAGGCGTTATGCAAGCCCCCACATTGCAATTGATTTCAACTGCACCACATTCTTTGGATTCTTCATGATTTGTTGAATTAATATTACTGTCATCCTTCTGATCACCAGTGTCACTAACAGCACTAGTTGGACAAAGAATTTCAGTAACCTCTTCCACTTCATCGAATGCTCGTTGCTTGCTGCTGATTAAGCTAGTAGCACAAACTGTTTCAGTACACTCGTCACCTTCATTGGATGCTTGTTGTTTGCTGCAGGGCAAATTGGTATCCAGATTTTGAGCGGTTTCAGTAAAAGGGACGGTTTCAGATCCTTCATGGATTAAACAGCTACTAGTGACACCAGCGGATATCTTTGGTTTTTCTTTTCCTGATGAATTTTCTGGCATCAGAGATGCATTTGCACTTCCATTTGGTGAAGTAATCCGGCTCTTAATATGGTTCTTGTTGACAATATTTGGTAAACAGACAGTAGCTGTAGCGGTATCAGCAAAAGTGACTTTTCCTTTCTTGGATGTCACTTGACTGGAATTAGCCGGGCTAATTTCTTTAGAGATGTTAATATCAACGGCAATATCTTCTCCTTTCTTAAATATATGTTCCTTGCTTTGGTCTGTATTTGAATTCAAATGTTGATCAATTTCAGTAATTTTGATTGCCCGAGACCCTTCTCGGGGTAATTTATGACCAATTGAAGCAGTAACTTTGATAGCAGAAGGATCCATGTTGGTGCCGTCATCAGAAGAACCATTCTTGCTCCTTTTCGACCCTCTTCCATTGCTAAAAACCAACCTGCCAATGGTTTCATGATGGCTTCCATAATCATCAATTATTTGGGATTCCTGAGTTATAGGTTTTGGCAACAAATCAAGATCATTATTCTTAGTATGACCATCAGTGAAAGCAGGACATATTTTTTCCACAGCTGCTGTAACTTTGGTTGGATTAGAAGGAAACGGCAAAGCTGAATCATCCTCAACCTCCTCCTCTTCAGAGACTTCTGTCAGCTTATGCAAGCGATGGCGTGTGGGTCTTGGTATGGACTCCTCCCTTTTACTTTTCATGTTGTCTTTAGACTTGGTACTTCTTGTATTCACTGCTTTTGAGTCAAAGAAGCCCTGAATTTCTTGATAACCAGTATCTGAAGATGAAACTGAATTTTGATCAACATCATCAAGATCTGCAGCCTTCTCTTCAACATCGATATTTTCTTCAGTATTCACATTGCTCTCAAATATGTAAGGGTTCCTGGTATAGTATATGTAGCTAGAACCAGTGGAATACCCATTGACTTGATTGATGTCCTTAATAACTTGCCAATCTGGACCATCAATTGAACACCTTTTGAGCAGCGCAACCGTGCTCATGAAATTAAGAGATTGAAGCCTGGAAGCAAGTGTCTTAATCCATCTTGGCATTGCCCTCAATTCATGATCGAAGATTTGCACTGTTTGGAGCCCATCGGCGTTTACCACCTGCAACTCGGGGCAGTGGCAAATATTGAGGTCTTCAAGAGAAGGCACGTTTGATATACACTTCAACTTGGGAGCATTCCAAACACTCAACTCCCTCAGCGAAACGATGTCCTCAACAGCCTCAAGGATGGGCATATCCACTATGTGTAGCTCCATCAAAGATGACACTAGTCTGAGGCCAGCAGGAAGACGCTGCAGTTCGGGACAGCTCTGGAGCTGAAGTGCCTGCAGAGATGGAAATGTCCCTACCATAATTTCTGCCCATGTCTTGAGCTTCTGCAAACCTTGCAAGTGCAGGGTTTCCAGCTTTGGGAATGGTACCACGTGATGGTGGTGGTCAATGCCCATGAATTCTGCACCAATATCCTTTAGAGCTGAAGAATCTGCTAAGCACAGGGATCTCAGCTCTGGCAGCCGGCCTAATGGAGGAAAGGACTGACAGAAGTTGCAGCCGATGATGTCGAGGTGACGGAGATTGGGGAGGAAGGTCAGTGACAGCCATCTTGGAAATTTTGTCCCAAAGTAATTGGCGATCTTCAGAGACTCCAGACATTGTGGTGGATTCATCTCTTCGAAGATATCCTCAATGTTTCTGACCCCCTCCGTAGTCTGAATATTCCTGATAGTGCTGCTGCACGATAGCTCAAGCTCTCTGAGGCCTTTCTTGGTACCAAGTGACATTTCAGCCGCTTCTGACCTACCTGTAGCCTTTTCAAGGTTCGTAATGTGAAGTATTCTCAACTGAGACAAGTGCTTAAGCTCATCTAGCGGCCAACCATTCCTATCCTTTGCTGATCGCGCCTCTTTGCTCGTCACAGCGAAGCACTGGAGTGATGTGAGGCTTCTTAGATTGCCAACTCTGAATGCTGCATCATTGATTACCGTGCCGGTTTGATCAAGGTCTCTGAGCCTTCTTAGATTCTCTATCCCTTTTGGCAGTTTGTGCAGTGACTTGCAAGCTCGTAGCAGCAGGAATTTCAGGTTCCACAGGTTGCCAATGGACTCCGGAATGGCCTGAATACTTGTGCTAGACAGGTTCAGGTATCTCAGGTAAACAAGATTTCCCAGGTTCTCTGGAACGAGATCTATTGCTGTATCACTGATGTCCAAGATTCTCAGATGTTGCAGCCTTGTAAATATGCTTCTGTCTATTGTCAGTGGGTTTCTCTGAAGAAGCAGCGTTCTTAATCCCTCGAACTTCAGAATCTTCTCTGGTATCGCAGTCAAGTTTCTTGCTGGAAAGGAGACACGCCGTGGCATGGACTGGACATCGCCATCAACAGGCTGTCGATGTGCATCACCTGTCAAGTCTTCGCCCAGCGCGAGCAGCTGCGCTAGAGCACGCACCATGTCGTGCATTGTGCACCTTGTGGCGCCGCCGTCATCGTCTTCCTCTGCCGTCTGAAGAAGGTGCCTTCCAACGAGCTCCTCGTAGTACTCTTCGGCGACCTCCTCGATGCTTGTGTCTGGTCTGATCTGAACAAAGCCTTCGGATATCCACTGCTGCACGAGGACGTGCCTATGGACACCAGTGTCCGAAGGGAACATCGAGCAGTACAGGAAGCATTGCTTCAGGTGGCACGGGAGGTCGTCGTAGCAGAGGTAGAGCGACTTCATGGCGTCGTCGGGGAGCCCCTTCACCGACCACGCCGGGCTCGCGAGCACCTCTGCCCACTCATCAGCGCTCGCGTTCCGTGTCCCCAGGACGCCGGCGACCACCTTGATTGCCAGAGGCATGCCACCGCACTTGCTGACGATCCTCTCTCCGACACTTTTCAATGCGCTGGCCGCCGTCTCGTCGACCTCATGGGCTGCTGAACGGAGCAGCAGCCAGCCGTCGTCCACGCCGAGCTTCTTCACGCGGTGGACGTGGTTGGCGCCCACCTCCCGAGCAATGCTGTCGTGCCGCGCCGTGACCAGGACCTTGCTGCCGTGGCCAGCGCTCTCGAGCGGGCGCCTCAGCACGTCCTCCCACACCCCGCCGTACCACACGTCGTCAAGCACGAGCAAGAATCTCTTCTTCTCCACCAACCGGCTCAGCGTCCTCCCGAGGTCGGCGAAGCTCTCGCCGCCCGTCGTGTAGCCGCCGAAAGCGTCAATGACCTGGGAGAGCAGGCCGGCCTCGGTGTGCCCCCTGGGAATGCGCACCCATGACCTCGCCTCGAAGCTGCGCCGTATCCTCTCGCTGCGGTACACTTTCCCCGCCAGCGTGGTCTTGCCAATGCCGTCTGGCCCGACGATGGCGACGACCGTGCAGCTGGTTTGCCCGTCCGTCTCTGTCAACCGGCGCAAGAGCTCGTGCGCGTCGTCTTCAATCCTTGTACCGACGACGTCGCTGTTTGGAAGAGCCCGGATTCCCTGCTGAGATTTCCGGTGCCTCGGTGCTGCCCGAACTTGAGTGTCGTGATGATCGCTGAAGGATGAGCGGAGCTGAAGCTTGTGCTTCTCCTTCAGGATAACCTGCAGCTTCCGGTTCAGATTTTTTATGTCAGCGGCCATAGGCTCCTCCGCGTCGCAGCAGGAGGATAGCAGTAACCGAGGAAGAGCCTGCAGAGGAGAACAAGGACGAATCAGCGTCAATGAACAAAAAGAGCGTGCCCACAGGTTGTGACACGGTAGTGATCGATTCACTTGCCTGGCAGTGGTGATGCTGCGGCTGCGGCTGCGGCTGCTTGTGCTGTTCCTGGGCGTCGAGTCGCCGCGCAGCGACCCTGCATCGGTCGACGGCTCCGTCCGCCTCGTACGCGACGGCGCGCACATTGGCCAGCCACCGCGCGGCGGCATCGTCACCGCGCGCCGCCCGCGCCTCGGCGTCCCGCACCGCGGCGCCCACCCGTTCCAGCCGCGCCGCGAGCCGCTTTGCCTCCGCCGCGACGCCCATCCTCCGCGCCACCTCCCCGGTCACCGCGCCGAGCCACCGCACCGCGGTGTCCGGCACGAAGGCGCCAAGCACCGCGGCCATGGCTCGATCCCCTCTGCTCTTCCTTGGCACGACTCTTCTTGCCACCGGTTCTGGTTACGGTTTCACTTTCTTCTCGCCGAGACTAACTACTGGGGATTAGAATCATCATATCAATCATCAAAAGCGAAGGAGAGAAGCAACGCGATTAGTCAACCCTAATTAATCAGTGATCAGAACGTGATTCGAGCTAACACGTCCCGCGCGTCGCGTCATGACGAGCGCCGGCCGCGGGTAGGCTGCATCCATCAATCAGAGCCGGTTCATGACAAGGCAGAGAGTATTTTAGGAACGGATGATCTCGTCATCCCAGTAGTTTAAGTATATTTGGAAATGGTTTCGTTGTCTCGACCGTGACCGGAGGCGTATAAATAAATCCACACGAGATCGAGAGTAAAAATAAGCTGGTACCTTTCGTTCCGAACTGTTCCGTGATACTACTACTAGTATTGTGGAACAGTCTTGTAAAAAAGTTCTGGATAGGTTCAGAGGTGTACGAACATGACATCGGTATGCAGGTTCATATCGAAATGGTGTAGACTTCTGGCAGATCATTTGAACATTCAACTTGAACGTTTCTCATCACCACCAACGTGCTGTCCGGTGCAACCAAATTTACAATTGACCTGCCACGCATATTCAACTGCATCTAATCGATTCGTGGAGACAACTGGGCGACACCGGTGATGCGCTGTAATGACATGGATAAAATTGTTAATGATAGATACTGTGTCCCCTAAAGAAATCAACTGTTTTGGTGAATCGAATCGAAGAAAACGAGTGGAGAGGCCCAAGTCAAGAGGAAAGAAAAGGAAATGAAGAGAGGCCGAGACGTGGGTAGATGTAAAGCTGGGCATTCGGGCCGGGCTCTTCGGGCCAGGAGGCGGCCCGTTGATTTTGGCCTGGCCTGGACACGGCACGGCCCGGTGTTAGGCGAGCCCGTGCCGGCACGGCTCGGTGGGGTGGGCCGTGCCTGGGCCGACCCCCAGGCATGGGCACGGCCCGAAAACTAGCCGGCCCGGTATTCGGCCTGTTAGCCACTAGAGGCCGACCGCCCG
>BCLF01000017.1:3467496-3496107 GCA_001602275.1 Zoysia japonica
CGTCGTGCTGGGCCGTGCTCGGGCCGAGCCAAAAGTACCGGGCCTCAGGCCGGCCCAGTTAGCCAGCTATATGGAGCGGCTTGCCATTAGCCCTTGAGCAGGGTCGAGGTTCCTCATAGAAGAAATCTAGAGGTTGGGTAGTCAATGAAGACATGGATGTTATGACATTGGAGGGCATAGTGTGGAGATATGGCGGCGGCGGCGGCGGCGATGGTTTGGTTAGATGATTTCTGAGCTCGGGTTAAGTCATGGAGATTTGTGCCGTTACTTATATTGATGCTTCGTGGGCTTGGTGGGTGCTAGGGGGGCATAGAAAATAAGAAAATGGGCCATTCGCTAGATTGATATGATATGGGCTAAAATCTAGCCCAATCCAACCCACTCTGTCTTCTTCTACTCCCCTTTTTTTTCATTTTTGAGAGATAAGAAACTACACTGGGACTAGCTATCGACACTCATGGCCATCCCACCACTTTTGTTCCTCTTTAATTGTTTCGCTTCGAAGTGTCCCCCTTGGTTATTATGTAGGAGCCCATTCATCCCTTGGTCAAAGAGGGCATGATTCTACGCCTATGATCTTAACGACAATGAGCTATAGTTCTTTCGGATTCAGCACAATTTCAAATTGTACATCATGTCACTCCAGTCAAGGTAGCATTTCAGATCATTACCGACCATATACTAAATAATCAAATTCTTTTTATTTTTCAATCGCCATATGTAATTAACCTAAAAAATGAGTTGAGGTGCAATAATTGTACAACTAGTGCTATGCCAATCTATAGTTTACGATATCTATATAAGTCAGGTTCACTCACTGGCATAAATTTTTCTAAAGTTCGATCCACATTCACCCACGTCATCAATAATGATCACCATCACAATCCTTCAAATTTGCTCATGCCTCAATGATGGATTTTCCAGATTCTGGCTCCATTTAATCAGGGGCCCCCAGTTTAATTAGTCTGCACGGTGGTGAACTCCCAGGTGCCCGCGATGCGCAGGCGGCCCATTTAGCATGAATGGGCCTCGCACAAGTTGGGTTGACCGCAGGGTCAGCAGCCGTGTGCTGGCGGGGAAGCGGACGAGTGGAAGTAGCCCGCCATTGCTCTTTTGGGCTTTGTCAGTGGAGAGCGAGCCGCGGCCTACGGCTGCTGTAAGCCGAAAACCGTTTCACTTGGTGCTTCGTTACGCACACACGGCACACCTTGATCTTTTCTTCTGCACGTGGTCTTCCAATTTCCAAGCCGTGGTGGTTTTGTTTTTAGTGGAATTGTGAAAGCGTATACACACATCAATCGGGAGACGTTCGACACATGAACTTGATAAAGTACCGGGAAAACGACGATACTTTAGCACCCTGCGGTAGTGAATAGTTAGAAGCATATGCCAGGGGGTGTTGTGCTCTCGTAAATTCCGTGGCTGGCGGTTGGCGCACGAAACGTCGCCAGACCATTTCTTTTTCCATCTTCATGCTCAGGGAAGACTGACGATCGAGAAAGTGCCGGTAGACGCCACAAGCACTCGTACGTGGCCGTGAAAAATCCGGTTCCCCGAATCTTTACTTGGACCCTAAAAAAAGAGAAGAGAGGGAGGAACGTGTAACCGTTTCTCGGCGGGACTCGTCACCGTCGAGTGAACGTGCGGTGACGCCACGCCCCTCCCCTTCCAGAAAAGGTGAAAAGCATCACTCTCTCTGTGGTCGTTACTCACCGGTAGCAATCATCTGCAGGGCTCCACCTCCACCGCACCGCGCTGCGCCGTCTCCGTCAGTGGCCGCGCCACCACATGCCGTCTCTGAAGTGGAGAGCGCACGATCCACGCAAAGCAGCGCGCATGCACAGAGGGAAAAGTTTTCTCTAGCGCCTCGAATTTGAAAACCACCGGAAAATCCAGCGGCTGTTGGGAGCGCACGTGAACTGTGGGCGTCGAGGTGGAGCCCGGGCGGCGCCGACTGCTGGACACGTCGATGTGAGCCGGAAATTGGATATCCGCGCGCGTCCAGACGCGAAACCGGGGAAATGTGAAGGGGAGGGAGGCTCCGCCTGGGTTCCGGTCGACGGCCGGAAACCGAAAGGAGGAGGGTTCCGGCCTGGGGCCACTGGTTCCTACGACTTTTTCTTTGGAGATGGGACCGGACTATAGGGGTAAAACCGGGTCAAAGAAAATAAAATAGAATTGTGAGAGTTGAATCGAATTAGAATTAAATTAAAATTTTATTACTTTTAAATTAAAATTTAGTAAAAATTAAAATAATTTGTAAAAGAATCTCTAAGCTGGACACGGGAGAAGATACACGTCGCCCTTTGCAATTGCAAAAAAGATTGGTGCTGGACTGCCGGTGGCGCGACCTTTCCACCGGAGCGAAGGCGAAAAACTGCGACCGCACTACTGATACACTAAGGACTCATACATGCATTTAGCGGAAGCATCACGATTGATGTTCCGTTCCGTTCTCTCTCTTCGTCACTCCTGTACTGTAATCTTCAGCAAGTTAGCATTTAGGTTTTCATTGTAACGCGAAAATTTTTCTGTTTTTTTGTGTTTTTTATAAAATTAAATTAATTTTTGCGAGATTTTTGTAAAATTTTTATATTTTAATTGAGGGCTTAGCGTTCTTGTGTTTTTTTTTCTATAAATTAAATTAATTTTTACGGAGATCACAATTGTATTCCTGCATCTGACTATCTGAGTTTGATAACTCGTGGATCGAGGAGTAGGAACACTAGTCCTCCTATCCTCCGTTTAGTACGGAGAAGATCAGTTCGAACTTCCGAGCGACACAAACGTCAAAACCGGTCGCCGTCCCGTCGACAACTCGGTCGTCGTTTGTCGGCAACGGCACGGAGCCGCAAAGCCGCAGGGTCGCGGGCCCGCGCCCGTCCCCGGGGATGCACGCGCGACGACGCAAACGCTCGCGTCCCGAAGGCGCGAGCGCGACGACGCCGACGCCCGCGTCACCGGCGCGGATCCCAAGCCCGGGCTCCACACGTCGCGTCCACGGCAGGTTTGGCGCCCGTGACAAGGCGTGGCGCGCCGCCCGCCGGCTGCAACGTGCACGGAAGTGTGGACGGACGCTTGCATGGCTGCCGGCGGACGGCCCCCACCACCGCATCCTGATTTTTTTATCCGTTTTCCATGAAAGAATTCGCAGTGGATGTGGATCACCCGTCCAGCTCTGTGCGTGGCTGAAATCTCAGCGAACGGCGGACAAATTGGGGTCGTGCCCGTGGTGGCCCCATGCGACGCGAACTGACTGAATCATAGAGCAACTTTAAATTTTCTTTTGAACCGATCGAATGGCGATCGGCACCTTACAGTAAAGAAAACGTTTGAAGAGGTTACTTTTCAGTTTCCGGTCTCTCTTTGACGCCGACGGAGAAAGGGCAACCAAGTTGATCGGTGCTGTCGTCAAGTCGGCATTTTGAGTCGACATCGCGGTAAGAATATTGTTTCAGACATATTAGAGACGATCACTTTAATCGGTTTACCTTCGCTTATGATCTTTAAATAAACACAGACAGTGATTGTTACTCGTACATGGCAAATAGGACACCGTGCCGTTTGATCACTGTGTACTTTCATAATTAGAGTAGTACTCTATCGGCTTTTAAATTATTGACGCCATTGGTTTTTTATATCAATTTTGGTCATTCATTTTATTAAAAAAAATTATTCTAATGTATAAAATTATTAGTTGTAATTTAAATTTCACTAACGATAAATTAAATAATAACAAAATTTTACACAATTAAACAATTTTTTAATAAGACGAATGGTTAAAGTTAAAGTTAAAAATCAACAGTGTCAATAATTTAAAATCAGAGAGAGAGTA
This sequence comes from Zoysia japonica, assembly GCA_001602275.1. NCBI lineage: Eukaryota > Viridiplantae > Streptophyta > Magnoliopsida > Poales > Poaceae > Zoysia > Zoysia japonica. Next base: position 3,471,332 of record BCLF01000017.1, read on the forward strand.
ATAAATACCGGATAAAAGGATATTACAAGTTGAAGCAGTCTTTAGTTGTTTTGTACTCTAACTTTATAATGAAAGGCTACATCGCTGCATGGCTGATGCTCGCTCATGGCGCTTGAGAAGATCACATACTTAAAAGCTTACCATCTGTCTCTCTAACTGTTCCAAGTATTTAAAATCCCTAAAAAGCGATCTTACTGTAATTTGCCAATACGGGATTATCGCATGATTTTTTCTGAGCGCTCCGTGACAGCTGAAAGTAAGCGACCAGCCCAAAAGCCATTGTAAAGGACGCTCGCAAGTTGCAGCGCACAGAATCCAGCATCTCCACCACAGTTGGTCAGTCATTCTCTCGGTCACCACGAGATTACGCAGCAGGCACCACCATACACGCGCATCGATCCAAAGCGGACTCGATTCGCACCACACGTATTGCTCCCGAAGAGATTCCGATCCGCATTCTACAGGCCGATAGGCGTGCAAGTTTTGTTGGTTCTCACCGGTGGATAACTTTCGCTGCACGCGTTTCACCTGGGCGCAACGGATTGTGACGCCGACAGACAACCGTCGACGAGACGCCGAGAGACCGACCCCGACCCGGACCCGGCCCGCGAATTGCTACCAAACGAACCCAAGTGGAGGGAGAACGGAGAAGTACTTCTACCAGTAGAGCCGCCCGCGGTGGTAGCCACCTTTTTCTCGTCCTCCTTCCTCTGCATCCAGAAGGGAGAAAGAAGGCCCACGCGCCGCTCCGCCGTCGTCTTCCTCGCAGCTTCTCTCGCCCTGCCACCGCACCCACCGCGCGAGCGAGCGAGCGACTCCGCAGCGCGAACAACTCCGCAGCACCGCGCGGCGCGGGATAAACCTCGCGGTTCGTTGGAACCGGTCCGATAGAAATCCCGCCGGTGCGCGCCGGGTCGCTGTCCCGATTCCCGCGAGCGAACGCGGGCGCCGATTCGATACGAATCCCGGCGTAGGGGGCCGCCGGCTGTTCGGATCGGCCGCGGAGCTAGGCGGTTACAGAGGCGAGGCGGAGCCGCCGCGGCGGCGCGGGGGATGAGATCGTTCCGCCAGCAGATCGTCCGGATCGCGTCTCCGATCGGGTTCGGGCTCGCGGCGACGAGCAGGGACTAGCGTTTGGTTTTGGGGAGGAGCGCGCGGGTGGGCGGAGATGGTGAACGGCAACATCTTCCACTGCCGGAAGCACTCGTGGCCGGCGGAGGATTTCGTCGGCCGGACCGCGCTGCAGCTGGTGAGGACTTTTCCTGCGTTCACCGACTAGATCGGCGGATGTACTTTTGGTTCTCGCTTGTGTGTTTTTCCCCCCTGGTGGTGGTTCCCGGGACTGATGTGGACGCGGGCGGATGGGTTCCCTGCAGTTGGACTTCGATGGCGGGGCGCCGCCGGAGCAGGCGTGGAGGAGGAAGCTCAGCAGCCACGCCAACTTACTCAAGGAATTCAGCGTCACCTTCATGGAGGCAATGAGGATGGTACGGATGCCACATGGTTTTTGTGGTTCCCTCTGCTTGTTTTTTTTATAACTTTGTTAGTTCCAGTTGTTGATGCCTGCTGCTGACACCTGGTCCTGCAATCTGGAAATTTCAGATGAGCCTCGGCCTGAGACTCTGGTCCTATGTGCGTGAAGAGGCTTCACACGGAAGGGTAAAGTCAGCTACTCTTACACATGCTTGTTGGATTAAAAGGTTGCGAACTGATGATCTCCGCTCTGATTTTGTCCTTGCAGAAAGCCCCAATCGATCCGTTTACAAAAGAGCGCTGTAAGCCATCAGCTTCGCAGGGCGTGCCGCTCGGTGGGATGGGGTGTGTCCACGTTTGCTGATGATTTTGCTTCACTGACCTTCTTACATGCTTGCATTCTGAAGGATTTTTATCTTGATATCAGTAGATTGCTTTTGCAGGAGTGGTAGCATTTCAAGAGGGTTCAGGGGAGAGTTTAAGAATTGGCACGTCATACCTGGCCTTTGTGAGAGTTCGCCCGTCATGGAGAACCAATTCTCTGTAATGCTTCCATCTTATCTTGTACTGCTTGCTAGCAACTTTGAATTTTTGTTAAGGGACAGATGCCCAATACTTAGTTGGAGTCTTCCTTGTTACAGTCCATATTTTACTATCTTTCAAATAAATTGCACTATCATCTTTTTCCTGGGTCTCACAAGGCTCAAGGCATGAATGGTTACTCTATATCACATGTTCTTCCAGATATTTGTATCTCGAGATGGGGGAAACAAAAAGTACTCATCAGTGTTGGCTCCAGGACATCATGAAGGTTTGACGTAAGTCGTCAATCTGTTTTATTTGCTCCAAATTTGCTAATCTATGGGCAAACTGTCCTGCCGAAACCACTTGCCTTGCAAATTATGTCTGCTTGAACAAGAGAATTTATAAACTACCTCATTTTCTGGAGTCCAAATGGGCATTAGTTTTTGTTGATGATTATTCATATCCATGCACAAGCACTTTCCAGCAAAGCGGATGCATCATGCGTTCTTGACTTATTATCTGTTATTTGCCTATTTTGTTTTCTGTATTTTCCTTTTGAAATCTATCTAGATAAAACAACTTCCCATTCCATGTCAAAAGTTACATTTTAATTTACGCTCAATTTGTGATAGAAAGTCCAAATGTAGTGTGCAGATCTCAAGTGAAGTTTATAAAGGGCTATAGGTATAGATGTTGCTTAGGGGTGTATAGTTTTGGTCCCAGTGAGGTGCTGCATTGGTGTGGTAGGGCTGCTAATTGAATAGCCACTATCTTAGTCAGAATCTCTGTTTTTCCTTCTTGTATTTTCTGGAGAAGGACACTTATTTGATATCCTTTTTTGTGCGTGATTCAGGAAAAATAGTGACCCTGGAATTTCTTCATGGGACTGGAATTTAAGTGGTCAGCACTCAACCTATCATGCACTGTTCCCTCGTGCGTGGACTGTTTATGATGGTATGCCACTGTGGACCTGTGTGGTAACATTTCTTAAAATTTGGTTTACCAGGAGATGTATTATTATTTTTGCGTCTGCCTACCGAGAGGCGTTGATGCTTTAAGAAGGCATTGTAGTTTATTAAGTTGGTTATCTTTGTTTTGGTGACATGGCTATTTTGACCTTTTCAATAGAACTTGGCATGGTTTTCACTGGAGTCTTATGAAGTTTTCCGTTACTGCAGGTGAACCAGATCCAGACCTTAAAATTTCTTGTCGCCAGATATCACCTTTTATTCCTCATGATTACAAGGATAGCAGCCTTCCAACATCTGTCTTTGTGTACACTGTAAGTGGCTGACATAATTATTTTTATGTTATTGGAAACTTTTGTAGATACACATTGGTAGGTTCCTATTTTCTACTAACAAGGATGTATTGAAAATGCTACTCTGGCAAATTTATGCAAGAGATTCCTGTTAACTGGAATTCATATGTGATAAATTTGTGATCACTATTATCTGATTTTAGCGTTAAGTTTATTTGAGTGTTTCAGAAACAAGTGTATGCAAAGGTTCCCATTATATTTACCGATGTTTATTTGAGTATTTGAGAACTAGCAGTATGCAAAAGAATCCCATCACATTTTATTTTTGAAGTGCCAATTATCCATGTATACAATTTATTGAAGAACAATACATGTCACTATTGTTTTTTTGCTATCTGCTTTTCACTATATGTTTTTAATATGAATACCTTTTCTCTGATCTGATACGTTTTTTTTTTTTGTTTTTTCGTTTATTATAGCTAGTGAACACAGGGAGAGATCGTGCAAAAGTAAGCCTGTTAATGACATGGGCGGTAAGCACATATATAAATTTAAGTACTCTTAAAATATATTCTCTTCATATAACACCATTTCTACATGGGACATTTGACATTGTGAGCTAACTTGTGATCTACTTTTGTCGCTGGGGGTGCATGATCACTTTTATATTGCGTTTATTTTAGGCAATATTGTTTTTTTATTTGATAAGGATTGTGGTAAGATAATTGATCGTTGTAGTATGTATTGCTAAAAATATCAGCAAATATCTATGTTTAAAGTACAACCACAGAAGTTAAAAATCCCATTGTCATTAAATCTTTCTTAAAATATCCTTGTAGTGATATTATTTTCTTAATGACAGAACTCTATTGGAGGTTTTTCACACAATACAGGAGGCCACTACAATGAGCCCTTCATGTGAGTACATCTGTAGATATAAAATATATACTTGTATCTGTGCGACCTTTGGGATTGTCCTTGCTCATAATTTGATCTTATGATATGGGCAGTGCGGAAGATGGAGTATCAGGAGTGCTTCTGCATCACAAGCAAGTTCTAAACTGGGCCTTCTTTGCACTGATGATAGCGTTTTTGATGTATTGTATAAAGTCTAACAGGCATGTATACATTGCAGAACAGCGAAGGATAATCCACCTGTCACTTTTGCTGTTGCGGCCTGTGAAACTCAGAATGTCAATGTGACAGTCTTGCCAGTATTTGGCCTTTCTGGAGAAAACCATGTTTCAGCAAAGGAAATGTGGGACATCATGAAACAGGTAAACACTTCTACCTTTTTTACTCAGTATCTGTTTGGATGATTTTTCTTTCATGCTGTTCTGTGAAAAGCAGTTTTATCTCTCTCATGACACCCTCATTTCATGTTTTTACTTTATATCATCTTTCAGAATGGCCATTTTGATCGGGACAATTTCAGTTCTGGATCCAGTATGCCTTCTTCTCCAGGACAGAAACTCTGTGCAGCTGTCTCAGCCTCTACATGGGTAGAGCCACATGGTAGATGTACTGTTGTGTTTGGTTTGTCTTGGTCCTCGCCTAAAGTAAAGTTCCAGAAGGGATGCACATATAACAGGTTAGTTTTCCCTTTCTTTAATCAAAATATACAATGCCTTTGATTCTGTATATCGCATGGTCAAGCGTCGCATAGCGATGTAGTTACTCGTCTTGCTTCACCTTTTTATCACATTAAACAAATGACTTAAAAATTAGTTGCATTGGAGTACTGAACACTAAAGGCGTTCAGAAGTTTGTACAAAGTAGCTCTGTAAATCTGAAGATTCATAAATGTGATGTTTTGTTGCAGGAGGTACACCCAATTTTATGGAACTTCTGAGAGATCAGCTGTTAATTTGGTACATGATGCCTTAACAAGTAAGTTTTCTTTTCCAGTTGCTAGAATTCATAATATTTTGACTATGCGAGCTTTAAGATGCATTACTTAATTTCATGTCATTGCTGAAATTATCTGCTTCTATATACATGCTGTTTATCTTTTGTGGGGACCTTTAGGCTTTTGCTACTGATTGCTTTTTCATAGTGTGTAATTGCGTTCCCAATATCTCCTATATTGAAGCTGTTCATCTTTTATGGGGACCTTTAGCTGCTGTTGCTTAGTAAGTGTGACTAATTGCCTTCCCAATCCAGCCATCTTGAAAAGATTTCAATGATTTTACGAGGAAATGTGACACATTTGTCCTTAGGTTACTGATTTAATCACTTTATCACTTTCCTACGATCGAACTTATTTTGTTGGATACTTGTTTTGCAGAATATAAACTGTGGGAAGAAGAAATTGAGAAGTGGCAAAACCCGATACTCAAGGATGAGAGACTTCCAGAATGGTGTGTACTCTACAAGTGTTGCTTCTACAGGGTTATAATTGCTGTAGGTAGACGAATAGAAGCTGCTGAGTAATATATGTCTACTGAGTAGTAAATATACTAAGATCTACATCAGCATACGTCTCTTAAGTGCCCTGTTTGTACTCCCCATTCAAACCAACCTCGCCAACCAGTAACAGGTTATGCCCCTGCCACTCTGCATTCTGTAAACCATGTCACCAACCACATTAAAAAGATTAAGCCAAACGAAATTCAACTGTATGATGGAAGTTTAATTGCATAGTGCTACTATGCACATGCAAGGAGGAAGAAGGATCGAGGACCAGTTGCAGGGATCTAGCTCCCTTTTCTTGCAATCCCTCCCGCTTTTCTCGAGTTGTTTGGACTAGGTTGACAGGTTAAGTCCCTGCCACTCTGCTTGCTGTAAACCATGTCACCAACCACATTAAAAAGATAAAGCCAAAAGAAATTCAACTGTATGAGCATAGTGCTACTATGTGCATGCAAGGATGCAAAGAGGAAGAGGGACTGAGGACCAGTTGCAGGAGTATTGTTGTTTGGACTGCCTAATCCTCGATCCCCTATTTAAGATGCTTCCGTTAACCTAGCTGGCTTCTCCTTGGTGCATGGGTTGGACATACTGGCTCTTGGTTGATTATTTTAGTTTTCATTTTACCAGGCATATGGGTTAAGCACTTACAAAATGTAGTAGTTAAATATTATCGTCCATACAAAGAAAACAAAATTGATTGTAGATTAATCGTGTGTCAAATGCTTGCAGGTATAAGTTCACTCTTTTTAACGAGCTTTACTTTCTGGTTGCTGGGGGGACTGTTTGGACAGGTATGCTGTATTCCACTTGATGGTAGTCAAATTAGCACATTTTATTACGTGAGTGTTAGTGGTATATTTTTTACTTCCTATTTATCCTTTTGTTCTGGAAGATTATTAATATTTACTGAATTTTCTTTGGCCTGGAATGTTTGCACTTACTTTTTGAGTGCGAATAATCTTATACTCTTCTCTGTTTGGTCATGTAGATGGTCAAGCCCCAGCAATTGAGGAGAAAACTAGTCCTGGTTCCAATCAATTGAGGCCCTCGAAAAAGGGTACTAAAGACTCCAAACCAGCATCCGTTCATGATAGCCAGGTCAAGCGGACAGCAGAGCAAGTTCATGGAGGTTACATGAGTAATAGTGAAGACCGTAGTGTATCAAAGTTTGCAGCAGTTCATGGGCCACAAATGCAAGAACAAACCAATGGATATAAGTCGAAAGAACCAATTCCTTATTTGATCTCCAAAGATGGCCCTGAACATGTTGGCAAGTTCTTGTATTTGGAAGGAGTGGAATACATCATGTGGAACACATATGATGTGCATTTCTATGCATCATTTGCTCTCCTTGATTTATTTCCAAAAATAGAGCTGAGCATCCAACGTGATTTTGCCAATGCTGTCCTCTATGAAGATCATAGGAGGGTAAAATTTTTGGCTGATGGTACTTCAGGGATCCGCAAGGCTAAAGGTGCGGTTCCTCATGACCTAGGAACACATGATCCGTGGCATGAAATGAATGCATATAACATTCACGATACAAGCAAGTGGAAAGATCTGAACCCTAAGTTTGTGCTCCAGATATACAGAGATTTTGCTGCTACAGGTGATATGTCATTCGGTAGAGATGTATGGCCTGCAGTTCGTGCTGCCATGGACTATATGGATCAATTCGACCGTGATGGTGATGGGCTCATTGAGAATGATGGATTTCCTGATCAAACATATGATGCCTGGACCGTTCATGGAATCAGTGCTTACTGTGGGTGTCTTTGGCTTGCTGCACTTCAAGCTGCAGCTACAATGGCCCATCGCCTTGGGGACAGACACTTTGCTGAAAAGTACAAACTCAAGTTCATGAAAGCCAAAGCAGTATATGAGGCAAAGTTATGGAATGGGTCTTATTTCAATTACGACAGTGGTGCAAGTAGCAACAGCCGATCCATCCAGGCTGATCAACTAGCAGGACAGTGGTACACTGCCTCATCAGGCTTGCCCCCACTTTTTGATGAGCACAAGATTAGAAGTGCGTTGCAGAAGATATTTGAGTTCAATGTTATGAAGGTGAAAGGAGGACGAATGGGAGCTGTAAATGGTATGACTCCAAAGGGAAAGGTGGATGATACATGCATGCAATCTCGTGAAATTTGGACTGGTGTTACATATGCCGTTGCTGCAAATATGCTGCTACATGGGATGGAGCACCAAGGTTTTACCACCGCAGAAGGAATTTTTATTGCTGGGTGGTCAGAAGAAGGATATGGGTATGCATTGCCTTGTTCTTTATAGAGCAATTTCAGATTTTCAGTTCTTCAACTTTCCATATTGATTATGCAGTAACGTTCTTGGTCCTTTTTGGTGCTTCTGTTCCATGTTAATCAAGGACTTACATTTTGTTTCTCCAGTGCTTACTTTATATTGCTCGACTCATCCAAAAGATGTACGGAGTATGTAGTTATTTTTTATAACATGAGTTTACTGTGGTACTGCAGGTATTGGTTCCAAACACCAGAAGGATGGACCACAGATGGGCATTATAGGTCGCTCATATACATGCGGCCTCTTGCCATCTGGGCAATCCAGTATGCTCTGTCTCCCCCGAAAGCAATTCTTGAGGCCCCAAAAGTAAATCTAATGGACAGGATTCACATATCCCCTCACATGGTCCGGGGAATAAGTGAGATAAGCATTAGAAAGGTAGCGCCTGATAATAGATGTTTTCCTAGCTCTGCCTTCAATTGTGAATGCTGATCCAAAGATAACATGCTACTGCTGAGTAATCTATCAATCTTTTTCGGCTTACTCCTCGATCCCCTCAAAGTTCAGAGGGAATCAAGGAGTTTTTCTTGAGTCAGAGATATATCTAAGTAATCACACAAATCTCACAGCTCGAAGAATGAGCTCTTGTTGTATACTTGCACAGTAAACTATTTATAAATATAATCCTTTTGCATCAACCTACGGCTGAGCTTCTTTTTTTTGGATATATGAGTGGGATATTTCTCATGAAGAGAGATGGAAAGGAGTGGTTAACTATTTGAGTACCTCCCTCATCTCAATTTACTTATCACTCTACATTTCTCAAGTTTTCCTAAATTACTTGTCAAGCTTACATTTTAATATGTTTTATGTCTCCTCGATGTATTTATATTTCTATATATTCTCATTTTCTACGAACTTTACTCTTTACCATCTTAGTCCTCATGGTCAGAGCCAAAATGAAACTAAATTGGGATTAGAGGGAGCAAGTGTTTTGGTGTTATTATCTCCATCCTAAAAAGAATACATTTTTAAATTTTCAAACCTCACTTTAACAGTGATATATAAATTCGTTTGATTGTATAGAAATGATCAAATTCCTAAAAAGCACTGGCAATATAGAAATGAAATTATTTTGGCACTAGAGGTAGGATAGTTCGGAGATTTGCCCTGCATCGTTTCAGAAAACGCAGCCGGATCCCCTGCCGCAGTGCTCGCCCTCCTCACAAAACGTGGTCCATCTTATTGGTTCTGCGTCCATTTCTAAATGTTTCTGCTGGTTGTGGGGAGAAGTGTGTTGCGTGGTCGAAATGTGTCATTCTTGTGGGCAAGATTGTCGTTGCTGTTTCACCATTTTTTTCTGGAAAGGCTAGTAAATTGAACATATGGTTGGATCGTTCTGCCTTTGTAGTGTCTTCGTTTCTATACCTATAAAATGTTACAAGATGTACAAAACTGGAGCATTGATTCAGACTCTGGGTGAAACGCTTATTATTTGCAGCGTTTCTAGAATCAATAATTTGCCATTTTTAAGGGTCTGTTTGAGAGAGATTTTGCAGTTGTACTCTCTTCGTTCTTTAATTGATGTCGTCGTTGACTTTTAAATTCAACTTTAATCATTTGTTTTATTCAAAAAAGTTTGATAAATTTCATATATTTTGATATAATTTGATTTATCATTAGAATTATTTGAATCACAACTTAAAATGTTACACATTCGAGCAAATTTTTTAATAAAATGAATGATCAAAGTAAAATTTAAAAATCAACTACAATGTCAATTAAAAAACGAAGAGAATAAGTCAGGCAACGTCAATTAAAAAACGAAGAGAATAAGTCAGAAGAGAAAAATAAGCTATAAGCTAGTAAAATCACAAAAACTGACTTATGTGTTCACACGACAAAAACTATAAGCCAGGACATAAATACGGTCATGTGGTTGCGTCAGCGTAACCGCAGCGGCTGCCCGGACAATGTCAGATTAATCTCTGATGGTGCCCGTAGCTGCACCTGCAGCATCAAGCAACGGCCCCAATCCAAGCTGCGGTGCCGATGATCGGTAGGACAGGCGGCCTCGAGTTCGTTAGATCCCGCATGATGTCAAAACACGGCACATTATAGAATGATGATGCCAAAATTCAGTAGGAGTACAGTATAGAATGGTGCCAACGTAGTGTACCGAGAGGTCCTTTTGGATGCCAGTGACCAATCGTGGAGGTCGCTTCTAGAACTAGGAAGGAGTACGGGGTACGTAGATTGCACGGGACAGGGTAGGGCTACTGTTTGTATGGAACGCCATGACTCGGTGTCACGGACAAGATTTGTCACGTCCTGACCGCTCAACAGTGGATGCCTTAATGCCACCGACCGAAGCCGCTTCGTTCTGCCTCGTCGACATGCAGCCATCGCCATGGGCCCAACGCATCAAGCCAGAGTCAACCCTGCTCTCTCTCGCGTGCTTTTGTCAAGTTGCAGGTGCGGCGAGTGTTTTTACCTCTACGAGTCGCATTAGTCACGAATTAAATATACGAATTTTATAATAACTCACAAGTCGTATTATTCAACTCAAACAAAATATGCGAGCATTACGAGAATCTACTAATTTACTCACTCAACTCACAATTTATCACTTTATTATTACTTATACATCTAATTTTAAATATTAGTTATTTTAAAGTTATTCTTTTAACTTGTTCTATCATAGGTGTGAATTTAAAGTCCAACCTAAAATTAAAAACTCGCGTTCACACTATAAAATTTTAACAAAATTTATTAAAAGTTGATGAAGAATATTTTAAACAATAGTGAGTTTTTTTTGCAAATTAGTAAAAGTAAAAGAAACATAATAATGTTATCGGTTTTTGCGAGTTGTTGCGGACGTATCCAATAAATTTAGTGGACGGATCATTGTTAAGTCACGAAGAAAATGTCATTGATTCACAAGAGCCACTGAGCAAAAATGCGAGTTTGCAAAAATTCCCGTCCCACTTGCATCTCGACATGGTTGACACGCTACATGCACGTTTGGTGCCGGACGCTGCTCCTTCTTCCACGAAGGAGAACGGATCTGAGTCACGTTAATCCTCATGGACCCATGCTTGTCTGCGACCCAACCACCGCCCGACTGTTAGCGACGTCGCACGGATCGGATAGAGCACGTCGACGAGTCCCGACGCTTGATTTGGGGCTGTACCATACAGTATGCGCACCGAGGTAGCACGACGCGCTCGCAGCAGCGCCCGGCGCCAATGGAGCACGCGCTTGCCACGAGTCCCCGCACTCGAACAATGAAGCCACGCCGCCTTCCGTCGCTTTGTCTCAATGTCGGCGCAGTTTCTCTCCTCTCTCTTCGGGGAAAGTATAAAGAGACACTAGGTTTTAGAACCATATTTGTCACAATACACTAGATTTTAGTTTTTCTTGCACTATACATCATGTTTTAGCTCATAGATTATCATTTTGCACCGCTTTTTTACCTCCTACCATAATACAATAGGTTAAATTGACTTAACAGATGCATAAGCACACATTGATTAAAAATTTTGGTAGAAGTATTAGTCCGATACTTAGTTTAAGTAAATTTAGTTAGGTATTTAGGTTAATTTTTTTTTATAAATTCAATAAAGTTGTATAATTTATCGGTTTATTCAACTGATTTCGTAATAAATTAACAAAAACCAGACTCAATCTAGCTATAACCAATATCATTGCTTTATCTAAACTATCATAATAATTGAAAGAATTAAATAGGAACTAATTTATTAAAACATATAGATTTTGAAATTAAGATTACATTTTGTTCTAATAAGCTAGAAATCACCTCATAGGTGCAGCAAAACTAATATAAAAAATCTTAGAAATATACAAAACTAGTAAAGGGATGATAATGATTATAGCTAGATTGAGTATGAATTGATTAATGTAATACAAAATCATTGAATTAACCAATCAAACTATAGAACCCTTTATTGAATTTATAGGTAAATTTTACTTAATATCTAACTAAATTTACTTAAACTAAGTAACAAACTAACACTTTTACTAAAATTTGTAATCAATGTCTTTATGTATCTGTATAACTCAGTCTAACCTGTTGTACCATGCAGGAGGTAAAAGTGGTGTAAAGTGATAATCTATGAGCTAAAACATGGTGTATGGTGCAAAAATTGCTATAACTTGGTGTATTGTGATATTATGGTTCCAAAAACCGGTGTTTTGTGCGATTCACTCAAGTATAAATGAACACCATGTGTGTTGCACGATACGAGCGGAATTCCATACGGTGATGCTGCAGCCAAGGTGTTTGGTGTTGTAGTATTAGTTTGGTACGCCATGGCCCCGCTACAACCATACGAGTACTGTCGGCGTTCTAACCACTGGCACAGTGAATATACGATTGTGGGGAGGTGCGCCTCCGGATTCGATGTGACCTGGTCTAATAAAGACTCAAGGAGATTTTACCTGGTTCAGGCCACTTCGAGCGGTGTAATACTCTACGTCCAGAGAGCGAATTATCTCGATGATAGTGTTACAAAGGCAGGATTCTCTCTTCGCGAGAGGATCCGGAATGTGGACGAGTGGGGGTACTTGCTCGAAAGTATACAAGGACTCTGAGCTCTAACGGAGCCTGTGGATTTGTCTTTCGTGTGTTTTTCTTCTCCCTCTGTTCCTATCGCTCTCCGAGCCCTCTTTATATAGGAGGAGGGCCCTGAGGTTACAAGCGGTGGGTCCTACGCGATCCTGTCATCTCGTCGACAGGTGGGCCCTTCTGCTGTTGTCGCCATCATCTCGCTTCGTTCAGGCGCGGTCGTGACCCGTCGCGTCATGTTCAGCGGCGGGTACTGTGATGCTCGTTTGGCGCTACTGTACCGGCTACAGTGCTGTCACGACCTGTCCAGCGGCTGTCGCAGCTTTCTGCTGGAATGTCGCCGTGGTGAATCTCGTCCCGTCCCGTCAGGACGGATGGCAGTTGGCCGTCAGAATAAATGTACCATAACACGGCACCTACTCCAAGAGTTGCTCCCCGAGGGTCGGCCTTCGGAAGTCGGAGTCTCGTCGTGCCCGCGCGGCTAAAGCGTGACCAACTGTCGATGATTGCTACTGGGGGGTCGGAACCCGTGGTCGTCCGACCCCTGACTCAGGACCTTGTGCGTTCGAACACGATCTGTCAGGTGTCCGAGGTGCATGATCTCGACAAGTACCGTTGAGGCTGGCAGAAGTTGAGGTCCGGCCTGCCTTGAGCCATGCCATGCCCAACAGGATAAACTGACGCTGCCGTGCGACTCTGGTGGCCACGCCGCACCGTCCCCAAACAGAGACAGCTGCAACGCTCTTGTGTAGTACTCAGCACATAAGTCAGGCGGAATCCACGTTCGCGGTTTGATTTCTGCCAGGGATCTTTGGCGAGGAGGCTGTGTTTTGTGTTCTGAGCACGGGCACGCGGCCGGCAGCATAGGAAAATAGTATACGAAGTAGCTCTAATAACATCCATCATCGTGATAACAGAATAGTAATGACTCAGAAAGCAGAACAAGGACGTTCAAAATGAACAGACATAAGCAGTGTAATTAATAACAAAAAAGATAAAAAAAAAGAAAACATCCCCTGCAGTACGTCCACCCAAAGCTACGTTAAGTACTCTCTCTTCCCGTCACCCCCAAAGAATCATAAGCTAATAGAGTAGTATACCTATGAATCTTAGCTTAATCTTGCTTTCTTGCGTTGTGATCATTCACCTTAATAATCAACAGAAAGTAACAGTAACAACTAACGGTGATCCATCTATCGGAAGCCTCCCTTCGTGCCGTAACTTTGCTTGCCCAGAGCCTGCCGAAAGGATCCCAAAGTCCGTGTAGTGGTTTGTTCGTCGACCGATGAGGTCGATCGGTGTAGTACTAGCTAGTAATGAGCTAGCTGATCACAAGTTCATCATGTCCTTGACGAATCCGTACTTCTCCAAGAACGGGTTGGATAGTTCCTTGGGCGGGTACTGATCGATGCAGTCCTTCCACACGCCGGCGTCGGCGGCGGGCTTCTCGACGGTCCAGACGCAGCTGTTGCACTTGAACCCGGCGCCGAACGTGAGCATGAGCACGCGATCTCCCTCGCGGAGCCGGCCCTTGGCCTCCATGTAGCCCAGCACGTACCACACGCTGCTGGCGGAGGTGTTGCCGAAGCGGTGCAGCGTCATGCGCGACGGCTCCAGGTCGTGCTCCGAGAGCGTGAGCCCCTTCCCCACGCCGTCGATCACCGCCGCGCCGCCCGTGTGCACGCAGAAGTGGTCCACGCCGGCCTTCATCCGGATGGTCAGGTGGCTCCCACTCCCACCCCCGCCGCCGCCGCCACCTCCTCCGCCGCCGCGCTTCTTCCGCGCCAGGCGCGCGAGAAGCGCGGCGAACGCGAGGCGCAGCAGCTCCGGGAGCGGGAGCACGCGCGGCGCCAGCACGCGGAGGTTGCGCACGAACGCGTGCACGGCCGCGCGCGGCAGCTCCTTGCCGAGGTGGAACCCCGGCCGGCCCGCGTCGTCCTCCATCTGCAAAGCGCAGCTGTAGGCCTCGTCGGAGGCGCCCGTGTGCGTGCGCACGACGTGGCGGAGCCGGAGCCGGGCGCGCGCGCGCAGGCGAGGGTCGTTGGTGAGGAAGTACGCGCACCCGCCCGACCGGAAGAGACAGTTGCCCAGCATGAAGGAGCGCTTGTTGCCGGCGTACCAGTTCGGCGCGATCGACTCCGACGTGACCACTAGCGCCACCTTCCCCGCGTGAGTCCTGTGAGTGTGACCGCAGGTCGTCGTCAACAAGCATGCATGCATCGACCAAGCTCATTAATTCCACACGTTGTTAGTTACAAGTACCACGTACTCTTTACATCTCAAATTATATAAACAACTCAAAAATTTTCAAATTACAAATTATTTTCAATTTTTGAGACAATTTTTCTTTTTCTAATATATTTTTACTCTAGCTTTTTTCTCTTTATTTTTAAAACATCTCATATTTTCTATTTTTCTTAATTCCCGAATTAAAATATCTTATAAAAACGGATGGAGAGAGAGTACATAACAAGGATTGAATTGGCTGAAACATGTGTGGGGCAAGAAAGAAAATCATTGCCGTATGGACCAAAATCAACAGGTGTGGGATTGATTGCAAGGAACGCAGACTGAAATGCCTGCTTGCCTCCATGACTCCCTGTAGCCGATGCTGACAGTCAGGTCCAGCCTAATCTGAAACCGGACCCCGCCCAAACTTTGCGAGCGGGCATTAAGGCAGCTGGCTCAAGCGTACAATGTCGGCTCGGCTCAGCACACCACAGCACCACAATTACTGCCCGCTGTTTCCCAAGTCTAGATGGTTCTCGCACCGGTCTATCCGGAGGGTTTATCTTTTTTGGCACGGTGACAAATGATCCACTACGAAAATCACTTAACTTATCACCTAATACTAGTAATAAAATGACTGCTAAAATGATCTGACTGCGGCAGATGGTTGTCAACCATGCCACATGTACGACGGGCCGACATCGACGCCCGTAATTAGCAGCTTGGCCCCCTAGGCTTTCACTACTAGTACTATCTGCACAACATTACTCCTAGTTGCGCAGTCAAAACAACGCCCGACGCGTCGTCGTATCAGTGCGCTGCCAGACTATACTGACATCTTATCTTAGCCGTTGTGCAATTTCGTAGTTGTTGACTCATTACTCCTACTCCTATTTTCGAGCGAGACATAATTCAAGAAAAATAATGAAGGAGTGGTACCTGAAGAAGTTGTTGACGAGGTCGAGCGCGATGAGCGAGGCGCTGCACCCCATGCCGGTGAGGTTGTACACCCTGACGTCCTCGCGGAGTCCGTACCGGTTCACGACGCGCGCGGACAGGGACGGGGCCGGGGAGAACATGGACACGTTGACGACGAGGAGGTCGACGTCTTTGGGGCGGACGCCGACGCCGCCGGGCGCGGCGGCGGCGCGGGCGAAGAGCTCGTCGAGGACGGCGCGGAAGGTCTCGTCCATCTCCTCCTCGCCCTCGCGGAGGCGGTCGGGGCGCGCCTCGCCGCCCGTGATGATGTTGCGCGGGCCGTACGTCTCCTCGCCGATGCCGGAGTTCACGATCACCTTGAGCAGGAACTTGTACTCCTCCAGCCCCAGCAGCTTGTTCCGCTGGATGATCTCGCCGCACAGGTCCGTCGGCAGCTTGCGGTCGTCCGTCGCCTTGTAGCACACGTAGTCCAGAAGGTAGCAGCGTCCCCGGCGGGCGCGCGCCACCAGCAGACGCGCAAGCAGCGCCGCCGAGTACGCGAGCAGCGTCAGCGTCAGCATCGTAATCAACTCCATGGGGTCGGCGTCAGCGTTAGCAAGCTAGGCGAGCAGATCTAGCTACAGACGGATGAGCAGCGAGGGAGATGGCAATGTGCGACGCATGGAGATGGAGGCGGCTGCAAGGGGAAGGAGAGGTGTGTGTGTCACAGTGTGAGTGCTTGCCCGGCTCGCTCACGGTTGAACCTCCCCAGCTCTAATAGTGTGTGCGGGTGGGGTTGGTGGGGAGAGATGAGAGGGAGAATTTATTGGAAAAGTTCAGACTTCAGAGGAAGGAGATGGTTGTGGAAATAGAAGATAGGAGAGGGTGATTTTATAGCACGGTTAGAGGCTCTCATCTGTGTTTTATTTTCAGCACCCTTTGGTTTTGGTTGATTTTCATTCAAAATGTGCATGTAACCTTTGAGAAGGTGATCTAGATCCTCTACCGTACTGCTGAGCCAGAAATACTCTCTTCGGTTTTAAAATATTGACACCATTGATTTTTTATATCAACTTTGACTATTTGTTTTATTCAAAAAATTTGTTCAAACATGTAATATTTTATTATTATTTGCTTCATCAGTGATGGTATTTAAATCACAGCTAATAATTTTACACAATAGAATAATTTTTTTAATAAAATGAATGGTCAAAGTTGATGTTAAAAATTAACGGTGTCAATAATTTAAAATCAAAAGAGTACTAACATTTCTTGACGGAGAGAGAACTCCAGCTTGAGCTTGTGGGAGTACTAAGAAGTAGAGCTTGATTCTGCCACTGATGGTTTTCAGGACAGAGAAAAAGAAAAGGTGTGAGATGTGCTAATCAAACAGCTTACTTTCTCCGTAAAGGGAAAACCATCACGAGAGAGCAAGGATCCATGGCAAACCGTTGACATGCGCCTGAGTTACTGCTAGTTTCTTCATCTAATAAAGATGTTTTCTTTTATTTTATCGTCCTTCGAAAGAAAGTTGTTTATTCAAGTAGTACTAACATGCACGCATTTATGTGAACACGTCAATGTACTTGTATGTTGTAATGAATCAATAAAATCACAGAGCAAATGTTCAAACTACTGGAGCACATTAACTAGCTAGGGCGAACAGTATAGTGGTTAAAATGCCAAATGGTACTGTAATACAACACTACAATCTTTCTGATATCCTCAATGGTGCCCTTAAAAAAAAGGTCATGCTCAATGGATGTGTTCGCTTCGGCTTCTTCTTGTTCTGATTTGATCATATAGCCAAAGTCAATTTGCTGTTAGATGCCGCAAACGACACCGCAGCTGAGCTGCAGCCTGAAGAGGCAGAAATGAACACGCCCGATGTGTTGGTAAAATTAGCTCGTCTTCACGCCACATTAAGTGAGCCACACATTTTTAAAAAAGTCTAAAATTTTGTGTATCTATACCGAGAGGCTCACGGTGGGCATTCAGACATTCTGGCAACCAAACGACTGCTTCCTGTGCTTAAAAAAAAAAGTGTTTCCCGCAAAGGCCAGGCTGAGCCTATGCAATGGAGAGGACCCCAAGAGAGCTTGGATACACATGGCATGTTCGCATGCATAGTCATGCATAATTAACGGCAAAACAGCCTCATAGGAGAGTTTGGATACACCACAAAATAATTAAAAACGCACGAAGTTGAAGACAGAAAAAGAGTCACACAGGAGCGGCAAAGTTTTCGAAAGGCTAGCTATATACAGCAGACCGTTCGCAGCTGGCTCCACATTGCTTGCAATCACGCACATCAGATGCCATGCAGGTAAGTTCTCCCTCCCTCCAAATAGAAGTCTATTTTTAACTTTTCGTTAACTACAACTTTAACCAATAATTTTAATAAATTTAAATAATTTTAATAATATAAATTATATATTTTATAAAGATATTTTTTTATGAATTTAAAAATATAAATACTAGGTTTTTTATATTTAACAAAATTTATAAAAATTATTAGTCAAAGCATTAATAAACAAAAGTTTTTACTGAGACGGTGGTGGTACTCCGTATTAGCCACATCACTGTGCAAGGCCTTGCCTATGCTGTAGCCTTGTACTAGGAGTAGGAGTAGCATTAAGGTAACGCTTTTTTCTTTCCTTCCGCATGGCATGCACGAGCAGCACGATGCCTAGCTAGTAGTTCATGCACTGCATTGTTGCCGTCTGCAAAATCGGTTTGCTCTAAATACCGGGGGATGACTCTCATGTACTCTATATGTAACTACTCCTAGCTATGGTTTCTCTTTTCTGCCGTGGCCTCCTCCATCCTCCCACGGACATGAACTTTTATTTGACCTTCTAAGCGGCACGAAACAAAAAGTATGCTATGCGGAACGTTGTCTACAGGGAACGCAGGATTAGGTCCTCTCGTGGATACTTGGTACTGTGAAACCCGGCCGTTTGCTGGTAACGGGTGATTCAGTACGCCCTGCTACATGACATAGTGACTCGGCAACAGCTAGGCTCCACACTCGACGGCAGCGGAGCTGAGACATTACTACATGATTGATTGATGATCCGATCTACTAGTATAACAACCGCGCATGAAACAGGGCGCGGCGCGCGGTGATCGATCGAACTGGTAGCACCAACTTTTGCGTGCTTCATTCACTCGCCGGCGGATTCCTCCTCGTCGGTCCATGTAGCTATTGGTCAACTGGCCGGCTCACGATCTGGCCGTCAGCCGCCGGCTGGCTTCCACTTAATTCCAGATAGTAGCCAGATCATCGGAGCGAGCCTGAAGACGACCGGTGCCATCCATTGGTCGCCACCGGCTTGGTACATTGTCAGCGTGCCTCAGAGGGCAGTACGTGTGTGTGCAGGCAGGCAGCGAAAGGGAGACCTCAACTGCCACCACGCATGCACACTAGTGGAGAAACGCTGGTTAATTAGAATAGTAGAATCATTTCTAAGTTCAGTTACAAACCGTTTCCATTTAACGAGCGCCTCCTTTTCTGTGCGGGATTCAGCAAGAAAAGGAGGCAGTAAGGAGCGGCGGCATGCACTCCGGGATGTCACGTCACCGCGACGGCCGCTTTCGGGCACCGGCGATCCTCGTGACATCGTGCGGTCGTTGTCGTGAGATCGACGGGGGTGTGCATTGCATTGCACTGGAGCGCGGCGTGTGCTGTTGGACGTTCGGCGTCGATCCGCCAGCCAGTCCCCGCCGGCCTGCCGGCATTGAAAGTGGCGGCAATGGTAGGGCACGCATCGCAACGGAACGTAGCGATCCGGACATTCTTTACGCGGGAGAGCAGTCGGGGATGGAGATGGCGGCGCACGCTTCCATGCGTGTCACGAGAGGCTCTTTTACTAGCTACTCCTAGAAAGATTAACTTTGCACCGTGCACTGGTGCCGCAGCTGTGAAGCCTGTGATCAAGGAAGAGGACGCACGGCGGCCTGTTTTTGGCCCCCGGAGTAAATATTCTGTTCTGTATTATTTCTGGTTACAGCAGTCTAATTAGCTACTCCTAATTGACGAGCGTGCTGATCGAATGCAACATGTGGACCGGTCGAGTCACGCCGGCATCCGCCACGAAGACGATCGTCTTAGAAGTTACGTATAGAAATTAAGAAGCTGGTTTAGACGCGGTCATGTCAGTCGGGTTAGATGGATTGGCGACATCAGCAGGTAGCGCGCGGTTATGAGCGCAGAGGCCGGGAGTAATGGCGTCTAATTGCATGCATGGCACGTCACTTAATCAGCTCATGTCGTGTTGATCGAGTACAGTACAGTTAGATGTTTCGACCATGTGATCTCAGGTCAAATCGGCCACGGATGGGAGGTGCAGGTACTAGTAGTAGTTGTGACAACGCGATGATGCACAATGCCAGCCTTGTGGTGCCAGATCAGCCCTTCAACGTTGGCTTCGAAGTGCGTAAATAGTGCATGATGCACAGCGTTGCATGGGGCAGGATCCGGAGCCGGGCTAGGCACTTTTGGGAAGAACCGTATTCATCAAACTCGTCAATTCGAGGTCGAATGAGAGTTTACGGATCAGGAATCAGTAATAGGACTGCTGAAGGACTATGTAGGTATGGTTTTTGAATCCTGAAGATCCGCTCCTGAGATCCACTTAATTCTTGAAGAACAAAGGTTCCTCCTTGATTCAACCTACGCATAGCAGCACAACCGCACAACCACACGCAAAGTTGAGCTAATGGTATAGGTAAGGGTGATAAAAAGCTTCGATTCGCGCATTCTTTCACAAACTCAATAAATCTTTATTAAATTTTAATTCAAAAATAAATAAAATTGAGCTCGATCTTAATTCGATTCAATATTTACTATTTTTTAGTTTATTTTCGTCGACCCGTTTTCACCCCTAAATATAGCTACACCGCATCACATCCATCCATCAATTAATCAAATGCTACATCTTGTAATCCGTGAGCTGTTCATAGCCAGAGAGAAGATGTCACATGATGTTGGTGTTGATTGGACTGTGTGGGTAACGACATGCATCGCCGCCATGCAACCGAACAGGATCGATTTTACACACTGCTAGGACAACTCTTGTTGGCAGCTCGCATGCATTTTGCAACTTTTTTTTATATAACGCACAGCTCGTAACTTGAAGAGGCTCAGGCTACCGCCAATACTGCTCCATGGACCAATCGAAATTGAATCGACGGGATACTCCTACTCCCTCCGTATTTTTGATATTGACGTTCAGACAATGAAGATTAGTCGTTTTCTAGTTCAAAGTTTTGTCGAAAGCGTCAATAAATTAAGTCCAGAGGTAGTATATTTTAGCTTTTTTTTTTTCTGAGACAAACATGTGGAGATGATCGGACGACCAAATTTTCTGAGGATTCTTGGGCCAGTCCGGATCGTTATCCGTGTGTTAACTCTGCTGTTGGCAGTTGAAAAAACTTAGAGCAAACACCTTTCCTACCAATACAAAACAGGCCCGCTTGGGTGGACTATGTATGTAAAGTAGTATTACCTCTAATTTTAAATTATTAATACTATTAATTTCTAACATCAACTTTAATCATTTATCTTATTAAAAAATTTGTTCTAATGTGTAAAATTATTACTCATATTACAAACCACTAATAATAAATCAAATAATAATAAAAAAATTTCATATTTGAATATTTTTTTGAATAAAACGAATAATTAAAATTGATGATAAAAATCAACGGTATCAATAATTTAAAAACAAAGAAAATACTCCACTACTTGAGAAGACGAACTGAGCTGATAAAAAAAAACCAAGCAAGCAAGCTATGGAATACAGTTACTACAAGGTGGATCAAATGGAATACGAGTGACAAAGTTCACTGGTACAGAAATGTTCAATTCTTGAATCCACAATCTATAATAAAATTCACGGCTGGATCATAGAGTCGCACTGTGATTCTTACGAACTTACGAGGCTGACAACATGTGGCACTGCTCACTTTCTTTTGATGACACTTGTTCTAATAATCGAAGAAACCTCCTGTAACAATTCTATCCTCCTAACGTGCATCAAAGATCACCGAAGCTTCATATCTATTTTACAGCAACAAAATTTGGACAAACACTTTTGACAAACACAAGTACACGTCATCTTCCATGCAAAGCATATCGAAAAGAATGGATGCAAAACAGGTGTAGATTAGAGATTTCCAGGTTGCTTTCCGCCATAGTATATCTAATTGCATTGATCTCAGGGCAATTGTCTTGTTTAAGGTATCATATAATAGATGTGACCCTGACAGAGTTGTCTGCAGACCCAGTGATGTACATTGGCAGTGTTGGATGCCAATCCACACTTGTTATAGATGAACTATGTGGTAGTGTCCTCAAGACACTCTCATGGCCTTGCACCTAAAGGGAAATAGCAGGAGATCGCTTTGTAACCACTTCTGCAAAAATTCAATGTAAATAGGGAGATTAGTTAACTGTGAAACCTGATATATTGGGGCCCGAACCAAACCAGAGGTAACCAGCAGCCTCTTGCCGTTAGAGTCCAACGCTATCTCATGCATATGTTTGTTAAAGCTCTCTGCATTGCAAAACCTGGTAATAGAAGCAGGTTGGAGAAATCAAAATGTTCTCATAAATAGGGATGCAAGTGCATACCCATTGGGTCTTGATGGGTCGAACCTCTAGTTCATTTGCTGTACTAACAAAATTAGATGGTAAGATATTTTAGTTCATCTGAGAGCGCTTTGGGCCGACCAACAAAAATGACATCTTGCATCCCTATCATAAATTCATAGTAGTTGTATGCACAGATAAAACTAAACTGAATGTTGAAGTCCAAACTGCCGAAGTGCGGAGCGGTCTGGGCATCTGGCTATTGCATTCTAAACTTGCAGGATAATAGCGTTTGTTGACCCATTGCTTATTTTGAACGCATACCAATATTAGCCATGATGGACTAGAGTTTTTCTTTTTATTTTTCTTGCAAGACAGGTGATTCTGGTATTTAACAAGTGTATGGGGTAAGCAGTGATAAAGAGACAGCCATGAGTATCAATGAATCATGCATGGCAGGCACCCAATAGCCACATGTATATGGATGCTATGAAAATTTGATGCCTTCACTATAAGTATCCATTTTAGAAGTTCAACCGGCATAATTCAGCCAGCTTTGCAAATCAAAAGACCACATATGACCATGTTAACTGCTTTGCAGGTAAAGAAAATCAAACCAAAATATGCCCTTACCTACTGCAATCTCTTGACCAAAGAATCTGACCTTGATTGTGCAAGCTCCATTCAAATATCTAAAAGTCAATATTGTAAACATTTGATGAAACCAGGCAAACAAATGAAAGATGATAGAACATATATCTATCAGGAAAGAGCCTACTGAAGTACAAAGGGCAAGTATGATAAACTATTAAAAAAAATACTTAATTTTTCATCTACAGTGGATCCAAGGCTGTTTATCCAATCAGGTTCGATATTCAATTATTCATCGATACATACCTAAAACCTAACTAAAAGGGAAATGGATGAAACACTGCATACCTTTCCATCTGAGCCTAAACTGAATATGCTAGTTTCAGCTGGTCCAAAAAGAATTGAGCTCACTGGGGAATCATGGGCAGGCCATCCCGTAATTTGAAGACCAGCAGACATATCTTTTAGCATTTAAGGAAGATGATGGGCTCAAAAAATTGCCAAGACAAATAAAATCTTATGCAAACAACATATGCTAACAATGGTCAAGCAAAAAGTAATACCCCAGTTCCAATATGTTCACAGAGCTAAACTAGCATTGCTGATTCTAGTTGAGACAAGAGTTGTGCAAGCTGGGTGGACAAATAAAAACAAAATGAAGGTGAATCTCAAGAAACAAATGGCTGTGGAAAATAAATGAACATATGCATCTCTAATAATGTGGGAATCTAGAGCAAAGCAAATAAAACATACAGATAGCCATCGCATCATAGAGATGATGAAGGAATACTATTACACAAGGATACCAAACATGTGAATCATTCCATCTGTTGCAGATGCTGCTAAGATCTTTCCATTGTGGTTGAAGCAAACAGAAGTAATAGCAGGTGGATCCTCACCAAGAGGGAGGACTGTCTTCAAAATAAACAAGAAAATGTCACTATTATATATATTTGCAAAGCTAAAATTTCACACATAACTTCAATAGGATGAAAGCAAAACAAGTACCATGGGCTTCCACGTTTTCATGTTCCACGCTGTCAACGATGCAAATCCTGTTCTGTCAAAAATAGTCGATCCATGCCTAAGAATGTTAAAGTTAGATATAATAATCCAAAGATACAGGGCAAGGTGTCATCTTGACTGCTCAAATTGAAGAAAAACCAATACTACTATCTTGATCATGTTGCAATTGTTGGCAATGTATTTTCTATGAAGTATGAATGCAAAATTACCTTCTTGATGCAGCTGCAGAGACAAAAACAGGTTCTACAGGGCTGCATTTCAAATCCAAGATACTGCAGGAATTGAAAGACTCCATCAGTGATAAGTTCAGCAATGAGTAATGAATGAATAGATCTAGGTTATAACTTTGGAAAGTCTCTTGATGTGCTAAGGTCGCACACAACTCTCTTTGCATCAGCATTCCAAGCTTTAATTCCTCCATTAGCTGTGCCTATTAGCAGCTACGGTCAAGAGAAATGGGTAACACAACAAAAATCTTAAACATGTTACAGCAAATTTGGAATGATAGACAAACATGATATAATCGAATACAAACCAATCTGTCGGATCTGCATTCCCAAGAAAGTGCACTGACTTCGGCCCCACAGTATATTGTGGCATTCCTGGACGATGGTGTTGATGCATCATACGTCCAGATCCTTAGGCGTACAATAACAAACAATTCAAAACCCATAGTTAGGGAGCAAAATTGAAGCTACATTATATAGCACAATTACCTAACTGTGCCATCAATCGATGAACTTGCAATATTTGAGCCTGAAGTAGAAAACCGACAGCAGCTAATACAACTGTTATGGCCTAAAAATGTTTCCTGTTAGCAAGTTTAATCAGTTAATGTAGTTAACTGATGAAAAGGGAGATATACATTTTTTCGGGGTGTTGGGGGGGGGGGGGGG
>BCLF01000017.1:3496116-3530081 GCA_001602275.1 Zoysia japonica
AGTAACTTACTTGAAAATCCACTTTCACTTCAGGAAAGTCTTCTTCTTGCACCAAAGCCTGTTCATTCTCTGCAGGAAAAGAAATATATTATGCTTCAGTTTTATCAAGGATATAAGAATAATTTAGTATGGTCAATAGGATAGAAAACAATGCCGGAACATTTATAATACTCTGACTAACAAATGGTCGAAAAGTGGTGTCAGGATTGGAGGCTGTGAAAACAACAATATAAATATACCATTTGTTTATGCACTGCCTGTGCGAACAAATGGTAACGTGAGACGCCCACAAGGAGAAAAAGAAATTAGGGGGAGGATCCAACTAACATTGCTTAGATGAAATTATTCTTGAAATTACCTCTTTCTTTATATTTCACTGAACTTGAAGACTGTGTGTCAAAACCCTGTATCAAGCCACTTGAGGTTGAGGATTCACGACAGATTTCCGATACCTCTTGTCCTTCAGGAGTGGAACCAACTGTACCGGCATTGACTAAACCATTGTTTCTAGAGTCAGCACCATGATGGTTCCTATATTTATAAGGCCAAAATATTTAGAGGACATGTATGTTGGTTTAAGCTTGCATGCAAGGTGCGAGGATGGTATACACTCACAATCTAAGCAATCTTTGTTTCCATAGGAGATGCACAGTTAAAAGCAAGTTAATGTTTAGAATACTTCGTAGATAGTTTTCCCATTCCCATCCAATCTCAAAAATAGTAATTTCTGGAAGGATCCACGTACCAATTACAAAAATCTATGCAAGCATTTGTAGTCATAGGTAAATAAATTTTGCAGTTGAAAAAGAAAGCTTTACCTTAACTGAGATATTTCAGTTTCCTTCACTTCCAATAATGCTTGTAGCTCTGCCAATTTACAATTCAGTTGCTTTATGTCGTTCTTGAGAGATTTGATAGTATTCTTTTCAGTGCTAATCCTCAAAAGAGCTGGTATCCGTGGAAACATTAAGGATAAAACAGTGTTGAAAGGAATCATAATATGTGAATCAACGGCTCAAATGTGTTTTTAGTAATAAATAATCTCATTAATAAACAATGAATTCTACCACAGAGGTGATCAACTAAAAGCAGGGTTAGAAAGTTAGAATATAAATCAGTAACAGAAAGAAACTTTTAAGACTTAAAACATTCTAGTAGTTGGGGGAAGGAATAGAGCAAAGAATATATTATAAAAGGATATGAATATCATTGAACATCCCGCTCAAAAAGTTTCTGAATGAAAGAACCAATGTATCCAACCATTCTTTGGAGAAATATACACGGAACTGTGGATCCAAGCTTGGGTTCTTAATATATGGAATAGCTGCATAGTATTATTCAGAATTTCAGATTGGCAAGGAATGAGAATATCAAAGAAGCAATGTAGGCAAGAGAAGGCAAAGAACACGCACCAAACCATGCTAGCCAGTCTTCACGCTTTTGCATAAGATAGTTCCCACTTTCACCGAAGAATTCAACTACTTTATCTTGCCTTCCAGATTTTAAAGCATTGACAACATAATACCTCAATACTGATAGCTCCAACTTAACAAGGGTTGAGAAAAGCATTGTGTCCGCAGGTGAGGTGAAACATTGCTTGAAAAAGGTAAACAAACCTACCAACCTATCCAGTTGGTATTTCGGTATATATTCTGAGAATACTAAATCTAAGATCTTATCTACTTGAAAGTTCTTGCCAATCTCAGAAGATAACTCCGACTCATAAGCTTGCAGCGTATTTGTGAAACCCCTGAACACTAGGAACTCTCTCACGAGCTCTTCAGCATACCGTATGTTCTCCATGGGGATCCAGTGTAACTGCAAGTGTAAAATCATAAGTTCTGAGCTGATCAACCAGATCACATATAGGAAAAAAAGTATTCCCTCCGAACAGAGGCGGACCGAGCAATAGGATGAGGTAGGGCACTAACGCCACCAGAGAGAGAGCCTCCTCGCCCCCTCCCAAACCCCATATTATCCCCGATTGGGATGAAATCGCCCTGCCCCTGCCCCCACCCTCGCGAAGGTATCGACCCATCACAGCAATGTCCAGCTAAATGTCAACTACGAAGTACAAAAGGAAAAAGGAGGATTCTCTAGAGAATGGGGGAGGAGAGCTCGGCTCTCACCTGGAGGAGGCGCTGCCGCACGAGACCGAGCCTGAACGTCTTGTATTTGCTGCGCTGCCGTGGAGCTGCACGGGAATCTCACTGTCTCAAGGGAACGAGTAAGGGAGGAGCGAGGCGAGCAGGTCGAAGCGGCGGCGATTGGTGAGGGTCGAAGCCGACGAGGAGGCGGAGCAGAGGGCAAGAAGGGGTGACTGCCCGCCTGCCGTCTGACGGTGCCGTCAGAGAATGCTAGGACGCGGAATTTATGTGGGCTGGAACCTGAGTTTGGGGGGAAAATGGTCGAGGCCCGTTTAGAATGTAAAAAATTTCTCAAATTCTATGTAATTTTTAAAACTGAACTAATATCTATCAGTAATTTTTTAAGGGCCCGTTTGAATCCTAAAACTTAAAAATGATTCTATAAATCATTTTCTGAGAATTAAATTTGTTAAAATTGAATTCACTGGAAATTAATTCATTTCCAAATTTTGTGTTTGGCTGTTAATAGAATTGATTTCCAAGGATGTCTTGACTTGCCATTAAATCTAAATCGCAGCCCGTCGGGGAGAGAGAGAGAGAGAGAGGGTAAGCAATAGCAGCTCGCACTGCAGCGTGATACGTAGGTGTAGGTTCCAGCATTGACCTTGATGATGCCGCGTGCGAGGTCGATGAGCGGCAGCAAGTCGACCGCGGCCTAGATGGATGCGAAGCTCCCTGTCATGGTCAGGCCCCACGACGCGGCATCACCAGCCACTGCAGCCGCCCTAACACCGCAGGGGGGTGACGGAGAAGTGCGTGTCCCCGGCGAGGATGTCGCGCTGCGGAGCGCCTGGTAGCGGCAGTCCCCGTCGTTGAGGTTGCGGAGGCCAGCGTAGCGTCGATGTCACCACCACCACACGCGGAGTGGGCCCAGCAATTCCAGGGCTGTGCGCCCGCCGTGGTGGCCCGTAGAGCAGGACGGGTGAGGGGGCGGTGAGCGGGCGGGACGAGAGAGCCAGAGGAAGTAGGAGAGTGGGAGAGCGAGGGAGCTCGAGGACGACGGCACCAACGAGTCGGGGTCGTGGTTGAGATCTATGGATCAGAGACGACGATTCCAAAAGTTTCCTCATATTTTTTTATCGGAATCAGACACAGGTCTTCGTTTCAAAGATCAGAAAAGGTCGGAAAAGGTTGGAAACAACAATTCAATTCTAAACGGATTGATTCAATTCCACTTAGTTACAGGAATCCTAACAGATCTAAAAAAATTTATAAAGTTTATGTGTTACAAACAGAGGCTGACTGTATTGATAAGGACATTTTTATCAGTGTAAGAATAATTACCAGTAATTATAACACAAAATCAAATTTAAGATTCAAATAGGTTGATTCAAAAAAAAAAAAGCCTAACCCCTCAACTTGTGTTGGATAAAAATTGGATTATGCCAGATAAAGAGGATGATTTCTCTACAATAAATATTGTGCATTAGTAGCCTCTGATATGTGTATCAGATTCATACGTGACTGTTATTTATTAAAAAAAGATGTCATCCCTTCGGAGAAAGACAATTATTTTTAAGTAAGATATAACTATGCAAATGACATGAGCTATTTGAAATTATACCTTTGATCAATGCGTGATATTGAGATCTTACCAAAATACCCATCAACACGTATAACATATATGTCAAAATACCTACAGCGCTTTTCCTTCACCTCCGTTGGTGCGGCGGAACGGGATCCTCTCAATTGAGGGTCTAAATTCACCGGAGCTACAGTACAGTGAATTTAGATCTCTTCTCAACCATTTAATAATCTATTCATCAAAATCTGATGCTACAATGCTATGAACATTACACACTCTATAGTATTTTCTGTTATTTTTCTATTTAAAAATATTTCTACGTAGTACCCGTTCTTACATATTATTGTACCAACTGTTATAGTACGGTAAATTGAGTCCTCTGATTCAGAGGATTGAGAGGACTCCGATCCTGGAGGCGGTTGCAGCCGCCGCCCGCCACAGCCCCTACTGCACTTGAGTCCTCAACTAAACATAGACATAATTTCAATTTTCAAATAGCTCAAATGACATTGGTGATTCGTACGAGTATTAGCTTTTGGCCCTGTTTGAGGGGGCTTCTTGTCGTTTCTGTGTTTCGGAAACCCAAAAAGGGAAGGAAGCTCCATCAAACAAACATAATTTTCAAAACTGAGTTGGGATTTAATAAATTAGATAAACGAAGAGTTCAGATTTCTTATTCTATTTTCCAATTCCATCCTCTGCTTCCCTTTCCAAGTTCCCAAACGCCACTAAAAGTGAAAAAGCGAACTCAACGACATTTCTCCAAACTTTTCCCTATCTCTTTTTCCGTGCGTCCTTGTCTTCCTCCGATGGCCCTCACCCCCGCCTCCTCGAGCTCACCGTGGCTGCCGCCTCCCCCTCCCTCTCACCCCTGCCTCTTCGAGCTCGCTGTGGCCATCGCCTCTCGGCGCGCTTCCCATCTTGCAACTTCTCAGCATAGCTCCCCATCGTGTAGCTCCTCGGCGCCGCTCCCTGACACACAGCTCCCCACCGTCCGCGGACCGGCACCGCCGCATGCCCACCTTGCGCGCGCCGGCGGGAGTCGACGTGTTGGAGCTCAAGCCAGCGGGAATCAATGTGGTGGAGCTCGGGCCGGCAGGACGAAAAGCTCCAAAATCTGATACGCCAAACACCTTCGTGTCGCTTCTCCAAATCTCAGCTTTCTCGGACAACTTATTTTGCTTCTCTGAAATCTTGCTTCTCCCAAAAAACCTAAAAACAAAAGCTTCTCCAAACAGACTCTTTGTCACATTTCAAGCGTGGCCATCAACCATTTTCGTTCACAACAAGTCAACAACTGCGAGCTTGTCGCAGCAATCAGGCCAATCGCAGCACCTCTCTCCCTCCACTCGATCCTATTCCCTCTCCAGTCTCCACTGGTCGAGATCTCAGGCAACAGTCTCGTACTCTTCTCCTAAATCGTCAGATTCCACTCAAGTCTCAACTCGGTGCCCTAATAACAAGCCATGGAGCCCCCGCCTTGTCCCCGCATGGGCCGGCGAGGAAGCGGAAGGATAGGGACGCGGCTGCCCCGCCGGAGCTACTCTACTCCGCCGCCGGCAACAGGCTCCTGGCCGAGTACCTCGCGCACGAGTTCCTCTCGTCCGGCACGGTCCGCGGCGAGCGGCACGGGCCAGAGACCGGGGCGGAGGCGGGTCCCGCTGCGCCCACGTCAGGGTATGAGGCTGTGGCCGTGCTGGTGAACCCCGCGCAGCTCGCGGCGTGGGCCGGTGGGAGATGTGCAGCTTTTCTGTTGATTTTGTGAATTATGAACGTGCCAATATAATTTTATAAAATTTAAAATATATAATCGTAGTCTATATGTTTCTATTGATACATCTATGAAGTTATTGTATTTTTTTATGTAAAACAGTGCTCAGGGCACTCTGTTCAGTGATTTGTAATGCTGCTAATGTAATCAGACTGATCAGCTGCGTTGTGTATGAGAATCTGTTTTCCCAATAATTTTGCCATGACATGACCCAACGATACCTTCAGCAGAGAGCAGCACGCTGCCTTTCGTTGAGATAACCAAATCCGAACGAGTCACCACGAACCATCCACAATTTAATTTTGCAACCGTGATCGATCCAAATATCCTTACTGCACGAACGGGAGGATTCCATTTACACCGCGATTCGCCTCGCGTTTAGCTAGCTACGCTCGCTGCACGGCGGCGCGCGGCAGCCCGTGCCGTTGCATGACCCGCCGCGTGGCCAGAGCGGCCGCCTCGCCGGCGCGCGCCGTGCCGGTCGCCATGATGGCCGCGAACTCCCGCTTTATCTCCTCCTGCGCCCGCCTCTTCGCCTCAGCGAGGGGATCCTCCACGGCCGCCGGCATCGGGCCCGCCTGACCCTGAGCTGCCGCAGGCGGCTCTGCCGGCGGGGCCGCGCTGCCACCGCCTGTGTCCCCCGTCTCGTCGATCGACCTCTCCGCCGCGGCTTCGTCCAACGACGGTTGCGCCGCCGCGGATGGAAACGTGCCATTGTCCACCGTCTTGTCGGCCTCCGGCGTAGCGGCACGAGTCAACCTATCCGCCGCGGTTTCGTCCGACGACGGTTGCGCTGCCGCGTTGGCAGCCGAGGCGGGAGCCGTGGATGGAGGCGTGCCATTGACCACCGTCTTGTCAGCCTCCAGCGTAGCGGCAGCAGCCAACCTATCCGCCGCGGCTTCATCGGGCATCCCCTGGCTGAGATCGTAGTCGCGCAGCTTCACCGGATGCCCGTCCTGTACAAGGCCACCAAAATTCACTCTGTTCAGGAGAAACAGGAGCAGAATTCACGAGAAGCAGATACCCAAATTCGCAAGAATTTCGCGACGAACAGGAGCAGAAGCCGTCACCTACCTCTGCCATCTTCTTGGCTCGGGCATGGCCTCCGAAGCAGCTGAACCTAGCATGAACAAAGCAGCCCGGGTGAGACTAGAACAGGACAAGAACACGAACCCCTGTGGCAGAGCACGGAAACAAGAACAGAGCAAAAACAATGAAACAGAAACAGAGCCATCGCCGCTGTCGACCGAATTCTTCCCCCACAACAACGATCTCACCCCCCCCCCCCCCCCCCCCCCNNCCCCCCCCCCCCCCCCCACCCCTAAAAAAAAAGAAAAACAACTAAACAAGTGATGAGCATCGGTGGATATACCTAGCGAAGCCGAATCGAGGTCGGCCCTTGGCCATGGCAGCGGAGCGAACACCAGGGAGCAGGACGGAGCTTCCAAAACGAAGCCGCAAGCAGGGAATAAAAAAGGTAAACCGACGTCGAGAGCTCGAATTTGTTGCGACAAGGAATCGATGGACACCGGACGGCGGGGGATTCTTTATCCGACACGAGATGCATCATCAGGGTTACCAGCGGAGGAGTGTACGAAAGGGAAACGAATCGCCTCGGTTGCTTCCTCGCGCGGAAGTATCGCTTGCGTGGAGTGGAGAGCAGAGCACTGGGGAGAGACAGGGCAATAGGGACTAATTTAGCTGGTTGGTGGGTCGTCTTTGTGCGGATGCCAACCGCTTCCGGCGCGCTGTCTTCCCTTCGGAGCGGGGCCGTCAGGCCCATGCTATTCACTGGAGCAACAGCAACGACAGTGCTTTAATTTTCATACCTTTAGGGCTCGTTGGCACGGCTTATCCTATTGGTTTATATTACTATATTTGTGTATGGTAGATACAGTAAAAATATTATTCATAAAAACTATTTTCACCGGAGCTGAATAAACCACATTTTCGAAGCTTTCTAGCTCATGCTACTGTAGCTACTGTAGCATAAGTCCGAACCAGTGCAAGCCATGCCAAACCGGGTCTCTGTTGGAGTATACATTTCGGCAGAAGCAAAGATTGAGGCATTTGCACTGAACCATCCTACAGTAGATTGCTTCAGGACAATGACTGAAATCGCAGGTTCAGGATTACAGGTACTACCATTGCTCCCATTGGCTTCAGCTTCAGAAGCTGATATACATGACAAAAATCAGGATTCCAAAATTTTCACAGATGAGACTTAAGATTCAGAACTTCTAATTGACATATCCAATCCTCTCTATTTTAGTTAAGAAGAACAACAAAATGTCTCAGAGTTTGGAACTCACTAAAAAAACGTAGTAACAGAGAACACAAAAAAATAGTTTTCTCAAGTGAGCTACAACTGGACCCCTCACCTAGTCTTTCCTTGCCTAGTGGCATAACTATTCACAGAATTCAAGTACCTTAATATCGAATCATCAAAGCACAGAATTCCACAAACTAAGAGAAAAATATGGACGTCTGTAATGATGGAGTTTACGATAGATAAATGTACAAGTATGAACACCAAGTATGTTGGATAAATCAGCTGGTCTTTGGTAATCACACCATGAAATTACAAGCTCAAACATGGAACTAGTGCAGAAAAAATAGCCCAATAGGTCAACAAAATTTAACATCATGCAAAGTTCTGATGCAGTGTAGTAATCTGATTATATTCTCAGTAAATTTGTATGTCTATCCATGAATTGCTAAACTGAACACAAGACTCACCACTGTTGCTTTGCTCTTCAATGGCCAAAAATTAAATACAAGAAGCCAATAGGAACACTCAGGATATCCTCACAACCATCTTGTTCTTCTTCCCCGCAGATAGCAACAATACCTTCCCATCAACTATATCGCCTTCCTCGATCAATTTATCCTCACTATCAATTCTCATATTATTCAAGTACAACCCACCTTGCTTGATAAGCCGCCTAACTGCTGACTTGCTAGCAAGCAAACCTGTGGAAACAGCTAGATCAACCAGGGGCGACTTTAAGACTTGATCATATGCTAAACAGCATGATGGTACATCATCTGCTATCCCCTCAATTGTTTGTGAATCCAACTGTGTTTGAGTGCCAGGCCTCAGGGCCTCAGTTGCCTTCAATGCCTCCTCCAATCCCTCCTCGCCATGGACAAATCGTGTCACCTCTTCTGCAAGCCTCCTCTGGACCGTGTTCGGCACATAGCCAGGCTTCTTCATGGATTCTTCCAGCTCCTCAATCTCATTCAAACTTAGGAATGTCAGAAGTTTCATAAACCTGATGACGTCGACATCTGGTACAGCGAAGAAGTACTGATAGAACTTGTATGGAGAAAGCATTTTTGGTGAGAGCCAGATTGCACCGTCCTCTGTCTTCCCAAACTTGGTACCGTCGCTTTTCAGCAAAAGCGGGAACGTCAGGCCATATGCCCCCTCAACTTGCAAGATCTTCCTGATCAACTCTGTTCCTGCTGTGATATTCCCCCATTGATCACTGCCTCCAATTTGTACATTGACACCCATGTTCTTGAACATGTAAAGAAAGTCGTAGCCCTGCAGGAGCTGGTATGTGAACTCAGTGTAGCTCATGCCATCCTCCGATGCCAGCCGCTTCTTAACGCTCTCTTTGGCGATCATTGTCCCAACTCGCGCGAACCTCCCCACCTCCTTGAGAAAATCCAGCAGCGTGATGTCCTTCCACCAGTCGTAGTTGTCCAGGATCACGAATGAACCCATCCTTTCCGATAAATCTGCTCCCGAGTCAGGCAAAGGCTGCCCATTTTGCACCAAAGCCGAGCTTTCACCGGACTGGGAGTGACGTGCTGGCTCGGGAACGCGACTGAGAATCTGCGCAACCAGGGACCTGATGGCGTCAGAGTTTGCGGCGACGGCCGCAGCGTCGAGCTCGGGGCGCTCGGCACTCTTGCCCGAAGGATCACCGACACGCCCTGTTGCGCCACCGACGAGCGCAACGGCAGTGTGCCCGCATCGGCGGAACCAGGAGAGTGCTACGAGGCCAAGCAGGTTGCCGAGGTGCAGGCTCTCAGCCGTGGGGTCAAATCCGCAGTACACCTTGAGCTCCCCAGGGCGCACCGACGCTAACGCGTCCGA
This sequence comes from Zoysia japonica, assembly GCA_001602275.1. Classification (NCBI taxonomy): domain Eukaryota; kingdom Viridiplantae; phylum Streptophyta; class Magnoliopsida; order Poales; family Poaceae; genus Zoysia; species Zoysia japonica. Next base: position 3,505,668 of record BCLF01000017.1, read on the forward strand.
GGTGGTGGCCTCCACAAGCCCGCGCTCCCGGAGCACGTCCACGACGCCGCGCCGGGCGCCCTCCGACGCGGTCGCGGCAGCTGGGGCTGCGGGAGCGGATGAAGCAGCTGTGGTTGCAAAGAGACGACGGCGGTGGGCGTGGGGGAGCAGGAGGAGGCGGTGCGGGCGGAGGAAGGCCCGAGAGGAGGCGGCCATGGCGGCGGTCGCCATCGCGGGGAGAGAAGAGGTGTGGGTTCTTGGCCTTGCGCTGCCGATAGGGCTTTCCGGCGAGGCCGGGCTCACGACGGGCAGCTCAGAACTTACGCAGGCCGGTATGCCACACGAACCAGAGTCCACGGCCATACTGGACCCAGATGGTGGGCCTTTTGTGGGCTGCATTGGAGGAAAAAGAATGCTACATTCCGCTCTCATTTTGGTGAAAACCTGGATCTGTACGTGTGCCGATGTTTTCGGGAGACATTGCCGCGTGTCATCTCAATGTATGATTATATTTGGATTTTAATGCACGCAACTTTAGCAACCTGTGCCACCGCACCACAAGCTGATTTATTTTTCTTGTGTACTTGTGCTGCCGCAGTTTTGAATATAAAGGGCCAATTTTAGGGACGGAGGGAGTAGCGTACGGTTTTACGTCCATGTTATCTCTTTTATTGTTCTTCATAAGGTAGCGCTAATGCATTTCACATCAAATCAGCATATCAGATAATTCGTATTGCAGTTTAGAGCAAATTCAGTCAATTGTTCAGTACATACATATTGCGGTTATCTAAGTTGAGATCACGATAGTTTCGAGTCAGAGTGAATCACCCTTCGAAAATGTTCTGTTTCACATCAAGTTTTCTCCTGTCAATTTCTTCCACGCGGGTCCTGAAAGTTCTCACCAAGGTATCTCTTCCTTCTTCTAGAAGACAAGCAGCTGTTATTAGCGCTCATACGGCATTTGGCTCCATCGACAGCGCTGTCCTCCAGCTCTCTGACCCCTACCGACTCTCCGAGCGACACCACGCTGCTCCTCCGACAGCCAAGCCAACCGGTGACGCCGTATTGGGTGGCAGTTTCTTTCTTCGCGTTTCCTTGAGATCAATGTGTCATTTCGGGTGGTTGAACAACGAAGCAGCTGAGCTGCAAAGCTAAATAAATATTCTTTCTAAAAAAAAAAGTTAAATCAAAATTCAGAGACGGCGGGCCCTTGCTTGCCATACGAAAAGAGCTCGTGAGAGAAAAGTACATGGAGTTTTATGCAAAGATGGCGGCCGTTCACTCGCTGCTTTTGTAGGTGGCAGCACCATCACTGGCTGTCACACCTCGGAGCCCACTGGGTGGGGTGGCGTCGATGGCAACGGCGAGGACTGGACGCCATCTTCTCGACCCTGAAATGCTGATCACGCGCGTTGCGATTGCAACTTGCAATGCGTGATTCCGCGGCCAGCTTGAGCCGGGCAACAGTTTTTGGTTTGGCGTCGTTGTCGTCTCGTCGCCGGTCCACTCTGCTTTGAATGTAACTGTACCATGTCTCAATTTAATTGTTCTGACTGCTCTAAAAAAAAATTGTTCTGATTATACGTCAGATTCATCAATGCATTAGTATAAAAAATATAGCCAGTCATACGTCAGATTCTATCAATACATTAGTACTGAGAAATAGACACGATGACAACTGAATTAAAATAGAGGAAGTAACCAAGTAAATAATTTTTAGCAAATGATTATTTCATGAATATTCATGGAGTAATTTGTTAATTTTCAATTTAAATTAGAGATTATCTCAATGTCATTAAAACACAAACTGTACTAGCATATTATTGCAGCTGCACTAGGTCACGTTGTACCCGCTTCTACGGTGGTGTTTCCGTCAAACCTTTGAATAATTCCGTCCCATAGAACCAGCACTAATAATCTTCATAGAGGGGCAATCAGAAAACTCTGCAGAAACATAATGCAAAGAGCCAACAACCTAGCATAATTCAAACATTGATCCCTATATTTTGTTCCGTCTTTACTGGTAACACGAAAACCACGTCACACTTCATAATTTGTCAATTGACTTGTAAAATAGACTCTGGGTGTGTGTATTGGGCTTCAAATTTTACATTGACCAGGTCTGTACCATTACTTCCTCCATTTCAAAATGTAAGTGTTTCAAGATTTGATTAAAGTTAAGATTCTTTAATTTTGACTATTAATCATATATAATTAATCATATTTTATTATATATAAATTATATTAGTAGATTCATTATAAAATAAAATTTTCATAATATGTAGCTATTTACATTAGAAATCATTTAATTTTTTTATATATTATTAATTAAAGTTAAAATAGTCTGTTTAGAAAAACTGAACTGTATTTCTTATTTAAAAAAACAAGGCTCAAAGAACTTGGCTGGCTGCGACTATTCTTTCCAACGACCGCCGCCTACTTCTTCTAAAATACAAGTACGCCTCCCACGGACACAGTTCAAACCGAAGATTGCTGCTCAAGATTTCGAACTGCTCGCGAATCCTCCCCTCCTTCCCTGAGACCGCTTCCGATCCCGCCCCCAGAATCCGTATTTCTTGAGGTTACGGCGATCTATTCGATTCCAGCTCAGTCCGTCCTGTTGGTTGAGAAAGCTTGGATCGAACTGACGTCCAGAAGAAGTCAGGCCGGCGGGATTCAAGACTCGGTTTTTGGCGGCTGTTTGAGCTTTTGACGGAGTTCGGCGAGCTGGGCGCACTCTAGGTGGCAAAGGTGAGCCCGAGTTGGCTAGTTCTTTAACCAATTTGGAACTTTATTAGTAGTAGCCTTGCTTGGCTGTCCCTTTTTCTCCTTTTCTCCCCTTCCGCTTTATTCGTTGCAATATTTGATTCACCCTTTTCTTTTTCTTCTCGAGTTTTAAAGGCCTGGATACGCTGTAAAAGTCCGAATCTCGCATTCAGTTGGGGAATTGGATAGGTAGGCGGTGGATAGGCTTTTGCTTGCCCCCGTCGGTGGGCTTTCTTCGGGGCGAATTTTCACTTGGGTTTCTTGAGTAGATGAGGATCTGCGATCCGTAGTGGTACTGTTAGGGGTTTGTTCTTGGGGACCATCTTGATCTCCTGGTGCGGAGGTTGATTCTGTTCTCCTTCTCTTCGTCATGGGTAAGTTGAATGACTGCTTCTTTGTATTCTCGTGCTCAGCTTGGCTATGGCTACTGATGTTTGGGTTTCGTGTATCATAGACGTATTCCATTAGCTGAATTGGGTGCTAGTTTGTTCTCCATTGTTTGCACTTGGCTTCGTTTGTAGCATGGAAAGACTGAGCTTTGATGTGATTAACTGATTGTTGCGGCGTGGTTAAGTATCAGGCAATGATATGTAATCTTGAAAGATTTATGATTGATAGGTGATTTAGGAGCGAGATGGGGCCGGGCATGATAGAGCAGGATGGAGGGTAGGAAGAGGAAGGGAAGATTGAGGAATTCCATCAAGCGGATGGCGATGGAGTGCTTGTGCTCTGGTGAGCAGCTGAAGGGGGCAGATGAGACCGTCCGTTCATCAGACTCTACAATAACCAAAGATTTCTCAGCGAGCAGGTACTCTTCTCGGAATGGAGAAATTGAGCAGTACCTTGAGAACGGCAACATAGAGGAAGCTGAATTATCTCTGCGGGAGGGGGTTTGCCTAAACTACGAGGTAGGTGTTTCCATTTTTGAAGTTCGTTTTGTTCCGGCACTGGTAACTTCTGAAACACATGTTGCATATGACTGAAAAACAACACGAATTTTTAATAGCTGAACCTCTCTGCTTTGTACTTCTCTGTGAAACAAAACTTATTATGGCATAGGAAGCAAGGGTTGATTTTGTGTCATTTTATGCTTCCTGGTGCAAGACTTGCATTTGCATCCACCCTGAAACTGTTTTTTATATTCACTGAGTTAGTTATTCTTATTTGTCATCAAAATCCTGCATTTTTACCAAATTTTCAAACAAGCTGTTAAGATCATTTGTCAGTGCTCTTGATTTTCAATTACTTTTTTTATCTAGTTGTTTGAAGCTTTACCAAGACATGCGAACTCATTACATTTTTATTTTCACATTTTATTCATAGGAAGCAAGGGCGTTGCTAGGAAGGCTAGAATATCAAAGGGGCCATGTAGAAGCGGCCCTTCGTGTCTTTGACGGGATAGACATATCTGCATTAGTTCCTAAAATGAAAATCTCAATTGCTAGAAAAGCAGATCGCCGAAAGACTCACTCGCAGTGGGATTCTCCACCCATGCCCTTGCATGCTGTCAGCCTACTCATGGAGGCAATATATCTCAAAGCAAGAGCGCTTCATGATCTTGGAAAGTTCAAAGGTAACCTGTATTTCTCTATTAATGCCATGCACGTAAACAAATTTGCAACTCATGTATGTGCTGCCACTTTGTTTTAGTCTTTCATATTTTAAAAATAGGACCGTATTTACTTTCTCCCTTTTCTTCTGTCATTTTTACTCTAATAAAGTTATGCATGAGGTTGATTCAATTCATCCAATTTGATAATGCAGAAGCTGCACAAGAATGCAGAATGATATTGGATATTGTGGAAGCAGCAATACCTGAAGGCTTGCCAGCAGGTTTTGCAAAAGGATGTAAATTGAGTGAAATAATATGCAAGGCTGTAGAATTGCTCCCTGAACTATGGAAATTAGGAGGATTTTCACTTGAGGCGATCTCTTCATACAGGAGGTCTCTTCTAAATAATTGGAATCTTGATGGAGAGACCATAGCTAGGATACAGAAGAATTTCGCTGTTTTCCTCTTATATAGTGGCTGTGAAGCACGTCCTCCAAATCTTCATTCTCAATTGGATGGTGCGTTTGTACCTCGCAATAATATGGAAGAGGCTATTCTTCTTCTAATGATTCTATTGAGGAAGTCCAATCTAAAGAGAGTTGAGTGGGACCCCTCTGTGATGCATCATCTGACATTTGCGCTATCTATGTCAGGGCAGTTAAATCCACTGGCTAAACAATTTGAAGAATTGTTGCCAGGTGTGTTGGACAAAAGAGAATGGTTATACAGTGTTGCATTATGTTACCTTGCAGAAGAAGATGATCGAAGTGCCCTGAATCTACTCAAAAGAATATTGAAGTTGGGAGAGGATTCTGATAATCTGAAAGAACTTCTCCTAGCTTCAAAGGCTTGCATTCAGATGAATGCTTATACTGAAGGTGTGTCCTATGCACAGAGAGCCATAGCCAATATGCAAGGCAGATGCGGACAAATGGCAGGGGTTGCGGACATATTGCTTGGTATTACTCTTTCAAATCAAGCTAAAAATGCAATATCTGATACAGATAGAGCTTCTTGGCAGCGCGAAGCACTGGAAGTGCTAGGGAGTGCTGAAAAGAAGTTGGATGTGAAAGATTTTGGGTTAATGTACAGTCTTAGCCTTGAAAATGCTGAGCAGAGGAAATTAGATGCTGCGGCCTTTTATGCCAAGAAGCTGGTGAAAGTAGAGGCTGGATCAGAGTTGAGGAGTTGGCTTCTTTTGGCTCGAATAATGACTGCTCAAAAGCAGTTTGCCGATGCGGAAACAATTGTTGATGCTGCTCTAGATCAGACCGGGAAATGGAGTCAAGGAGATCTATTGCGAACAAAGGCCAGAATTCAGGCTGCACAGGGACAATTCGGGGATGCAGTTGAGTCATACACTCAGCTTCTTGCAATCATTCAACTAAGAGCCAAAAGTTTCAGTGCAGGAATATACGTGGAAAAGGTATTTTGATTCTTGAAAAACATAGCTGCAGGAACTATTTATTCATACTGACGTTTCAACTTTCAAACTGCATTGATTAGGAATCTAAGATAAAATTTCCCTGCTTGCCTGCACTCAATATACACAGCTTGAAGAATCACATAGCAAGGCATGGATATTTGAATATTCCATACTCATTTCAATGTCATCATTGATTTGTGCATGGTTCTACTGAGAGTATTGTTTCATATACCTATACAATTCCACACTCATACTAATAGCCTTTTTGGAGGAAAAAGAGGAAAAGTTCTTAATGTGTTGCATTTTCATTAACCAACAATGGAAATTATCAAATTGGGTCATTGTATTCATGATAGAAGTGCCATGTTGACTTAGGCCTAGCACAGTAGCAAATTTGTGGTCAGTTGGTGATCATGCCTGTCGTGTTTATATTACTCTCTACAGGGTAATAAGGATGATAAAAGCCTGGAAGCAGAGACCTGGTATGATCTAGCTCTCTTGTACCTAGGCATGGGACAGTGGAGGGATGCAGAGATCTGTGTATCAAAGATAAGAGCCACCAGTTCTTATTCTGCTCTGGCTTGGCATGCTACAGGTGATTCATTTTCTTTAAATATCGTGAAAGACTTGTCCAGTCAACTTCATCTTTTTCATAAATTTGATTGAATCAGATAAAAATAATTTTATTTGATGCAATTAATTTTTACTGCATGTCTTGCATAGTCAAAAAATATTCAATATGCAAATATGAACCCGGAATGAAGTGGGAAGATAGCAGTAGATTGATATGAAAGATATTTTCTCACTTCCTCCTTCAGTATGATTTTATCTTTATTTGCTTGCAACCTTGCTGAAGCGAATAAAATGATATTTTTCAAGGATTTTACATTAGAGTTCAAAGCATAGACTAAAATAATTCTTTATCGATATTTTCATCTTGGTCTAGCCTGTAGACTTATCAGGTGGTTACTGCCATAAAATCTGTGCACTTTTAATAATTGTTTCAGGTATCTTTTTGACAATAGGTACCATACTTAATGGATACTTTATTTCATATTATTTACAAAGGTATTCATTTCCAGGGAAAATATATGAAGCAAAAGGTCTTACAAAGGAAGCTTTGGGAGCCTTTTTCAGAGCACTAGACCTTAATCCTAAGCATGTCCCAAGTTTGATATCAATTGCTATTGTTCTTCGAAAACTCGGTGATAGGCCATTGCCTTCTGTACGCTGCTTCCTGACCGATGCATTGCAACTGGATAGGACTAATCACGTGGCATGGTTTAACCTTGGCCTTCTTTACAAAGAGGCAGGGGGCAGGTCAGCAGCAGAAGCTGCTGAATGTTTTCAAGCTGCTGTACTTCTTGAAGAAACAGCACCCGTTGAGCCTTTCAGATGACATCTCTGTATATACAGACTATAGAAATTGTAAGCTATTATATGTCTTTTGATACATACTGCTGAAATAGTAGATTACAGGATTCTAGGAACTTTCTTGAGAAATTATAGCATCAGAAATTGTTGGAAGGCATTTGTTTAAAAGTTCAATTGAAAGGTCCATTTTGTGTTTCATTAAGCAACCATGATAAAAGAGGAGGTGTTGTGATAGGCTTAGCGAGCCAACAATTATTTTTTCCTTTTCTTCACATATTTATCTTCCATTTTTTTCCTTCCTTTATGTTTTTGTTTTTACATGTGGTTTGTCAGTGAAACGGATCATGTTCTTCAACCTTTTGTTTAAACTTTTGTGTTCGGTAATTTACTGGATCATTGAATGACCAGTACTGGATCAACATACTGAGCAAAATGAAGTATCTGAATATATTGTTTATATGACTAGTGCAGTAATTATAAATGATAAAAGAAGTTAAAATATTTTCTGTAACCGAGTTACTTATTGTTTTGTCCTGACATGGTGATGCCAAGTATGAGATGTGTCAGCAAGGTTGAGCCACAACGGCCATAATAATCAAGTATCGCAGTTGCACTGCCTTCTATTATGTGTTAGGACAACATTGCAGACCAGTCACCTCATTTGTACTTATTGTTTTTTCTAATGGCTTCTATCATGCTGGAGGATATTAGTCTCGCCTCATTCACTAATGAGATGATTTAATGGCAATTGATATTAAATATGTTACAAATTGCTGGTTGGCGTCTTTTCTCATGTCTAATGGATATTTGCTGGCATGAATTCGTTTTAGTTAGTCCATCAATGAAGGGGGCCTCAAAAAAAAGTCTATCAGTGAAGGGTTCCCATTCTTGTCTACTTGGTAATTAGCGAAGCTGATTTAAAATTTTTGCACGAGGTGTCCTTGCAAACATCATGAATAAACCATTCCATATTCATTCTATGACAAGCAATCATTCCATATCTGCTCCTGTTTCGTCTGTTGGATTGTTGGGTGAATATCCTTCCCTGCACCGTGCAATACTGCATGATGCTTAGCTCTACTCTACCAGTCTACCTACGAATGTTTTTATCCAATTGCAGCTGTGCTGAGCATCGGTGAAATTCTAACCTGAATATTGAGATCCACTCAGTCAGATGGTTGGGGTCTGGAGGTGGTTGGCTGATAGCAGCAGAATTGCTCTTTCCATTTGCTTATAAAATCGAGTTATTGGGAAAAATGCTATTTTACATTATACTTTTCATATTTAGCTGAGTACCATCATAAAATTGTGCATATTTGCCAGAACACATCACACTCATTAAAATATATTATCTGGTTGAGAGAGGAGAGATAGAATGGGAAATGCATGTTTTAAATTTCAGTGGGATCCGAAGAGGTCAATTTCTATATTCAGTTTCATGTCATACGAAGAGGTCAATTTCTATCTTCGTTTTCAGTGGTGTGGATCCCACTGAAATTTAGCAAAGATCAAAAGGATAAAACAGTGCAATACTGCATGATGCTTAGCTCTACTCTACCAGTCTATCTATGAATGTTTTTATCCAATTGCAGCTGTGCTGAGCATCGGTGAAATTCTAACCTGAATATTGAGATCCACTCAGTCAGATGGTTGGTGTCTGGCGGTGGTTGGCTGATAGCAGCGGAATTGCTCTTTCCATTTGCTAAAATCCGATTTATGGCTGGTATCTACTAGGTTGTAGCGAGCAATGACGCTCCAGTGAGTTTTTTTATTATTTAATCCTTTTTTAATTAATATTTTAAAAAAACCGCGCCGAACTAAATTTTTAAATGTAAACCATTTTAGTCACGTCAATCATAGTGGTGCGACTTGTGAAGGAGACGCGACATGTGAACCAGCGCGATACGAGCCACGTCAGCAGAGCAATCCCAGCTGGAGGCCACGCGAGTCGCGCCGATCGGCCTGACGCGAATGGAGTCACGCCAATCTGTTTGGATATGAGGCGGCCGCGAGCCCCGTGGCTCTTCCTCCTTCCCCACATGCGAGGCCCGACGCCGTTTTCTCTCTCCTCGCCGTGGCTTGTGCTCAAAAATCCGACGAGGATCGGCCGTCCCCCTTCCCCAAACTTGGAGCATTTGATCCTTAAAGGTAGCTCTCCCATTTCATCTGAGTAGATTTGTTTTTCATGCATGTTTTGTTAGGTTTTGGGGTAGGTAGGGTTTAGTGAAATATTGTGATTTTTAGTTGATGATTTGCACGAATATAGTTGTTTGAGGCACGTTATATCGACAGATTATCATATTGCACTGCGATATTAACGTGTACGATAGTGTGCATGTGTTATTTTTCAATGTTTACTAATTTTTATTATTTTTTGTTTTGTGATAGATAATTTTTTAAAACTAAAGTGGTATTTGTTGAATGGATCGTATAGTTCGTTTGTTCCATCATTGCATTTTGAATTTGTTGAATGGATCGTATAGTTCGTTTGTTCCATCATTGTATTTTGAATTGAAATGGTGAAGTGATTAAGAGGTGCGAAGAAGTGATTTTATTTGGAAAACAACCTTCTTTTGTGAAGTTGAGGCAAGAGTGAGTGGTCTTAAGTTTTGTGGTCGGTTTGATGCGGGAAGTGGCGATAGAGCGCATTACATTTTATTGAAATTAGCTTCGAAAGATGGTTGAAAACTTTATAAAGACTGTTTGAAGGATGCTCAAGTGAAATGTGCTGAGGTTATAGTTGATATGGTTGAGGAAGAGGTCGGTCATATTCCATTAGCATGTGAAAATGTGTGTTTGGAGGAGGAGCCAATTGAGGTATTGACTGCAGCGAAACCTTGTTTGGAGCAGAATAAGGAGAACCTATCAATGTCACCGGTGTATAATTGGACAGTTGTTAACAATGATTTTAATGAGGATACTTTTGAGGCAGAGGAAAGAGAACTCTAAGAAGAAACATATTCGGAAGGGTTGGAGGAGTCATCGTCGGATAGTGAAGAGGGTGATTTTCATGACAATGAAGTAGATTCCGAAGATGAGGATGTTAGTGATGTTGATGGAGCGCAAGCTGCTTCTCATGAGAACATAGGTGGTGATGTTGAAATAAATTGGAGTACAATGCATAGTGAAGATGAGTTGCGTGTAATGAAAGATATGAATGTAAGGTTACTTAAGGGGTCAATGCATGTCGACCTTAGTAGAACGAAGGATGCTATAACAGACAATGGCTTTAGGTTACGGGATGAACCTAATGATACTCTCAACCTTTCATCAATAAGGGTATGACTTTTGAGACTCTGAAAGATCTCAAATATTTCTTCGAGGACTACGCAGTGCGGCACCATAGACCTTACTATGTGTGTAACTCGAACAAGAAAGAGAGGTACTCAATCAAGTGTTAGCATGCAACATGTCCTTTGAGTGTTTGGGCCCGTATCCAAAAGAAACATGGTGGACGTTGAAAAGTGACCAATGTGAAACAACCTCACACATGCGGTACAGCTCATATTAAGTAAGTGCATTCACAATGCACGGCGAGATACCTTGGACTTTGCATTGCTCTAATGTTATGAGCTGACTACAACAGCACTGTTGCTTCTCTTATTGAGGCTATACATAGTTCCACTGGTTATCGTGTGAAGTATGGCAAGGCATGGAGGGCGAAACAGTTCGCTATGGGCGAACTTTGGGGAGATTGGAAATAGTCTTATAATATTGTTTCTAGAATTCTGAGTGCAATTGCTCATTACAATCCTGGAACAAAATATTTCATAGATACCCAAGGAATGCTAGGGGCTGATGTGAGGGAATGATGAAACATGTGCTTCGTCGTGTGTTTTGGTGCTTTCCTCAGTGTGTAAACACATTCAATAATTGTCGGCCAGTGATTAGTGTGGATGCCACTTTTTTGACCGGCAAATACAAGGGGACATTAATGGTAGCAGTTGGCATTGATGCCGAGGACCAACTGATTTCTCTAGCATTTGTCATCACGGAGAGTGAGAACAACTTGAGTTGGTCATGGCTTGTTACACACACAAGACGTCATGTGATAAGGTCAAATAGGCAGATATGCATGATTTCAGATAAGTATAAAGGTCTGCTTAATGCTACCTCAGAGGAACTCCATGGATACCCTCTACTGGTTCATAGGTGGTGCATGCGGCACTTTGCTGCGAACATCTAAAAAAGACAAAAAAGCAAGTAGGTTATCAAATCTCTTAAGAGAGTTTGCATGGCTATGGAGGAGAGACAATTTAACAAACGGTTAGAAGAGTGCAGTAATCTTTTAAACGACAGTGCAAAAGAATGGTTAGATCAACAAATGGCAGAAAAATATAAATGGGCTCTAGCTTATGATGATAGAGGATTTAGATATGGCTCAATGACAACGAATGTGTCAGAAGTGTTCAACAATGTTCTAAAAGGGATCCGAGGATTGCCAGTTTCCGCTATTATAGAATTCACTTTATAGAAGTGCAATTTTTATTTTGTGAACCGGTGATTGAAGGCACGACGAGGCATTGAAGCTGGAGATAAATGGGGAGCCCTCATAGTTAAACACTTGGATACTCAAGGGTTTATCTCAACTAACCAAGAAGCTCGTCTTTTCAACCCAAGACAATTCATGTACGAAGTTAGATCTGTGTCTCACACAAACATTGGTGGTGAAAGATCCGCAGGTCATGTATTTAGGGTGGAGATAGGGGACAATGTTACATGCACATATAGGACACCTCAATTGTTGCATGTCCCATGCTCACATGTCATCACAGCATGTCGAGTTAGAGGTGTGGACAGTGAATGTCATACATATTTGAGTTCATTCTACTCGAAGCAAGCATGCCTCAAAGCATGGGAATCCACCTTTGAACCATGTCTTGATAAAACTAGATGGTCGAAGTACACTGGTCTTGACTACATTCCAGATGTTTCCTTATGTAAAAACAAAAAGGGTAGGCGAAAGAAAAAATAACTACGAAATAAAATGGATGATATGAAAAAAGGTTATGGCCTTGATGCTTACGGTTGCGGTGATTTTAACGAGGACCGTGTACAGCAACATTGTTCTATATGCCATGAAGAGGGCCATCGAATGGAGAGGCATAAGTTAGGTCCTAAGAACAAACCGAAACGTCGTATTAAAAGCCAACGGAATACAACAGTGGGGAGTAGTTCCTCGCATGTGTAAAAATGCATTGCATGTTTTCATGTTTCTCTTCACGTATTATTTTTTGTTCGTACTAACTAACTATTTCGTATTGCAAGCACATAGCGCCCCACCCGGTCTTCCCGCTCTTTGACACCAACTACGACACGAAGCATCGAGCCCATCTCCTGGTGGTTGAACGACGTGTAAGTCCATTTTCAAATCTCATCACTCTTTTTTACTTTTTAAATATGGTGACCGTTGCTCACATTTGATTGCCTTTAAAATTGCAGTTTCTACGACCGCTTCGTGCTCACGCCCATAGTCCACTACCATGGGATGAATGGTATGCATCGTTCCTACGATGAGCTGGTTTTCTGCGACTCACTCGTATCGTCAATGCGAGTTTACCGACGATGGACCTCGATCGTATCGATGGCGCCCAGAGACCCACACCTTCCACTTGCCATATGGGGAGCTCACCATCACTTTGATGGATGTTGCTATGATACTTGGGCTATCCATTGACTGAGCAGCAGTGTGTGGTTGAGTGCAATCGCAGGGGTGGCGTGATCAAGCTGAGCATCTTACTGAAATGAGGCCCCGATCCAATCTAAGATGCAAGAGACTCCAAGACATCCGGAGTCAGTTCCCATTGGTTTCACCAGAACTTTGGTGCATTGTCCAATGGTGAGCTCCCTGAGATTGTCATAGAGCGTCATGCGAGAGCTTGGTTATGGCACTTGCTAGGTAGTTACCTGTTCCTCGATGCTAGCGAGAACACCATATCCTGAATGTTTCTACCTATTTTGAGCCAGCCATGGGAGAACATTAGTGCGTATAGCTGGGGATCTGCTACACTTGCTTGGCTGTATAGACAGCTTTGTGTTGCTTGCTTAAGGAGTGGAGAGAATGCCAATCTTGGAGGCTGTGCTTATCTCCTTCAAGTGTGGATGTGGGAGCACTTTTCTGTTGGCAGGCCATCGCGAGGACCTAACGAGGTTTGTCTTACGGCTTCACTTTTAAATACATACATGCTTCTCTAAATGTTGGATTTTTTGAAGACAAGTGACTTTCTCAATTTTCATAGGTTTGGAGTCACGAAGATGAAGGGTCCAAGCCTACAGTTGCTTTCCTGTGGAAGAACTGCATTAATGTCACTGGCAATGCTCAAAGACGGTATCTAGGATACACAAACGAGCTTGATGTGCTAACTCAGAATCAAGTACGTTTGTTCTGTGATTATTTTTTATATAGTATGTAGTTTGTACATGTCTATATATGGATATCGTTATTTTGCAGGTGACTTGGATGCCATATGAGCGAGAAAAAGTTCTTCAATTACGCCTCTCGAACATGTGTAGACGTGACGCTGAATATTGGAGGTGTGAGGTTCCACTCATAGTTTTCTATGTCGTGGAGTGGCACTTGCCTAGGCGCGTCATGAGGTAGTTTGGGCGCTTGCAGGAAGCTGATGTCACGCATCCAAGCACAAACCAAAATTTACACAAGTAACCTGTTGTACTACCTTTCATTGTTGTCTTTGTACTAGTACATTGATATTAACATACACCACAACAGAATTGTCAGGAGGAAGCAGAAGGGTGCATATGATTGGGCAGCGAAGCACGAAGCATATCTTATCATATGGAACCAACGCCACGACCAAAGGACACACTACTTGGATGGCCCTCAGCATATCTCATATGGTTGCAGCAGAACGCACGTCTGAAGATCCGACCATCTTTGACTGAAGGCCATATTGCGAATTTACCAGATTCGGATGACAATGACAAGAATATTGATGACTACGATGACGCAACACGAGCTGTAACACAACTTGAGAGGGCGCCATTGAAGGACTATATGGTATGTCCCATCGACGTCCATGCATTATACAGGCTGTGCAGCTTAGTCATCTAGCTAATGAAGCTGGAGAAGCATTGCGCTATCCACAAGCTTCTCAGCACGCTGAAGGTGCCCTATGAGCCTTTGTCGTGGTACATTTCTTGTCTTTGAAGTCCACATCTTTACTTTTTCGTCAATGCAAGTACTTACATGCAACTTAGACAGAGGGTGCGTTAGAACTGCCGTAGACTTGCACTTAAGCTCAACTGTATCAATGCAAATGATGTCCATCCGTCGGCCATCGCACAGCGACGGCTCCAGCTCTCGCACTCTTATGCCATCGTCCTCAACTCGTGCACGTGACCAATCCGATGACGACGATAGCGACGACTGTACCGATGATCAGCCACATCAGACTCAGGTTTCGTACTTCATTTTGTATCCTTTTATTGTGTCGGTTTGCTTTATCTAACAAACTACGATACGCAGGACATTATTGGGTCGTCGCAGCTCTAAGATGCACCACAGGGAAGTCAGCATGCGACGCCAGCTTCTCGCCGTCGCCCAGCCGGATGTAGAAGGAACATTGATAGTGGCAATGTGCTTCCCAGTAATCAACCCCGCCAGAGAAAGAGGAACATGCCGTTCACACCTGGTTCTTGAAGTATTTAAGTTAATGATCTATGGATGTGGAACGATTTGTCTTGTGGGAACTATGTGTTTTTGTTGCTCAGTTTGTTCTATGAGACATGGATGTTGAACTATGTTTGTTGAATTATGTATTTGTTGAACTATATTTGTTCTATGAGACATGGATGTTGAACTATGTGCCTGTATGTGCTTATGTCACTGTTGCTTCTATGCATGTTCAAGTATGTGTTTCTGCTGAATTTGTTGTATATGCTACTAGTTTGAACTCTGTGTGTTGTCGCAAAATAAGTAGAGTTTACAATTCAATTCTGTGTGCGTACAGGAACCGTGCCATCTGAAGTGACGTGACTGAAGACAGGAGTCGCGCCAGATGGTCTGGCGCAACTCAACTGACAGCACTCTAGCCGCTTTCTGGATTCTGCGCACCGGTGGTGCGACTCATTTGGTCAAAAATTCCTCGGAACTCTCTGGTTTCTACGCATCGTGGCACGAGGGACTGGCGTGATTCATTTTGTCAAAAATTCCCCGAAATTCTCTGGTTTCTGGTAGTCCGTAACGCGACTAGTCACACAAATCTGTGTGGCGTGACTTCGTCGATCTCAGGAACTTTCGGTTTTCTTGGCGTTCGTGGCGCGATTAGTCATGCCAGTCGTATTTTTTTAAAAAAAATACATACTACGAGAATGAAACGTTACGATCATACGAAGACAGTGACATTCAAAAAATAAATGATGTGCCATATAAATAGATACTACAACAGTATCATCATACACATACGATTACATAGAACAGGACACCGCAGGGTACAGTCATACGCAACGGAATTACAAACTAATAGAGCGACGGCATAGTACATGCCTTTTGCATAGTTTGTTGGCGATGGCAGTGGTAGATTCGCAGGTTCGGACTTGTGGTGGAGGCACTTGCAAAGCGAATCATCTCACATCGTAGTATCATTATCAATGATGCTTATAATGTGGCAGGGATCACCAATAGGTCTTTGCAAATCACTTAACTCCTCGTACAAATGCTTAATTCGTTGTTTAAGAAACTTGATGTATGCTTCAGTCGCAAGAACAGGAGCTAGGTCAATCCAGCAAGTCCAGCCACAGTTTTTTCATCGTAGTACCACTAAGTAATGAAATGAATATTACGAACTACCCGTAATATAAACAATGTCAAAGAAATAAAATAGATACCGGCATACTGACATCTCCTTTAGGGCAGCGAAAGAAGCGACGACCAGATCCATCACCTTCCAACTTCATTTGTACAACGCATTTCAGCCCATGGGTGCACTTCGGCCACTCTTCCTTACGACTGTCATATGGACGTAATAAATTCCCCATAACAAAATCTCTCCATGTTTGAATTGAAAACTCGGGAATATGTTGCTCGTACCAAGATGAACCAGAACTCTCATCGTATCTCACAGGTGGTGGCCTAACTGCGGCTCTCCTACCATGACCTCTACTACCCATGGTTGCTTATTGTTGATTGTGGGTGGAGTACAGAATGCGGGGAGAGGAGGTGGGTTTTATAGCCGTCATGGTCTGTAGTTGGAACTGCATTGATTCGCGAAGGACGTGTTGTCACGTCAAATAAAGTGAAGCAGGAATTTTCATTGTTTACACAGCGAATCTCCGCTGTTTACGCATGCGTGCGTTTATACGTTATCTTTTCATGCACATCTACTAGTTTACAATATTTATAAACGACAAAGGAAGATACATGGGAATACATAGCATACATAGACTGCGGAATACATAGCATACATAGACTGTGGCACACATCAGTTACTAGTACATGGGAATATATAGCATATATAGACTGCGGAATACATCATACCATTGATAAACTGCGTTCCCTTCTAATCTGCGCCAGAAAAATGTTTTCTTATACGGGCACAGTGACGTCTAACTAGTTCATTGTGTCGTATCTTGAGTCCTATCTCTCTTTAAGGTAGTTGTTGTTGGGTATCAAGCATCGTGCGTTGCATCCTCTCATACTCTTTCATATGCGTATAGTACTCAACATCACTTTCTATTTGTGTGATATATGCAAGATTGTTTGGCGCAGAACTATTGTCTAACCATTCTTCAAAGTCACATGGCTTGTATATACGAAATACAAACAGTTCAAGTTTAGTAACATAACAAACTATAATCATATGAATGTATAAACGTAAGTACTTGAATGAGGTACTATCATTATCTGATAATAAGGTTCCAATTCCGGACAATGGAAATACCTATGATCATGGTATATAGAAAGTTTTGCTCGCTCTTCACATGGTGGGATTTCTAGGCTCTGATTTGCGTTGGATGCCATTGTGATATGTGATATGAGAATCGTTCACTCCAACTCTGTTTTATAGGCACAAAAGCAAGGGTGCATAGACCAAGTCAATGTATGTGGGATTCTGCACCTCGCATGAGATGCTCCAATTTTAGCAGAAGAGTATTACTGATTCTCTGTGACACTGACGTGTCTGTTACAAGTGGCATTGATTTTTTTTGCATTAGATTCCTGAGCTGCTGCAGAGATCAGTATGACAGGTCACATTGATAGGTACAACATGTCACAGCAACATAGATACGTTATTACAAGCTTAACATAATGTACGTTACATGGTAATAGCACAACATCAAATTAGTAACACTGTTCATACGCTACTAGTACTACATCATCAGAACAAGACATAGAAAAAATCACAATAATAAGTACTACATGTCCATAGCGCCAAAAACAATAATAAAATAAGTTTATACATCATTGTTAACATTAATTAAAACAAATGAAAGATAATTAGTCATCTTCATCGTCATGTGGGTTCATGATACTTTTGCCTTTGTCAAGGTGGGCCACCGTTTCTTTTATCACATCCGCATCAAATTGCAACTTCTTATTTCTCTCCTCTTCTTCCTGTCTTCTCTTTTCCCGCTCTCTTGCCTTTTCTTCTTTCTCTAGCCTTCTATTCTTTTTGCTCTCCTCCAACCTAGCAAAATATGATTTCCAGAAATGTGGGTCCTTCATCTTGTCTCATGATAAGCTTTTTCTCTAGCCCTTTGAGCTTATAACTCCTTCTGACGACATACCTCTTGGTACACTAGATCGGCTAGCTTCTCCATCATTTCTTTATACCATGACATACATTCTAAATCTGTAGCAAATGTTTTATACCATGGCGGAGACAAATGATTTCATGCCTCCTTAGGAGGATACTCCTCTCAATTCTCCCTCCAATACTTTAATGCAATCTCATAGACACCATGCTTATCTTCCTTTTATCAAATATAAACTCTCTCTGGATTGTTTCAATGGTCCATCCTAGGGGACACGTCAAATGTTCATACCGGATCTCTTTTCTTCTGCTTCTCAATACCTCCTCCCTTTGTTTAGGATTATACAATTTGTGCTACGCGTAAAATTCGTCTTGATCCCTCTATTCCTCCCAGTTGCACCTCCAAGTGTGCTGCATAATAAAGTATAAGTTGTATTTCATATCGTACTGAAGTGAAAATGAGCATCAAGAATGCAAATAAATATCACAAAATCAGTATATTACCCATGCATCATCATCACCTAATGTGTTGCCACAGTACCATCCAAATGCTAGCTCAGACGGAACCACTCCTCCTGCATGCACACCGCATTGACACAAAACCTCAGGCATCTCATTGCATGGCAAGTGAAAATTGTTACTCAAATTCGGTCAATCTTCAGGTTCTGGTTAGTGAGATTTTGGACCATATATCCACTCCTGAAAGTCACATATTCGCCCACAATTCTGCATGATGACATGGTACTTGTTAATATTAGTAATATCACGGATTATCAAAAACAATACAACACATCTAACTTTACTAACCATGAACTTCTTAGGACAATAAAAAAATGGAGTGTATGTTAAACCAGCAGACGGCCTTTTTAGCTCGGCCCGACGACCACAATTGCACAACGACGGATTGCAGATACGTCTTCTTAATGCTTCCGCCTGCTCCTCATCCGTTATAGGAGGAGGATTCGGTGGTGGAGGTAACCATCGCTCAAAAGCTTCGTTACGGACCGTCTCGTATGGGTCATGTGGAAATAGTAGAATTCTCTCATCAACTATCTCTAGACCATTAATCCATTGGAAGAATTTACAACTACTCTAATGACCATGTAAAATCATTGTTAATTATATGTATTTCTTTATTCCTTAATGTAATCATTTCTTAATGAATACAATAATCTTACATAGCCTTAGGGCTTGTATAATATGCACGTGCTGCCGTTGTTGAATGTGTGGACTGAATCACCTTGGCAACGGAATTACATTCAAACCTAGGAACGAAAAGCGGTGGAGGCACTTCACCATCCGCCGATATTGGGGAACCGTAATATTTTTTTCGGCTCCTTCGGATTTAAATGACCCTACTTACTCTAAACAAATGATTTAAAATGACACATCTTAATACAAATGATACCTAAAACAAGTACATTTTTTCTACTTGTAACAAACATTATGTATATTTCACTAAACCCTAACTACTCCAAACCCTAAGAAAACATTCGTGGAAAATAAATCTACGCGGAGGAAATGAAATATGTACCTTCACTCGACTCTTTCTCGAAGTTTGAGGAAGGGGAAGGCTCGATCCAGGTCTTTTGAAGGTGAAGTGGCAGAGATGGAGAGAGAAAGAGAACACGCGCATGCGTAAGGAAAAAGAAAGTGAGGAGAAAGAAGCCGTGCGGGTCTCGCAGCCGCCTCATATCCACTGGAGTCACATCAAACAAATTGGCGTGACTTTAGTCGCGCGTCAGGCCTATCGGCGCGACTCTATGGCCTCTAGCTGGGATTCCTCTGCTGATGACGTGGTTCTGTCGCGCCGATCCACGTGGTGCGACTCTTTTATAAGTCATGCCACTACGATTGGCGTAACTAAAACGGTCTAGATTTGAAAATTTAGTTTAGCGTGATTTTTTAAAATATTAATTAAAAAAGGATTAAATAAAAAAAAACTCCGCTCCAGTATATTGGTCATTTTCTACTTGATTTTGCTGCTTGGAGCTCATCACATGATGTAGCGCGTCTTGATTATGAATGTCTGTACGGAGGTTCATGGTAAGGTATTATCTCTGTTTCAAAATATAAACATTTTTAGATTTAGTTAAAATTAATTTTTTATCACTTTGACCATTAATTATCAAGAACTAATGCTGTTTTATCATATAAAAATTATATTTTTGAATTCATTATGAAATAAGCTTTAATAAAAATTATATATATTTTGACTAAACCTAAAAATACTTATATTTTAAAACGGAGGGAGTAGCATTTTCTCAAAAGTGCTCTCAGCTTTGCTACTACCCATACATTTTCCATCTTCTGATGCTGTGTCGCGGACTTGCAACCTTTCTGTTCACAGCTGCTCAAGATGTGCACGTTGAGTTGCTCATGCAGATACGTGACAGGGATTCCTTGCTCTGACCACTCAGGTCCCATGGGTCATTGCTACATTCATCAGTGTTTATTCAGCATAATAAGACCACGTTCTAAATTTTCTCGTAACAGACCGGTGATTTGAATGTTGGGTTTTTCTTAAAAAAGAAAAAAATGAAATAACTATACTCAAAGAAAAAAAATTGGAAAAATATTCATTTTACTCCCCTCAAGCAATTTCCTATCTCCTTTTGATTCTGCACAAGAATCTCGCAGCTTACGCCTTTTGTTTTAGTTCGTGCAATTTCCTATTAAAAGTTACAAGGGCGCCTGGATCGTGAAGTGTTGGTTGTGTGCTCCGCTTGTAGTTTGTGCTCTCTCGGGGATTGAACATCATATTGTGATGATGTGATGTATCGATTAACAACTTGTAAGTAGACTAGTTGGAAATTGGGCCTGTAACCTTATGCGAAACTGATCTTAAAAAAAAAATCTTATTCTAAACTCTGCCTTAGTATTTTGAAACATTCTGGTGTCCAAAATACTAAGGAGTTAGCCTCTGGTATTGAGATACTTTGGTAAGCCTCTGGTAAGTAGACTAGTTGGAAATTGTAAGTAGGCTACCAGGTTATCTCAATACCAGAGGCTAACGTCCAATCAATAATGTAGATAGATCCACACTTTCTAGTCCCCTGCGATATGGTGCTCGTGGGAAAGGTACAACCAGAAGCTGGACCATCGTAAAGTATACCCAGGATGCATCTACTGGATATAGATGTCTAGCTCTGATTTTGTTAGAAACAGAAGCAGTTTATCTGGCTCACTTTGACACAGGCATATCTTAAATAATTTCAAGCTCATTGAGAGGTCAACGAGATGATTATGTACTTGACCATACCATGTAGAATTAAAGATACATGGAAATAAACAGCCATCTAAGGATTAGTACATGACAGCAACAAATCCATATCACATTGTACTACTGATCATACAGGAAGTAGCATGAATATGCTAATATGATGATATGATGCCATAAAGCCAGTAAGTACATTAATTCTTCATATGACAGGCTACTAAGTTTTACAAATGTATTAAAAGGAACAAACCAAGCCATCAAAGCTATGATAAATAAGTCTAATACTCTCTAATAAAGGCTGTAAGTGAGTGATTCAATTTCACACACATCTTATATCCATACCAAACACAGCAATACCCAGCCAGTAAGTTGTGTGATGCAATGATGAATATGCAAGTACTCTCTAATCAAAGCAGTGAGTGATGCAATTTCAAGCGCATCATATTATCCATAACAAAACACCCCAGAATCAACGACTGCATTTACTGCTTCTGTCGAGGCTCCTCAACGCTCCTTAATCCCTTTGCAAAAGCATGTAGCACTACCTTTTGTAATCTTTGTAAACAAGTGCATGCATCATAAATTCATAATGCTTCACATTTCAACTGTTAAAGAATCGTATTCCCTACTTATTAATCAAATGAACTTGGCAAAAAGCGAAACATGATATTCAACTATGTTGGTCTTAGTAAACTTCATTAACATCAATTTTATTTCCATAGTTCTAGCCTTTGATTAGATCCAAAATTATGAAATGTCGTAATCTTATTGGCTTTTTGCATACCAGCACTAGGGAAGATATAAATGGCATAATTAGCCAGACAAGCAAAAACCTTAGCGTCATTGTAATCCACTTCGATCAGACTCTAAAATCAATACACTCTACTCCTGGACACAGGGTATTACCCCTTCGCAGCAGTTCGAATCAGACTAAAATCCCTTTGACTCCCTTTAAGTTTTTCGTAGACTAGGCCATCTCAACAAAAAGAACGCACGAACCCCTCTTCAATACACAAATTCTATTGTGCCGGTGATAGAATCTTAGTGTTGAAAAAAAATGATTTTGTCGCATCTGGTGAGATTTTGAATTTTGAGATGGTTTGTTATTAAAATTTGTATTCATTTTTTGTTTCGTACCAAACAATATTAACATTTCACCTTTCTTTTTTTCCACACCACATTTTACCTTTCTTATTTGTGTTGTGTGAAGGCTATTGCTTTTCATAAGCATGTCCTACATATTCATAACGAAGCGTCAAAGGCAAAGCCACAATCCTTCGTCCGCAATCTGCAACATGTGAAGGCTGTTCTCTAATGCCTCATTCCTGTGTTTGAATCTCCTTTTGTCTGGCGCATGAATGTTCGGGCCAGAAATTTAAGAGCCAAATCCTTATTTACCATTGAAAGATAGGTTGATGCCTCACAAGCCATTGAAAAATTTTAAGTTCCTTATCTGCCTTCGGTTCTTAATTCCATCCCTTACGTGCCACTAGCATGAACTAGACTCAATTAAATTGAGTTAAAAAAACAAAATTTCAATATTTTTTTCTATTTTTCTTTCATAACACTATACTTGCGTACATAAATGACTATGTTTAATTCATGCCATTAAAATAGTGAATATAAATAAAGCGCAAGTACATAATTATGATGCAATTAAAAAGTTATAAATATGTATTACTAGGAAATATTTTAAACAAATGAAATAAGTATTAGCAAAGAAAAGATTATTTCATGAATAACACACTTTAGACACATTGGTTAACTAAATAAAGTGAAAAGTGGCATGTAAGAAACTAAATTCAAAACCAATGGTAGATAAAGAACTTTGAACTTTTCAATGGCTTGTAAATAATTATGCTATCTTTCAATGGTAGATAAAAAATTTTCTCAAAATTTAAACATATCGTTTGCTTTGAAATTCAATCGACGACCAATCCCCTAACAGCTCTCATCAGAAATCCTGCCCGTGGGCTGCGTACACTGATCTAGCGTGTGGTGTACAGGAGGAGCGGTTGGCTCACCAATCCGGTGGTTTGCTTTTCTTCGTCTGTTGATCCTGTAATGTTCTGCATCCTTTTCGAAAAATGCCTTGTTTGGTTAGAGAAAGAGAACGTAGTGCTGAAGACAGGCAACACGGCACCAACATCTGCGTATTACTCTCCATTAATGCACTGTATGACATGAATCTAAGCAGAAATGGTAGTTTTTGCAATTTTTATTAGGGCTTATTTGGAACCCAAGATCTTCGCAGAGGGGGAAAAATCCTCCATTCCAAAGGACGCCTTAGCTTCCCATGGAGGAAAGAAACAGGAGCCTACTTCGTTTCCATAGCACGATTCACAAACAAACAAAGGCAGGAGGTATAAATAGCGCTCATCAGGAAGTAACGCAGAAGACCATAATATAGTTGCATCAGTTAGGGGTTTTACATAACACATGATTTAGATCGCCCAAAAGCAAACACACAAACCCACCCTGTACATATGACTTCATCGCCCATCGGATACATAAAGGGCAACAGAGAACAGGTAAACCGCACAAGGCAGATACGTATTATTAAGCTTCACGTGGCCAATAAACCTTATGCACCGTGGCTGCAAGCACAGCAGTGCCAAATGCGTATCCAAAAGTTTTCCAATACCTACCGTACCTTTTCAAGTCATCCAAATCACGCCTAGCAACAAGGACAAAAAAACCCGGGAAATCAAATTGTTAGTATAGAACTGAAAGTTAATAGACAGGCTTTTCACAATGCAACAACTTTACCGCTACGCTAAGGCTCCCCTTCTCTTCTTTGATTCTCATGTGTGTTTGAAATAGGAGATAAAAAGGTTTCCTGGAATATATATTTACCTAAGTTTCTCCATCGCCTCGGCGTGCTTGATTTTATTCTCCTCACCAGCTTTCATCAACTCATCATTCTTGGCCCTTACTGAGGCCCAAAGCCTAGCTGCCCTTTCTTCTTGCTCTATAATCTCCCTTTGGGGGGCATTGTCTACCCTATATACATCATATAAATATTCAAATAATTATAGCGCCACTAAATCATAAGACTCAAGATTTTTACGTCACTAAAAAACACAGCATTACCAAGTTACTAAACTGTGAATGCAGTTTGTAGATCACAACTCTCAAAAACTTCATCAATGACAATTTAAAAGTAGTTTTCAATTTGTATACTGTAAATTTTGTTTAGTTCGAAAATAATTATACCAAAAACTACGGGAGTTTCAATTCAAAAAACATCTTCTATAAATAAGAAATCTAAGATTTTTTTGGACAGGGGGTTCCCATTTCCATTACTCGTGTAATGGAAATACAGAACAGAGTTTACAGGTCCAGCAGGAATTAAGTCTCCCCCCAGGGGGGGGGGGGGGGGGGG
>BCLF01000017.1:3535020-3547410 GCA_001602275.1 Zoysia japonica
GTCTCAGGTGCTATAGGTTTTATATTATTAACGATGACAGTCATATATATAACTGTTTTAATAAGAAATGCCAGAGACGTTGCCAGTCAAAATGCAGGTGGAAAGTAAAAAATGAGGAAAATAATTAACAGGGCAACACATATTTAGACTTGGGATATCTAATTACTAAAGAAAGTGGGCATCTACATATGGCGCAAAGTTTTCTTTGGTAAATTAAAAACACAGGTGATAATTTTTATTGTTTGGAGGCTAAGCTGCCATTATATCTTGCTAATTATAGAACAGAAAATATCTCAAAGCCTGTCAACTTATGATTTCGTATTCCTGGTAAAGCACTCCAAAGGACATATATTTCATAATAAGTTCTGTGCTTATTTGAGCAAAAATAGATAAATAAGCATATGCTTTGTGACAGGGAGTATCAAATATAGTTTGCTAAATATATGGTAGGTACAACAGAGTTCATAAGGAACGAAAGCAATCTGAACAAAGGTGAGGGCATGTAGGAAGTGGCATATTCATGATTATTAGGGAATTCTATAAAAAAGGGAAAAAAGCGACTGCAGAAAATACGGAGCTGCTGAAATCATATAGCAATGATGGTTTGCCCTTACATGGTTTTTTAAGGTAGCAACACTGCCGATTGATTATGCACTCTTAAGTTTCACAGAAGTGGATTCCTGCATACCCTGTAATCAAAACACAGAGATATTACAATTATAAAAGAATAGATATCACGAACAAGTCATATTGGAGAATAAATTATTAGTTTGTACTAACACATGTATTTGAGCTACTTTCTAAAGGAATAATTAACCGCAGTCACTATATTCATTCTAGGTACATATTTAAGCTCAACTATCTCCGTGTGCAAGCAGACAAATTATATAAATCCAGTGAACTGGCAAATGTCAAATTCCTTAATATATCATAATCTGATGGGGAAAAATAGGACTGAAACCCTAATCCACCCTAAGCAGATTACATAAATCTAGTGGACCTGCAATTGTCAAATTCCTTAGCGTATCAGGATCTGATTTCCTGTAAAATAATTGAGCAATCCTATAGGTTCTAAAGTATTGACGGTGGTTACTACAAATTGACAGTAACAAATGCGAACAAATTTAAAACCAAAGGTAGTAAATAATAAATCAGGCGTGGCAAGGAAATCACAAAAAAAACACCTCGGGAAAGATAAAAGCAGCTCTGTTCTCACTCATAACTGCCAAATAGTCTTTTATTTGGTCAACCTAAAATAATACAGAAAGAAATTTCAGTAGCAGAGTTTTGATCTAACAACTCCCAATCCAAAAGTGTAGATTCCAAAAATAAATCATACCTCAACTATATTTATCCCCTGCAAAAAATGAAGATAGGGGGGATAAGTGAATTAAACTACACAGGATCTATTAACCTAACAATAGTAAGGCTCTTTCAACTAACCATTATCATTAGGCACCTATTAGAGGGCTTATGTATATAATATATATATATATATATATATATAGGTTGGACACTATGTTTCAGTTATACCCCTTTAGCCAGTTAGGACATTATTTCCATCCAGTGTTGCACGAATTTAAGTGCTTCATCCAGATAAACAGTTGCCCTTGGGCATGCCCTGTCTCGAGAGTTTAGTAGAGTCCAACTAGATATCAGAGCTATAATTGCCAAGAGTTATAACTAAATGTATATGATAAAGCATCAATACATCATGAAAATAAAAGAAAGCCTCTAGCACTTAACAAGTCACCTATATATCAACAAGCACAGTTGCGTAAACATCAAGCACAGTCCATCTGCAGGGATGTCACCCCATGATCAACTGTCCGTCCATCTGCAGGGATGTCACCCCATGATCCACAACCTTCCCTTGCTCGCCGCACCGAACCACTGGCTTCAGCTACCTCATCACCCACTGTTGACAAAAGTTTTGGCATTAAAAATGCTGTCTCGAAAGATAAAATAACAAGTAACAACAGCTTGCACTAAAAAGTCAAACCCTTCTCTAACCTATAACCGTGAAATCTAAATTCAGTCACATATGATAAGGCAGCCAATGCATGTTTACAATTTCCTTTTGCTTTCTAGAAGATTAGTTGATCTACCGAAAGCTTGTAGACAAACACAATCTTTAAGTGACCAACTGATGTCACAAAGCAACAAGCTCTCAGAACAAGATCACAATTTTGAATTCTCGAGTTTGTTCCATAATAATATATAGTCAAATTAATACCACCAAAATACCAATATTGTTAAGAAAGGAGCAAAATGACACATCCTAGTTGATATTAATGTTAAGCATCTCTTTTTTTCTCGAACATAACGTTAGGCATCTCAGACTTCATACTGCGAGTACTATATCACTTTCGTATATTTCTATAACATGATCCAACTCCACACTGGGTGCTGCAGAAGTTCGTGGGAATCTTGGCCTCTTGGAGATATCCCATGTATATTTTATAAATTAAGTGCCTCATCTGACATTAATCTGGCCAAGTCTGACAAGATGTCAACATAAGCCAAGAAATTTTGTGTAAATAGAAGGAAGCAAACTTTTCATATTAGAACTCATAACTACATTTCGAGTGTACTATACCATCACACATACCCATGTCACGTACACTGAGAAAAGGCATCATATGATAGCAAAAAAGAAGCCTTTAAATCTGGCAGATCACCTACATATCCAGTACATGCCTTGAAAATGGACAGCTTAAAATAGAGGTTAAATGATCATAGATCTACTAACTAACAGAGAAAACAGAAACATGTTTACAACGCCAAGCTCAATAACTTCTACCTATGCATCATATTATACAAAAGAGTAGAATACAAAGACTCCAGAATTTTGCTGTTCTAAACATATTATTGTCCTACAAAACGGTTCTCCTCGTTTTTCGAAGTCTTAGTGACAATCTTTAACCAATGTTAACTAGTTTGTGACTGTAACAAACATGAGCTGGTGAAGTTATTGCACCATAAAAGAGCAACATATTTGTGTGGTCAGTACAGATATTTAGAAAATTAGAATGATAGCTCCTAGAAAAAAATTAAGTTTCATGATCAATCACCGGAGTACACGGTAAACCTACAGGGAACATAGCTTGAAATCGTGTCGAGCATCACATTGACAAGTATCATGGAATAAGATTTTGTCCTACAAAACGTGTAGATAGTGCATCTTTGTTTTCACATACCACCATCTTGCAGAACAAAACAAGACCTCAGAAAAGGAAGCGCTGGAAAATGCAGTCTCTGCACTGTCAGTTTACTTGAGGTTGAACTTTCCACCAGCTCACCATGCAAGATAAGTGATTTCACCAGCTCTTTTTAGATAGCTAATAAAATAGCCCTTGCTTGGACATCTCTAAAAGGAATGTCATTCCATTCAACCTGTACAGAAGGAAAGGCGGGAGGAAGGACAATTACTTAACTTGCCAAAATGCCTCGATTGTTCTACTTTATAGTTTCTATCCATACAGCATTCACGTAGCTTCACAGTTTACTCTGTTATCTACACTACCTTAGAAACCTGGCGCTATAATCTTGCCATTAATAAGCTTAGAAACCAGTTGGCTGGAATTCATAACTTGATGATTTACTCACAGAATGTACAGTTCCAGCTACCAAAAAAAAAAGTACTACAGTTGAACGTCATGTTAGAAGCAGCTACGGAATCGAATGACTATCATTGCATACAAGTTTCAGGGTTCACATCTTTCACGAATAAGCACAATACCACAAGTCAATACAATCACCATACATAGAATATTCTCGAATAGTGGTAGAGCAACATCCAACTACTGCTGTCAAGAATAAACATAGGATATGTAAAATAGAGGTACAACTAGATAATTTTTTCCATAAGCAGTGAAGCTACTCTAGCCTTTTAAACTAGAGGTGAAGCAACCTGAAACTCCACTCATGGCAAAGCACACGGATAGATAAAACTCTAAACTTAAATGATAAAAGCATTCTGCAAGACATTGCTACTCCACATTATAGCTACTTATTGACCAGCTGTTCTAGTAGTAAGCCACTAAAAGTTCAAGCATTCCAACCCAAAGAAATACTGATCCAGCGAATGGAAGATCTTGAGGGGGCTCACAGAAATCTGAGAGGCCAGAGTTGCACAACTATAAATAGACTGCCCAGATGTGCTGGTTCATTTCAATGGCACTTTAATTGCCTCTCTCACTGGGCAACCCTAGGTTGCACATTGCCATAGCCACCACCATAATTTGGATGTCCTTCGGAACCTCCATTGACCAGACCACCAAATCCACCATCTTGTGAAGGATCACTCCAAGCATTAGGATATCCAGGGTTGCTATTCCCACTGCCATAACCTGCACCGTATCCAGCTGCACCTCCAGTAGCAGGATTTCCAGCACCATCGCTACGCATACCATAGGACCCATATCCTCCATGATTAGCATATGGCCCATCTCCTCCATATCCACCATATCCGTAGCCCTGGTTCCCATAGCCTACAGTAGCACCAGGGGCCTGATTAGCAGGCGCATTACTACCACCAGAAGAGTATGCACCATAGCCTGAATTACCACTGTAACTTCCAGCACCATAAGGAGATGGTGCTTGACTGCCCCAGGGTCCTCTATTTGAGCCTGGAGGGCCACCTTGGTAACCAGAGCCAGGTGCAATTGGGTTTCCATAAGGTGAACCATACCCAGTAGGGATACCTCCAAATCCCCCAGCCCCATAATTTCCATACCCAGCTCCAGGGTTAGCACCATATCCATAACCATTCGAACCAGCACCATAAACTCCTGAACCATAGCCTGGATAACCACCACTACCCTGCTGTGCCTGACCATATCTGCCAGCATCACCTCTGCCATCATAGCTGCTAGTGGAGTTGCCATTGTTGCTCTGATAACCACCACCTCCCATGGAACGCCCACCACCGGTGCCAGGGTTCGCCTCCCGGGGCAGGGCACGCTTCACCTCCACCGTCTTCCCACCTAAGTCATGGAACGTTTTGTGCAGGACACGGTCAACAGCGTCCTCTGAGTCAAAAGTGATGAACCCGAAGCCTCGTGGCCGCTGAGTGTTCTGGTCGTACATCACAACAACGTCAGTGACGGAACCGAATGTCTGGAAATATTGCCGGAACTCGTCCTCCGTCAGGCTGGAGGGCAGCCCGCCGACAAAGATCTTCTTCGTCCGAGCACCACCGACGTCCCCGCCGCCTCCACCACCACCAGAGTTCCTCCCGCCGCCAGGGTTAGCAGCCTTGGTGGCCTGCTGCTCCTCCCGCGAGAGCGCCCGCTTCACATCCACCTGATACAGCAACACAAAAGCAACTGCCGCAATTGAGCGAAATCCTCGTTGAGCTACCGCCGAGGAGTAGATCAAAACGCGGCCGAAGCGAATATTCCGCTAGGATTTGCGAATATTCGGCTAGGATTCGCGGGGTGAAGGGCGAAGAGCGCACCGTACCGTGCGGCCGTCGAGGGTGTGGGGGTCCAGCAGCGCGCGGTCGACGACGGCTGGATCGGCGAAGACGACGAAGCCGAAGCCGCGGGGGCGGCCGGTGAGCTTGTCCCGCATGACGGCGGCCTGGGTGACTTCGCCGTAGGCGGAGAAGTGTTCGGTCAGCTTGTCCTCTGTCGTATCCCACGAGATGCCGCCGATGAAAAGCTTGCCCTCGTCCGACTCCATATCGCCGCCGCCTCTGCAACCTCGGCGGCTCGCTCGCCTGCAGCGTGATTTCTCGGGGTACAGAGCGGAATTGGGGACTCCGGATGCGGATTTGGGTTTGGTGTATTTTAGGATGGGAGAGGTTGTGGGCGTGGGAGGTGGGGACCGTGAGGGTAAGCATATGGGCTTTCGTGGGGCTTTTGGTATTTCTACGGGCCGAAAGGCCCGAAACCGATGTGATCCAATAAAACTTTATATATTAAACGCCGTGCATTCAACCTCGTGTGATGTTATCTTAAAAAAAATATATTAACCGTCGAATTAAAATCTAACGTGAATATTAAAAAAAAGAAAAAAATTATTTCTCCGGTCAACATAAGAGCGTTTTTCTACTTGACAGGAGCAGACATGAACGGTCTTGCCATCACAATATATTAAAGCGTAAGAATTCTTTGATAGCTCATTGCGTCACATCATCTTAAAAAATATTAACTGCCTGATTAAAATATAACGATAAATATTAAGAAAGAGAAAAAAATAAATATTAAAAAAAAGAAAAAAAATCTTTTTTTCGATCAAAGTATTGTGCTTCTACTCGGCTCGGCAGGAGCAGGCATGAACGGCCGTACCGATATAAAAGTTCTTATGAATTTATTCTGCTTCTATATTTTTCAAGTATATGCTACAACTAAAGATCTTTATATGTTATGAAAATGTATATTTAGATACCTTAAATTGTTTTATCTCCTAAAAATGCTCTTTGATTACAATGCTATATAATCAATAGAATTATTTCAAAAGATATAAAAGAAGTTCTTATAAATTTATTCTACTTCTATGTCTTACAAGTATATACTACAATTAAAGATCTTTATATGTTATAAAAATGTATATTTAGATAACTTAAATTAAATTGTTTTATCTCCTAAAAATGCTCCTTGATTGCTATGAAAACTAAGATTCAATCTTTTTTTCGCTTACAACTTCGGTTTAAAAAAATAGTAGCTTTAGACGCAAAGTTTTAATCAAACATTACCAATATAAATTAGAAATAATTTTTAATTTATTAAGTTACAAAATTAAAAATAATTTGTTTTAAAAATACTTCCTTAAAAATGTATCGATGCTACTTTTTATTAAATATTTTATAGATAATAAGGGTCACACTTATGGTTTGAAGACCATGTCGATAACTTCTTTTTGAGAATATGTTTATGGAACTTTGTCATCTATATCAAGCCAACTATACTTCTAATTGTTAAATAATAAATTTAAAATATATTGTTTCAACTAAAGGTGCATAACAAAAACATACACGAAAAACGCGGCAATTGCCGCGTAGATTTTCTAGTTGAGGTTTCTAAACTTCTACTCCCACCGCCCTTATACCTCATTTTGGAGTTGTACACTGAAATTGAAATTAAAGAGAGTGAAAAAGGTGTAATGCGTTGAAAAGGAAAAAAAGAGAAATAGAGAAAGAGAAGTATTGAAAAAAGAGAAAGCGAGAATGACTTATATTTTGAGAAAACTGAAGAGCTCCAGAGTGACTTATAATTTGGAATGGATAAAGTACATTTTTATGTGAAATTAAACTGATTATAATGAAAGTTTTGGGATGATTTTTGTGAAATTACTATATTAGAAAGGAGTTCTGAACCATGGACCTTTTCAAACTGAAAGTAGTCTAGTAAAATGTACTGTTGATTAAAGTTTACTGGACAGCACGTTAACATATCACTGCATTCTACCACTTTGGTTCTCGAACAAAAAATATGGATGATTTGCAAGTATATTTAAAACTTTCATGTGATGTAGTTAAACCTCAATAATATCCAAACTCACTGACTCACTGACACCTCAATAATATCCAAACTTTCATATGTGATGATTTGCAAGTATATTTTTTCATTTGATCATATGCTTTATTATTCGCACCATCCAAACTCACTGACACCTCGTTATATATGAAAAAAAAACTCAAAACTCAAAACTCTTATTTAGTGTATTTGTCATATGAATTTTGGCATCCAAATCACCATCAATAAAAAAAAGATTCTAGCTAATTTAATGTTGGTGAACAAAAAATTGGGTAGATTTTAAAATAGACCCAAATGATTGTGGACTACTCTCTCTGTCTTTAAATATAAGCATTTTTAGGTTTAATTAAAATCAATTTCTATCAACTTTAATTAATAATATTTAGAAATTTAAATAATTTCTAATATAAAGAGTTACGTACTATGATAGTCTGTTTTCTGAAGAATCCAGTATCTTAATCTATATATGATAAAATATCATTAATTTTTTATTATAATTGATCAAAGTTAAATGAATTTGACTCTAACTAAATTCAGAAATGCTTATATTTAAAGACGAAGGTAGTATCATTTATGTTGATCTCGAGGCTTAAATTATTTTTTTACTTACTAGGAGGTAAAAGTTCTCTAATAGTAATTATTAATTGATGCTTCATTCAATTTGGAAAATAATTAGTGAGTTTTGGCATTTGGCGGGATTAGGGACACATTTCTAATTTTAGAGCCGTTAACCATATTTACTTGAAGGTATTTATAAGATTTCTTTATTATGATCTGCTTTAGCTGATAAAAGAACCGATCTAACTGACATATTTGATTCATTCCTACTACTTACACGGTTGCTGTAGCTAGCAAAACTTCTATTGACCGGATATATTTGCTATTAGAACTTGTACGCTTGAAACTATACCAAATATATTTTCATCCAAAGGAAACATGTGCATGAAATTATTCAAGGTACATCTGTTACACATTCAGAGCATCCCTTCTCGTTGACAGAGAAAAGAATATTCTGATTTGAGGACGAGTCTTACGAGTTTCTTTTCTACTTCTATCTTACAAGCAAGCCCTCTGAGGGTGGGGGGATACTAAATTATGCTAAGTTTAACTACAGACATATCTGCAACCATCTTTGAAAATGTTTCCGTCTGCCAACCAGTTCAAATGCGCTTTCCTAACTCTTGAATTGGAATTAAACCTGAGAGAAGGTTAATCCTCACAAACTGCATTATGGAAAACCAATATTTGTACAGTGCACCTGCACAGGCAAATATCACTTCTGGTAGTCTGTTAGCTTGCTTACAGTGATCAGTCGGAGCGGTTCAGAAAGATAGGAATGAGTGTGAGCTGAGATCTCTTGAGCAACTGATCGCATGGAAGGTCGCGACTCAGGACTTGCCCAGGTGCAAGCAAGTGCAATTCTCACTGAAAACACAATTTCTTCTGCTAGCTCACCCGTTGGAAGGTCCAACCGCTGGTCTAGGATGTCCTGGAGTAACAGGTCATCTTGTTTCGACGATGAGATAGCCGATAGGGAGGTTAAGAGGTCACCCGGATGTTTCCCCATCATCACCTCTAGAGCAACGACTCCAAAGCTATAAACGTCGCATTTCTCAGTGACCCTCATCGTGTATGCCAGTTCTGCAAGAATAAAATTAGAGAAGCCAAAAGTCTTGTTAAAAAAAAAATCTGAGATCGTATCCATATTATGCTGAGAGTAACCACTACATAGTCATTTAATGGTCCAAGCCATGTGAGATGTATGCAAATTTAATTAAGCATTGTACTATTATGTATGAATAGGAAATGGATGCAGGTCTAACCTGGAGCCATGTAGCCGTATGATCCTGCTACTGAAGTCCAGTTTGTAGAAGCCGATCCAAGCAGCTTTGCCGTGCCAAAATCAGATAACCGTGGCTCAAATTCTGACTCGAGTAGGATGTTGTTCACGGTGATGTCGCGGTGGACAATGGGTGGGTTGCAGTCATGATGTAGGTAGGCCAGAGCATGTGCGACCCCTTGGATCACTTTTACCCTCATGCCCCAGTCCAGCTTCTTCTTGCCTTCCTCCCCATACAAAGTCTTGCCCAAACTTCCCCTCTCCAAGTACTCGTAAACCAGATACATGTAGTCTCCACTCGTGCAAAAGCCATGGAGCTTCACAATGTTCCGGTGGCGGACCTCTGTCAGTGCCTTGATCTCGTTCTCGAAGCTCTTCTTGCTTGCTTCAGATATGTCTCCTGTCTCAGCAAGATGGAAGCGTTTCACAGCCACGACCTGTCCACTTGAGAGCTCAGCCCTGTACACGCTACCGAACCCTCCTTTTCCGATGCAGAAAGATTCATTGAAACTGTTTGTGGCATGCACAATGTCGAGGAATGTGAACTTGCTCTCCTTTTCCCATATCATGGACTCATAAGAATCATTTGTGCTAGCCTCCGGCACCTTCTGCTCACGGGGCCTCCTTCGGCATGCTAAGATGAGACAAGCAACAATGGCTAAAAGCAACACTGCTCCGATTACTGAGAAAACTATTTCAATGATTGTTCTCTTGTGACGTCCCGAATGTGCAGGGGAGTCACAAGAAGGCATGCCTTGCATATTGCCACAGAGACCAACATTCCCAATGTAAGCCTCCAACGAAGCATTGAAAGCATTGCCTGATGGTATCTCACCGGTGAGCTGATTGTAAGAGAAATCAACAGTTTCCAAGCTTGACATGCGAGAGAAACCTGATGGGATTGAGCCGCTGAGCTGGTTGTGTGACACATTCAGTTTTTGCAGATTTGTCAGCTTCACGAGATTTGAGGGGATAGCACCCGACAATGAGTTGCTGCTTAGATCAAGCAAGGTCTGCAGCCCATCCAGATTGCCTAGCTCACTTGGTATCTGCCCCATCAACTTGTTCTTGCTCAGATCAAGATAGGTTAGTGAACCAAGCTTACCAATGTCTAATGGTATCGTCCCATTAAGCATGTTATCTGACAAATCCAGTTTCTGAAGTTTGGAAATGTTACCCAAATTTGCAGGAATCGGCCCTGAGAAGGAGTTACTGCTTAAATTGAGCTGAAACAAGAAGCTGAGATAACCCAGCTCAGGTGGAATGGCACCAGTCAAGTTGTTCTCAGCCAGACTAAGGTCTTGCAGGCTTGGCATGGTCCCAAACGCGGCCGGAATGCCGCCCGATATCCGGTTGCCATCCATGTACAGCCTCGTGACGTTAACGCATTGACCCCAATCATTCGACAGTTTGCCAGATAGCTTGTTCCCAGAGACATCCAGGTAATCCAAGCCGGGGTGGACTCCGAACGCCTGTGAAATGTCGCCGGTGAAGTCATTCCCATCCAGCCGGACCCGGAAAAGCTTTGTGCAATTCTTCAGGCATGGCGGCAGCTTGCCACTGAAATTGCTGTGATCTGCCGTGAAGTTCTGCAGGGTGAGGCCGTCGCAGACTTTTTGCGGCAGCTCGCCGGAGAAGCTGTTGTTGCTGAAGCTCACGTCGGCCAAAGCAATCCCCTCCCCGAGGTCTGAGGGCACAGTGCCGCTGAGATTGTTGTCGAACAATGCGAGGGTCTGGAGGTTCTTCAGCAATGAGATGGTGGCGGGCAGCTCGCCTTCCAAATTGTTGGTGTTGACGTCCAAGTTTCCCAACGCCGTCATGTTGCCGATCTCTTGCGGTATAGCTCCGTTGAGCCTATTGAAAAAGAGCGCGAGCCTGGTGAGCTGCTTGAGGTTGCCCACAGTGCGGGGGATAGGCCCGGTGAGCGAGTTCCCCGACAAATCCAGCTCCTGAAGGTTCACCAATTCGCCGACCTCCGACGGAATGGAGCCGGTGAGGGTGTTGTTGAAGAGGTACAGGTAATTCAGCTTCGTCGCCTTGCCGAGCTCCGGCGGAATCTTGCCTGTAAGCGAGTTCGTCTGCACTTGGAACGATATAAGCTCCGGCCAGCTATCGAACAGGGTCCCCGGGATACGGCCGGAGAGGTTGTTCGACGAAATGCCGAACTCCCGCATCTTCCGCATCCCGGCGAACTGAGGCGGCAAGCTCCCGGAGAGCTGGTTCTTGGAGAGGTCAAGGAAATCGAGGCTGCCAAGCTTGCCCAGTTCCGGCGGCAGAACGGACACCAGCCCGGCGCTATTTACATTGAGCCGCTGCAGCTTCTGTAGCTGGCCGAGAACCGGCGGGAGCCGCCCTCCAAGCGGGGAGCCGCCGAGCTCAAGAACCCTCAACTGTGACATCGAGCCGAGGAACTCCGGCACGCCGCCGGTGAAGTTGTTGGCGGCGATA
Source organism: Zoysia japonica (assembly GCA_001602275.1). NCBI lineage: Eukaryota > Viridiplantae > Streptophyta > Magnoliopsida > Poales > Poaceae > Zoysia > Zoysia japonica. The sequence continues at coordinate 3,546,793 of BCLF01000017.1, forward strand.
CGCAGGTCATGGAGCCCCGTTAGCCTCGCGAAAGACGCCGGGATCGGGCCGGAGAACGCGTTGGTGGACAGGTTGAGGTACCTCAGGTTGGGCAGCCTCTCAGGTAGCGCGTCCGGCACCGGCCCAGAGATGGCGTTCTGCGACAAGTCGAGGTAGGTGACGTTGCCGCACCCGAGCACGAAGTCCGGGAAGCTGCCGTTGAGGAAGTTGAGGTACAGCAAGAGATTCTTGACGGTGGGCATCGCGGAGAACCTGCTGTAGTCCGGGTTGGTCAGGTAGTTCGACCCCAGGTTGAAGGTGACGATCCGAGGCAGCCAGCTGAGCTGGTACGGGATGGCGCCGGCGAGGTTGTTGTTGTACAGCCGCAGCTCGACGAGGCCGGTGAGGTCCCCGAGCTGCGGCGGGATGGAGCCGTTGAACCCGTTGCTGCCGAGGTCGAGCACGGCGAGCGCTCGCAGCCGCGAGAGCCCCGCCGGAATGGGGCCGACGAAGTTGTTCCAGTTGAGGTCGAGCTCGGCCAGCGACGGGAGCGCCGCGACGTCGAGCGCGTCCAGCCCGCCGGCGAGGCCGAGGCTCCGGAGCCGCAGCGCCGACACGCGGCCGGCCGCGTCGCAGGCC
>BCLF01000017.1:3547685-3583654 GCA_001602275.1 Zoysia japonica
CGCAGGCCACCCCGCGCCACCCGGCGCAGGCGGCGGTGGCGTTCGTCCAGGTGGAGAGCGCCGCCGGGTCGCCCAGGCTCGACTTCCACGCGAGCAGCGCGGCCTCCTGCGACGGCGTCGCGGCATTGGCGAGCACGGCGACGAACAGGTGGAGCGTTAGGACGAGGAGGAGGCGCGCGGGGGCGGGTGGTGGCGTCGGCATCGGCTGGGGTGGAAGCGCGGCGCGGTGGGGCGGGCGGGTGAGCCCGGGGCGGCGGAGATATGGTGTCTGGCTCAGTGGCTTGCGGCGGTCAACGGGGCCGTGCGTTCTCCGTTTGCAGACTTCAGGGGTCTGGGAGTGACAACCTGTGGTCGTGTTTTAGATATGGGATGGGCAACGAGCCGAGAGTGACAACCTGCATCCTTTGACTCGGAATAATTTGGCAGAGGAGACATGGTGCCCCAGCGCGGTCCATTCTGGAGTCCAGATTCGCCGGTGTCAGCGTCACTCGCCACCCACAACTTGGTGACCTGCCGACGTCCCCACCGCGCAACCATGACCGCGGACCGCTGACTGCTTCTCGTCGCGGCAGCAGCCGCAGACCACAGCTCCGTTCGCAGCAAATCTGAACACTGGAGTCTGGAGGCGAAGATTGCCGCGCCGGCGTGCCCGTTTATGGCAAACGCGTCCCACAGGCTCGCGCTCACCGCGTGGCGAGTCCAAAACAGCGGCCACGATCAAGCGTTAATGAATAATAAAAAAATCCGGACAACCGGAGCTCCGGCGCCTCCTCGTCTCCTTCTATGCAATGAGCCCCTATCATCGGTCGATCGAGGCGGGGTACTACCTCTGAGCATTGACGGCGCGAAGTCTAATCCGGACGTTCGGTAAAAATCCGCTTACGGTCGGGGGCGCACCTCGGTCAGGTCATCAGGGCTCGACGACGACCTGGTGCGTTTTTTTGCGTTGGTTGACTTGGAAAACAGATCGGGATGGCGCGCACCGCTCCTCCGCGTGATCCCCAGTCCGGACTTTCGTCCCCCGGGATCCCGTTCCCGCAGCAGCACATCGCGCATTTGCCGCCCAGATAGATCGCGATTCACATGTGTTCCCGCGTCAACTTGCACGCCGAGATGCCATGCCAGGCCGCCACACTGCTGCTAGGGTGCGCGCGCTGCTGGTGCTAGCACGCAGAGCTCCATCACCGTGACTCCGGTGGCCGGCGAATCTTTGGAACAAAGTTACGAGGGTTCTTTCGTCGGCCATACTCGTCGGAGTCTGGGTTCGAACAATGCTCCTATTACTCTAGTACACCTGATCAAATTGCACGCGGCCGGTAGTCAACACTACTCCTGGGCCCCTGGCAAGCAATAGTGCGAATTGATTAGGAGTAAAAATCCACGGATAGCGGCCTGCCAACGCAAAGGAGGCAAAGAGATTTCTAACTCTCTCACATAAAAAGTGTATTGCTGACTGTATTTTTTTTCTTTAACTAAGAATTTATATAAATTCGATAAACTTTAATAGCATAAAATTTATAATTTTAAATTCACCGTAAAAAATATTTTTATAATATATAAATTATATGTTCATAAAATTTATCAAATTTTTAAAAAAAATCACAAACTTAAAAATAGACTTTTTATACTACCAAAAAACCAGGATCCGCAGCCTAGCACTCACATGGGACGGAAGGATCCAACGCCCATAAGGTGCCGGCCTGAACACACGAATGATAAAAAATCAGGGGCCCCGGATCTCACATGCATGGAATTCTAGTCAAAAACTCAGAAGAGTACGCTTTGGGAACACGATTGGTATTCCGTCTTTTAGTAGCGCTGAACTGTCAGGCTGCGTTTAGTCAACCAATGATCGGTGGTTCCGGCGCGGCTCTAACATTTCGGCTACCAGCATTAGTCAGCTGTCATCTGGGTAGAGGAGCAAGGACGGACCTTAGCCCCGTTTGTCTTCTTTTAATTCTGCGAAGTGATTCTTTATTTTGATTTTAAGAGTCTTTTAGTAGAGTTTTCAGCTTTTGATTTTATAAATTCACTCTTTATTTTTCTATTAAGTGATTTTGTGATCTCTGGGACAAATTTTTAAAATCAAAGACAGAATCATTTCACAGAATCAGTAAAAAGCTATTTTTTTACTCTCAGCTCTTTAGTTCATTTCAAAGAATCACTTCACAAAATCAGACAAATTTTTTTTAAAAAAAAATAATGTTTGAAAGAGTTTTACAGATTTTGACTAAGAATAGAGAGCTATGCTAAAAAGGGCCTTAGATTGCTTGCGTTCAGATTCCTCTCTCCGTGCCTCAACTCTGAATTATCGAAATCTTGCCATCGGCCCATCACCCGTCTGGGCCGCCTGGCCATTCTTCTCGAGCGAGAAGAAAACGGAAGGGAACTTATCGGACCGGGACGCTTCCGTACAGGCCTGCAGACGGAATACCAATCATGCCTCTCGACGGACCGTAGCCCACTAGCCCAGTTATCGGACAACAAACCAGTGCTTCCACACTCGTTTCGGGCTCATCGTCCCTCCGGCCCGTAACACTTCGCTTCCAGTGTTCAGCTGCGAAAGGTCCAGCTATATGCCCTGCTCGATGTAGCGACTTAATATTGAATATATTTTCGTTTCTAAAAAAGTTTCGAAAATTCGATCTGAATTAATCGATGCATAAAGTTTTCACATTTCTTTCACACGCACGATGCGGAGTCAAAGCTCGTCGCAACCTTTATTTAGGCGGAACGCCACTCGCTCCATCTTTTCAATTGCGGCCATGCATCTTATCTCGCTAGCTTTTTCTTATCACGTTGGCCCGTAGAAATCGCACGTCCATCGCAAACAGCTGAACCAGCCCATGGTCTTGGAGATCAAGCACACTAACTGCCTAGGGGTGGATCTAATTATTTGTTAAGTCAAAATAAATAAAAATTCAGTCTGATACTAATTCGATGCGATACTCACCATAACTAGTTTATTTTTTCGGCCCATTACCAAGCCTAAAGCTAGCTAGTCAGGCGCACGAAAAGTCCATGCTTTAAAGAAAAAAAAAACTCTTCTCGCGGAAGTTGATTAGATTGATCCCATCGCAGCGCCTCAACCCTGATCACTCTCACTGAACAGAGATTGCCGTTTACACAATGAACACCTCCCCGTCACCCCACCGTTCAAATACACACCGCGTTCCACAAAGACAATTAAATTAGCGCTCACCCAAATACCGTCCCTTAGTTAAATCCTACTCCCAGTTCGTAGATCACAGGTTGACGCGGTCACAGCACCAGCACATTGACATCAGTAGCTCAACGACGACGACGACCAGGGATGGTATGGTATCGTCCATGATTAAATCCTCAATAACAACTACGACGGCGACCCGGATTAAAGTTTATGGATCAGGGGCTACTCTGACTAGACTGCTGTTTTTAACGGGTCCGCAGGAAACAGGGCGCAGGGCCTAAAAATGTGCCAGTTGCAGGTTAGAATACTGCGAACTTGGCAACTGGGCAATGTTTGGCCACATAGGAGTAGTATTATATTTTGGTCGGGGTAGGCATGGGGCGATGACGCTCCGGGACGGCCAGCTGTGGCGCTAGTTTCGTGTACTTGTCGGTGTTTTGAACTATCAGTGCAGTAAAATTTACGTAATCAGAGAGTATTGGTGTGCTTTTCGTATTTAAATGTCCTAGTCTACGGAAGAAACTCAAAGATTAACCTCGTTTGAGCCGTCGAGAAGCATAATACCCTATCAAACCTCGTTCGAGCCGTCGAGAAGCATAATACTCTGTGTCCAGAGGCAAAAAAAATATCAAATCGTATGAACTAAATAACACGAGTACAATGCGGAAAAGTCCTGACTCGATCTAAAAATCCTAGCTCGCGTGGGTGGATGTCATTAAAATCATTAAAATAAAGTAGCTTGAAACGACTTGGCTAACTTAGACTTGTTCGTGTAATGCCTCATAGTACCTCTTTTATAAGGGTCAGACCAGGGGCATCAATTTGACGCCTATAAAACCTGCTGGCCCTCCGCCAGGTGGGGCCTTGATCGTTGCTTGAGTTGGTCACCTAGCGCCCGCTGACGTCGGTGCAGTTGGCCGGTGGCCTTCGTACGTTTTTTGTTCAGTTGCGGAGGACAAAGGACACTTTTCTATTTTGCTTTGCCGATCGTCTGGCAGCTTTATCAACTTCTGAAACGTTTTACCTCCCGGTAAAGTTGCTTTACCTCCTGCTGTACGTTGTCAGGAATCTCTGCGGTCGTCATTGGTTGGTTGTCAAGGCATTACCCGACCCCCGGGATCAGGTCAGAGCGTTGGTGGGCTGAATCTTGTTGTCGTGTAGTTTCAACTTTTCGTCGGTCGGGCTTGTACGCTTGCGCGGTTCCGACCCCAGAGGTCAGGACGTTCTTGGCGGGATGTGAACCATCGTGGGCCGTAGTTTGTAGATGGGTCTTCGTGTAGAGGCCGAGTCTATATGTACCCGAGATATACTATCCCGACAGTAGCCTTCGAGCCCTGCGTCGTTTGCAATCCTTGTTGAGGCGGCACCGGGCTGATCCTTGCTGAAGTTTGACTCTGATCCTACGGGCACGCGCGAGCGCGTCCCTAGGGCATAGCCTTCGAGCGATCCGAAGGGTCGGTCGTGGGTTTAGTTTTTGTCTTCGTCATCGTTCGTCGATGGTTAATCTTACGGAGGCGCGCGAGTGCGACTGTAGGACGTAGCCCCCAAGCCCCCAAGCGATCAAAGGATCGGTCGTGGGCTTAGCCTTCGTCTTCGACATCGTTCATCGATGGTAGGACGTAGCCCCCGAGCGATCTGAAGGGTCGATCGTGGGCTTAGTCTTCGATAGTTCCTGACTCTTGAGGTCGGTCTGAAGCTGATTTTTGTTATCAGCTGAGTGTTGGGACAGATGTTTAGATTGGATCGACTAGGCCGACTCATCTTATGATCAACATCGCGCCTAGGTCAGACTGGACGGTCTAGTCATTCTTCCATGGTCAGCGACCCGAACAAGTATCAGACCGGTCGGTTTATCATCCGACCTCTCGTTTGTCCTGATCTATGAGATGACTCACGGTGTCAGTAACGGACGTCGGTAACGACTCCGACAATCGCACGATTCCGCTGCCTCCATGTGAACGGCAGATATGACATCTGAAAATTGTAACCACCGGTCGATCTGGTCAACGATGACGCCGATCAGACGGTGGTGGGAGTGCGGCGCTTCGAGCGTTCGCGTCCTATCAACTGGCGCATGTCAGCTATTGACTGGCATGTCAGATGGTCTTGCGTCACCTCCGTCGTGGCGGAGGTGGCGAGGCGGCGTCCGGCCCCACCCGTCAGTGAGTGGCGTGTCGGCGCGGCGGGTGCACGTCGTGACGCGCAACCCACGATGACGTAGTTACTGTGCCGTCGCGTCGTGTTCGCGTCGTGGTTAGTGGGGGTGAGTAACGTTTATCCCCGCCCTCGGTAGTCTTTAAAAAAGGGGACGGTGATTTCGAAATTCATTGACCTCTCGTTGTATTAAATTTGGATAAAGTTAAATTATTTGAACTTTTACTAATAATATTTAAAAAATTACATAATTTCTTCTAATATAAATATATTTTTTATAAAAGCTTATTTTATGACAAGTTCAAAAAAATATTTTTTATATTATAAAATATTATTAATTATATACTATTAGTGATTAGAGTAATAAAAATTTGACTTTGACTACACTTTGAAATGTTTATATTTTAAAACGAAGAGACTACTTTTTTCAATACGGACCCAGTGTGATAAAGAGGAAAAGACTGATGAAGATTCAATATATCATGGAATATGCATAGAAGGATGCCGCGGGAGCAGATAAGCCACGTTCCATTTCCTCGTGTCCAATGGGCGCTTACCGTAAATGTTTACATGCGGCAGGCGGTGTAGCAGCGGTTGTGTGCCCCGATTGTGCGCGTCTAACCACCACCACCTTGTCTTGATCATAAACGCTAGTCGCCATGGCTGCGTCAACGTGCTCCCACGCACAGTCCTCGTAGCCGATCCAGGTAGCCATTGCTGCACGCTTGCCTCGATTCTGCAGCGGAAGATACATGAGGAGGATGACGTGTCGGGGAGAAAGACCGTCCATGTCCACGCGCGCCGCGCCTCTGCTCCTCCCCTTCCTGCTGCTACTGCTCTCCATCCCGCGCGGCACGGACTCGGCGCAGGGCGAGGCGGAGGCGCTTTTGAGGTGGAAGCACAGCCTGGCGTCCGCAGGGGAAGCCCTCGCCTCGTGGTCGCTGAACGGCACGGGTGGCAGCGGCGCCGTCGACTCGACCACCGCGGCGTGCTCGTGGCGCGGCGTGTCGTGCGACGTCCTCGGACGCGTCGTGGGCGTCGACGTGGCCGGCGCGGGCCTCGCCGGCACGCTCCACGCGCTGGACCTGGCGGCGCTGCCCAGCCTCGTCAGCCTCAACCTCAGCTTCAACGCGCTGACGGGGACGTTCCCGTTCGACGTGTCCGCGCCGCCGCTGCTCAGCTTCAGATCCATCGACCTGTCGAACAACAACTTGTCGGGTCCGGTCCCGGTGACGCTGCCGCTGGTCACGCCGAACCTCGAGCACCTCAACCTCTCGTGCAACCGGTTCGTCGGGGAAATACCGGCGACCCTCGCGAACTTGACGAGGCTGCAGAGTCTTGTCCTTGGGTCTAACCGTCTCGTCGGAGGTATCCCGCCGGCGCTCGGCTCTGTCTCCGGGCTAAGAGTGCTGGAGTTGCAACGTAACCCGTTGGGCGGCACGATTCCAGCTGCTCTCGGCAAGCTCCAGTCGCTGGAGCGCATCAACGTCAGCCTGGCTCAGCTGGAGTCCACCATTCCGAGCGAGCTCAGCCTCTGCACCAACCTCACCCTCCTCGCCCTCGCCGGGAACAAGCTCACCGGGGAGCTGCCGCCGTCACTGGTCAAGCTGACCAGAGTGCGGGAGTTCAACGTCTCCAAGAACGGGCTCACCGGCGAGATACTGCTGGAGTACTTCACGTCCTGGACCCATCTCGCGGTGTTTCAGGCGGACCACAACCATTTCTCCGGCACGATTCCACTTGAGGTCACCACGGCATCGAGGCTAGAGTTCCTGAACTTGGCGACCAACGATCTCTACGGCGGGATCCCGACGGAGATCGGAAGGATGACAAACCTCAAGGTGTTGGACCTCTCCGAGAACGGGTTCTCCGGCACGATCCCTCGGACGATCAGTAACCTCACCAACCTCCACACGCTGCGGCTGTACGATAACAAGCTCGCCGGCAGGTTGCCGGAGGAGTTCGGGAACATGACGGCGCTCGAGAGGCTGTCCATAAACACAAACATGCTGGAGGGCGAGCTGCCGGCCGGGCTCACCAGACTACCAAACCTCCTCGGCCTGGTCGCCTTCGACAACCTATTCACCGGTGCCATCCCGCCGGAGTTCGGCCGGAACCTGTCCATTCTCAGCCTGTCGAATAACAGCTTCTCCGGCGGGCTACCACCGGGGCTGTGCAGCACTCCCCGCCTCCGGTACCTCTCCCTCGAAGACAACGACATCTCAGGCACCGTGCCGGCTTGCTACCGCAACTTCACGAAACTGATCCGGTTCCGGATGGCAGGGAACCGGTTGTCCGGCGACGTGTCGGAGATATTTGGGTCGCATCCGGACCTCAATTACATCCTCCTCTCCGGGAACTCGTTCCACGGCGAGCTGCCGGGGTACTGGTCCCGGTTCAAGAACCTCGCGTACCTGCACTTGGAAGGTAACAAGATCACCGGGACGATTCCGGCCAGTTACGGTGGCATGGTTGCGTTGCAAGACCTGAGCCTCGCGTCGAATCGTCTCGCCGGCACGATACCTCCAGAGCTCGGCGGACTGCCTCTGATCAAGCTGGATTTGAGCCGCAACATGTTGTCGGGACGAATCCCGCTTACACTCGGCAACGCCACGGGGATGCTACGGCTGGACCTGTCCGGGAATCATCTCGACGGCGGCGTGCCGGTAGAGCTGACCAAGCTCGAACACATGTGGCACCTGAACCTGAGCCGCAACAGCCTCACCGGCGAAGTGTCGGCTCTGTTCGGGAAAATGGTCGCGTTACAGGACCTGGATCTCAGTGGTAACCCGGGCCTGTGCGGCCACTTAGCCGTCCTGAGTCCTTGTAGCTTGGACTCCATCAGTGGCGGCTCCAAGCGCAACAACGTGAAGCTCATTATCGCTGTCACTCTGTCTTCCGCCGCAGTGCTCCTGGTCTCCATCGTTGCGGTGAGCAGTGTGCTAGTCTGCAGGAGGCGGCAAATCGGCAAGGACACGAATGAGACCACGACGAGCAGGAGCGAGACGACGGCGTCCATATGGAGCAAGGACGCGGAGTTCACCTTCGGCGACATCCTGGCGGCGACGGAGCACTTCAACGAGGCCTACTGCATCGGCAAGGGCAGCTTCGGGAGCGTGTACCGCGCCGACCTGCCCGGCGGGCACCGCCTCGCGGTGAAGCGGCTGGACGCGACGGAGGCCGGCGACACGTGCTGGGGTGCCAGCGAGAGGAGCTTCGAGAACGAGGTCCGGGCGCTGACGCTGGTCCGGCACCGCAACATCGTGAAGCTCCACGGCTTCTGCGCCGCGGGCGGGTACATGTACCTGGCCTACGAGCTCGTGGAGCGCGGCAGCCTCGGGAGGGTGCTGTACGGCGCGGGGCGAAGCTGCGAGCGGTTCGACTGGGCGGCTAGGACGCGCGCCATCAGGGGCCTGGCGCACGCACTCGCGTACCTGCACCACGACTGCTCGCCGCCGATGATCCACCGCGACGTGTCCGTCAACAACGTCCTGCTGGACCCGGATTACGAGCCGCGGGTGTCAGACTTCGGCACGGCGAGGTTCCTCGCCCCCGGTCGATCCGACTGCACAAGCATCGCTGGCTCCTACGGCTACATGGCGCCAGGTATTAAGCGTGGCGCTCGAGATCATCTCAGGTGGAGATGCATTGCTAGCCGTAGACTTGGGTTGACGTGAGGGCGTCCATGTCTTATGTCTTTGTTGCAGAGCTGGCGTACATGAGGGTGACGACCAAGTGCGACGTGTACAGCTTCGGCGTGGTGGCGCTGGAGATCTTGATGGGGCAGTACCCCGGCGGCCTTGTCAGCTCCCTGCACGCGCGGCACGCCGGAGGCGTCGGCGAGTCGCTGCTGCTCAAAGACGCGGTGGACCAGAGGCTGGACCCGCCCGCGGGGCAGATGGCCGGGCAGGTCGTGTTCGCGTTCCTCGACGCGCTGTCGTGCGTCCGGATGGACCCGGACGCCCGCCCGACAATGCGGCACGTCGCGCAGGAGCTCTCGTCGCGGAGCCGGTCCGCCCTGGACAGGCCATTCGCTGCGATCAGGGTCCGCGACCTGACAACTTCCAACTCATGATTTTTTGCATCCACGCACGAGGATGCAGGTAGTGTTGCAGCTCAACAAATGGAATCAGCTCTTGAAGGTTTCAGATAAATAGTTGACGATGGTGATTGGTCCTATGTCGATATTTGCAGTATAATGTTACACTGAACCAGTGGCGAAACTGGACAGAAAATTTAAAGGGGAGGCGTTTAATCCATTTCACATCGCAACCTACTCTAGAGATCCTAAACTTCTGTCTATGATGTGCATGCCTTATCTCATTGAGGCAGCTGAGGAGGTGTCGTCGCATAGCCCATTGCGGTTTTTGGCTAAGCAAACGCTCTGCTAGGGGTGAGTACTGACGATGCCATCATCTGCGCCTGTGCAATGCTCTAAAAGAGTTATGTCTGTATGTGTGACAGTTTGCTCTACGTGCGACAGCTGCAAGGTTGGTTCGTCGTTTTTATAGGAGCATTTTATAGGAGCAGAGAAAAATCATGATTCACAGCTTGACAAAGAGATAAAGTCGATACTTACTAATAATATAGAGCCGAGCGTGCTAGTTTTTTAGCACGCTGGACAGCTGCAATGAATTCACCATGTATCTTTGTACTTCTCAATTAGAAATATACATGTCCGACTATCCATAAGAATGCATACTTATCTTTTTTTTAGATTGGTAGATAAGCCCAAAACAATCAAATAAACTAAATCCCCTCCATCTTATATAATTAGATGCTTAATCTACCATTAATAACCATTTATATTTTTTTAAAGAGAACTATTTATATTTCTAATTGTGCATTTATAAACAGGGGGCCATGTAAAAAATCCAGGTCCCCCCCCTCCGTTCCGCCGCTGACTGAATTCCAAATATGACACATCCCGACCAGTCTAATATGCTTTGATGCACGATGGGAAAAGATATTGAGAAATGAACGATCCCAAAGATATCTTGCAACGAACATTACTAAGTATGAAACCATGTCCACAGTTAGATAGGATCGAAATCTCACGGAAGCTTTGAAAACCGTCAAAATTACCATGCATAGGCACCAATACGGCCTCCAATTGGAGAAACTAATAGAACATGTCTCTGGGTATAATATAGGAGTGCCAGTATTCATTCACTAGTCTATAATCGAGGCCTCAATCTTCACTCGTCGTCACCGAATGTTGTCTTTTTTCCTGCCAACGAAAAAAAGGAACGCCAACAAACTTATATTCTGATGAAGGAAATAAATCAAGTGGCATAAAACATTGTAAATCCAGGTAATTTCAGATGAACCGCTGGTTTACCTGTACTAGCTGTACCAGCACTCTGCCTATAAGGTGTACCACCACGGCCTCTGTCACCCCTTCCACGTCCGCGCCCTCCGTCACGGCCTCCACGGCCACCATCGCGTCCACGACCACCACTGTAGCTACCACGACCTCTGTCACCCCTTCCTCTCCCACCGAAGTTACCACGCCTGTCCCCACTAAAGCCGCCATCTCTGTTGTTATCAGCTTTAGGCCTTGCTTCATCAACAAGCAAGCTCCAGCCACCAAGCTCAGATCCATTCAGCTCATATGCTTTAGAAGAGGAATCCGGATCCTTAAAATCCATGAATGCAACCCTGCAGAACCAAGAACAGCACAGATTTCAGCCACAAGAATTAGTACCACTGTTAATGCCATTACACAAGAAATAGATTATCAAACTATTCGACCCAGAATTTCTTGTCGTGAGCTAACTTACCCTTTGATTTCACCAGTTTCATAATCCTTTGGAATTGAAATGCGAGTAATCTCTCCACATGAGCCAAAATGTTCTTCAAGTGCGCTACGGATCTGGCAAAGATATACCATCAGATGTATTATAACAACACCCAACTGACTGATAAAAGTACACCATCGAAGTACATTATCAATTGGATAAATTCCAAATTACAACCCTCAAATATAGGCAAAGTCCAGATAACCCCCTAAACTATTGTTTGTTTTATTTTGTCCCTACAACTTTGCCATTGGCTCAATTTACCCCCTCCTACAATTTTGTCTTTTTTGCTTCTCTATATATAAGTTTAATCTTACACTAAAATTTTACAAGATGGTAGAGCATATCATAATACATATTAGAAAAATGCATCAAAATTTTTTATCATTATTTTCATATAGCTTTATATCTTAAGGATTAATTTATTATTAAATATCCTTCCATATGAAAATAATTAAAAATAATTAATGATGTATTTTTTAAATATGTGTTATTATGTGCTCTATCATCTCGTAAACTTTTAGCTTAAAATCACTCTTATATATAGAGAAACAAAAAAATAAATTGTAGTAAAGGGTAAATTGAGCTAAATGGCAAACCTGTGGGGATAAAATGAACCAAAAAATAGTTTAGGAGGTTATTTGGACTTTGGCTATACTTAAAGGTAATAATTTGTACTTTATCCTTATCAATTTACCTGGTCCTCCCCAAGGGAACGATCGAAGCCTTTGATAAATACAGAGTTACCTGACCTCTGAGCAGAATTCTTGGAAGAACTGTTGTCCCTCCTGGCCAATAGGCATAATTAAGGACATCAAGATAGAGTAGAGTGCTACAAACATTTTCAGAAGATAAAAATATTTCCAAGAAGACCAAACGCCACAGATTAATGAGATGGAGAATCACCCGCTGCCAGGTGTTTTTGGGCCCCTCTCAGTAGCCAAATCAACTCTAACAGGCCGTCCCATCAGGTCACGATCAGCAAACTCAAGCGCCTAGAAAAATTGAGAAAAAAGGAATCTATTAGCAGCAAAGAAACTTTCATTGCTTCATCAATCGTCAGCAATTGTATCAAGTAAAAGTTGACAGTGGTGAGATGCTCTGCTCCTGTAACAGTTGAGCTAAGATGCATATATCACAAATATGAAACTAATAAAACAGATGGTTCACCTTCTGTGCAGCTTCAGCTGTAGCAAATTCAACATGTCCATATCCCTTAAAGCTCCCATCTTCAAAAGTAGCCAAACGAATGTCGACAACCTCTCCAGCCTCCTCAAAAAATTGCTTTCTACAAGATGGAGGCATAAGAAGTTAGTGACTGCAAACGGACAGAGAATTAACAAATTACAAAAAACTTACACTTGTTCACGCTCTACATAGTAGGACAAATTCCCAACAAAAACTGTCTTTGACCCAGAAGCTTGACTTTTGTTGCTCGCAGGAGTTTTGGTCTTCAAAAAATAATGAAAAGGCAGCTGTCAACCATCTATAAAATATAGGTTAAATAAAAAACGAGTTTAGATAGCAGAATACTTCATTCTGTACTGATTTCATCGCAGAATGTGAAGTAACAGTGCCTACAGAAGTTCCCTGTCCATCAAAAAGAGAACTGTTAGTACACAACCAAAATAGAAGCTCAGCAAGCTTATACTTATGCATCTTTACAATTATAGCCTTAAAGGAAGAATGGATGCTTCAAAAGCCAAACCTTTTTCATGGGAGTTTTAGATGCATTTTCATCATCAGAGCTTTCTTCCGAACTGTCATCATCTTCTTCATCACTGTCTTCATCACTGCTGCTTTCTTTCTTTGAAGCCTTAGTGGCAAGCTTTGTGGCAGCAGAAGGTGCAGAATCCTTCAGAGAAAAGAAACAGTTAGGTGAAACAAAATCCTAAATGGAGCAAGTGGACAAGAAAACTCCATACCTTAAGCTTCTTTTGTGGAGGTTCCTCATCACTTTCATCAGAAGTATCATGAGAACTGTCTTCAGATTCAACTATGGACTGCAGAGAGATAAGAAAAGATCTTAGTTAAGGTGCAAAGAATCATGTATAAAAGCGCAGAAAATTGAAATGTATATTGTACACATCATAGATAGAAGCAACCAAAAAAAAACATACTTGTACTTTCTTGTCAGCTGCAAGTGGCCTTTTGGCCGGAACCGTAGGTTTTTGTTCCTGTAAAGACAATGTAGGAAAACAAAATTTAAAATGCACAACAAAATATTACCAATAGTGTATATTTAACTTACTTCATCAGAATCTGACTCAGACTCTGTATCAGAATCCGAGCTATCACTAGATTCTTTTTTCACTTTAGAAGGAGCAGCCTTGGCAGGTTGCTTTGTCTTAGATTTGTTATCCTGCAGGTTCATATAAGAGGTAGCTGCGTTAGAAAGTAAATAAAGAGCTGCAAAGCCTCTTTAACAGATGTAGTAACAACCTCATCCATGGAGTCAGAATCACTATCAGAATCAGAACTCTCACTTGATTCTTCCTTTTTCTTGGCTGCAACTGGAGCTTTAGCAGGCACATCCTGTAGATACTTTTGTTTCAGGAATAAAACAAATAGATAATTACAAAGGAAAAGTGTCAATGATACCACCAAAAAAAAAACAGATCATCAGAACATGCAACTTACCTCCTCTGATTCATCATCAGAGTCACTGTCTGAACTATCAGACTCTTGGGCCTTCTTTGGGGCAGAGGAAACTGAAGGCTTCTTTAGCTGAGCAGCAGGCTTCTGAAAAGCAAGAAAGTGCAACGAAGAACTTAGACATAAACAAGCTTTCCCGATGTGTAACTGCCTCAACACCGTAACATAACAAAAGCTCAATGGTACTAATTACATGGTTTGTATCTAACATACAATGTTCTACAAAGAGGATAAGGATCAAATGTTAAACCAGACTTACATAAATGTGTACCTGCCTCATTCTGTATTCTTTTCCAGACGAGATGCAAAAGGTAAATAAAATAAACTAAAAAAAACCGTTCTGTGCTGAACCATCATCTAAGTCAAACAGTCTCTCTAGTAAGCCAAAAATTGCAAGTGAAGGACAACGACAGGATCCTCTAAACATAGCTAGGACACTACATTCCATTCGAACCTAACTCCTAGACATTAATTTTACTAGAATATAATCTAATTTCCAACAACTTTAAGATATTATGATACTACTCAAGAAATTCTAGAATTATAAATTTCATGTCTCCAATCAGAGTCTGAAAATTTTAAAGTTGGATCAGAACATTGTCCAAAATGGCTATGCTTTCGTGACTGGAATACTCGTGGAAAGGTATAACATCAATACAGCACAGAAGGTCCATTAAGAAGAACTCAAAATGACACAGACAGACAATGGGCCACAAAAGGCAAGAAAAAGAAGTTGAAAGTTTTTAAGATAGACAAAAATACTAACTTCATCCTCGTCAGATTCCTCATCCGAGCTACTGTCGGAGCTGCTGCTGTCAGGCTTGACCTTTTTGGAACCATTGCTGACAGCTGCAACAGGATTCTTTGAAGGTGCAGCAGGTTTCTTAGCATGTTCTTCATCAGAGCTGCTGTCACTGTCATCACTGCTGCTGCTGTCAGCTTCTGCAATAGGCTTCTTTGAAGGGGCAGCAGGTTTCTTTACAGGTTCATCGTCAGAGCTGCTCACATCACTGCTGCTGCTGCTGCTAGCAACCGGGGGTTTCTTTGGAGCCAATACAGGTTTCTTTGAAGGTTCCTTAATTACAAGAAAAATAAATATTTATTTGTGATAAAAAAGCCACATATAGAAAGTGAAACAATGCTTACATCATCTGAAGAGCTCTCATCACTGCTATCATCACTGGACTCCTGTTTAGCAGGCTGTGTACCTTTTTTAGGTAGGAAAACCTTCTTTGGTTGTACCTTGACCTACAAAGAATTAAAGTTTCAGTACAATGAAAAGGGACAATGAACTTTCACTGGTGGGGCATTGGTTTCCAATTAAGGCTGACATGAACTACAGCAATATAGAGGCTGAGAAGCCATCAAAACAAATATACACAATAACAAGGGAAAAAAAACAAAAGTTGGGAAACCATGTGGGCTTTTCAAGTAGAATTGCTATTAACATCTCAGGTACCGATGGCATGAACTACAATTCAAACATAGAGCAACTAATGTATGTTCACAAAAGATAATGGTTTAGTATTTTGCTGCAATTTACTTTTTGAGAACATAAGATGCCACGGATGGACTGAATATCAATCGTTTGGACTTGATGTTATACGAAACCTATGCTAGTTTCAAGGATTACAATTTTCAAATGACAGAGTAAGTTTTTCCACAGAAGCTTATTACGAAGTAGCGTAGATTGGGCCCACGTATATAAAGATGAAACTAATCAAAAAGAGAAGGCAAATTATTAACTCTTTGAGTATGTGAAGATAGTGAAATCAAACAATCGGGGCACAGGGAATAGGAAAAAAGAATTGTAGTACAGTTATCATGTAATCTATCATGACATGAAAAAAAAAAGCCCTAGAGTTCAAGCATATAGTTTAAACTTTTAATTAAAGGAGAAGCATGAGCTCAATAATATCAACTAGTTGAATACCTCCTCTTCAGAATCCTCAGAACTGCTGCTCTCAACTTTCTTTGGAGTGGGCTCCTTCTTCACTTCCTTCAGAGGCACGACCTTTGCAGGTACAGTCTTTTGCTTCTTGGCACTGACAGCCTTCTCAATTTCATCTTCTGCGTTTCTCTTCCCTGCTCATTCAGGAAAACAACGTCGTCGTAGCACATTAGGCAGAAGTATTGAACAGAGATATAGGCCTTAAATCAACAAACTGAGACAAAAATATTAAAACATGAGACAAAAATATTAATAATCCGTGACATGAATATTGAAGTTATCAGAAAATTACCCTTCTTTCCTGATTTCCCATCTATAACCGGGACAGCAGCTGGCGCAGCTGCGACACTGGACTTCTTGCTCGACTTACCCATGACAGGTATCAGCTAAGTCCTGAAGAAAATTGGCATTGAATCAATAATAATTCGTAACGACAACAAGTGAGCTACCACTACCAAAACAACGACAGCAGGAATAAGTTATTATGCATGGTGCCTAATGGTGGCTAATGGGAGCACAAGGTAGAGATACATCAAAACAGACAACAAATCATAATCATGATGAACAGCTACTGGCGCCCCAACACATACAACGAATCAACAATCATGATGAACAGATACTGGCCGCCCTATCTAACCGGGGTGTTTTACCTCGAGTCAGAACGCGGGGTGACGGCCGCGCGTGACGCGACGACGCGGTAGAAATCGGAACTGGGAGGAAGAGGAAGTGGAAGAGGAAGAGACTGGCGAGTGCGGCGGCTGGCTTATGCGGATGAGAGTGGCGGCTGGGTACGGGAGATGAATGAAACCCTACGTGCCGCGGGAAAAAATATATATATACAGTGCGGGCCACAATGGGTATGTGGATTTGCGGGTACGGAAGTTTTTTTCCCGACCCGTTTCGTTTTATCCGCTGATTTAAAATCAGATACTCCTACTCTGTATATGCACGGGTGAAGATTGACATCCGCATCCACTGTTTAAGAAAAAACATCCGTATCCACGTCGGGTCTTGTTCGAATTTGCTAAAGGTGTGGTGAACTTGGGTGAAATGAGAGGGAATCAAATTATACTTAGACTTTCTGATGGATTGAATTCCACTCAAATCAATATTAATCCATATGTAATGGATGACAAATGAAGAGGGCTTGAACCAGGTAGGATATATTTTTTTAAAAAAAAAGGTAGGATATAGGTTATAGCTGGACAACGGGCTCGATCGAACTCGGGATGACTTTGAGGCGGCCCGACATGGCTCGACAAGTTGATCATGCCGCACCATGCTGGTTTACGGATTAACTGTTCAGACTGGTCCGGGTAATTTTATATGGGTCGAGACATGTCTTCAACTCCGTCGAGCCGTGCTAGGCCGAAGCATGAGAGAAAACTAAATCTTATTTATTTTTAAAAAACTACTGAAAATTAATAATGTATCTAAAATTTATAATTTTAAACATAAATAAATTAAATTACATATATTTTAATATTAAATTTCAATCAAATGATAAACGGGCCTACGAGACCGTGTTGGGTCGTGTCAAACTAAGCAGGTCCAGTATCTAGCCTGACCGGACTAGCCTAATTGGGCTGTTCTTAGGCTGGCCCAAGGTGTGTTCGGACCAAGCAAAAATCATCGGTCCTTGGGCGATCTATTTGCCCGGCCCACCCCAACAGGCTAGCTATAATATAGGTAAGTACATGATAATATATGTCTATCAGATTTTTGTGTTTATAACTATGAAATTCAGTGTTTGGTTGAAAGATGAATAACTTTAACCAAGTTTTTGTTTGGTTGGTGGTGGAGGATGGATGAGCTGGATAAAAATGTTTCTTTATGAGGGTGAGAATACCTCCACCATATTCACATATCGTTCTTCTACCTCTTTTGGATTTTTTTCATGGTTGGGATGTGGTAAAAAAAAATTCACTATGGGTGAGGAAGCGTGTGACGTCCCTTGTCTCTCAGCGGAGAAGGCGTTAGGGTGTGGGCATGGTTCGGCGTTCGGTGAGAGCTAGGCGGAAGTGTGGCAAAAACCCGCAAGCGTGGGATCGTGTGGGGGCAGAGGATGAGCATGGGGACATCCGTCGGCGCGGCCTCCATTGGTGGAGGCGTGTGGCTGGATGCTTAGATGGGGATGCAGCTTCGTCAACGAGGGCGTGGCCAGGTGGGGAGAGGACGTCGTCCATCGGCGTAAAGCTAGGCGGAGGCGGTTGGGAGCTTAAACAAAGCATCAACGGTGAGGAAGGTGAGCTCGAGCAGATCAACAGGTAAGAGATAGGGAGGTGATCTTAAACTCGAGACGGACATTAGCCACCTCATCGGACTATTCGGATTGATATAAAGAGAATATTCATCTTTGGTAGCTGTCCCATACTTCCATCCAATTGACCAACAACCATACACGTAATAACAGGTTGGCCATCTGCAGAGAAACTTGATACAAGCAACCAAATGCACCCGTAGCCGTCCTGAGACCTTGTAGCTTGGACTCGATAATTGGAGGCTCCAAGCGCAACAACGTGAAGCTCGTCATCGCTGCCACTGTGGCTTACGCCCGCAGCGCTCCTAGTCTCCATCGTTGCAGTGCGTGTGTTTTAGTCCACAGGAGGTGGCAAATCGGCAAGTATAAAAGAGACCACGACAAGAAGGAGCGAGATGACGACGTCCATATGGAGCAAGGACGTAGAGTGCATCTTCGACGACATATCGGTTTTACCAACAGATTTGACAAGTTTTAGAATTTTAAAATTTTTAAATCATCAACCAATTATCCGGTGAAACCATATCATATTTGTTTCACAGAAAACCAGACCAGTTTGTTCAGTTTTTGAAAACCCATCAGGAGCCTGGCGCAAACGCCGACGTACCTGCACCACGACTGCACGCCGCCGATGATCCACTTCGACGTATCCGTCAACAACCTCCAGTCGGATCTGGACTACGAGCCGCGTGTCAGCTGGTGTCGGACTTTGGGGACGGCAAGGGTTTGTTGTTATATTATTACACTGAATTCCAAACGACGGGAAGATATTGAAATGAACGATATCAATGATAACTTGCAACGAATATTACAAAGTATGAAACCATGTCCAGAGACTTAAGATAGGTTCCAAAAGTCAGGGAAGGTTTGAAAAAACTGTGAAAATTATCAGACAAAGACACACCAATACGGCCTCCCCAGAAACTAACAGAACATGTCTCTTGGTACAATATAGGAGTGCCAGCATTCATTCCCTTAAGTCGAAGCCAGCATTCATTCCCTTAAGTCGAAGCCTCAATCTTCACTCGTCGTCACCGAATGTTGTCTTCTTTCCTGCCAAAGGAAAAAGGAATGCGAACAAACTTATATTCTGATGAAGGAAATAAATTAAGTGGCTTAAAAAACATTGTAAATCCAGGTAATTTCAGATGAACCACTGGTTTACCTGCACTAGCAGTACCAGCACTCTGCCTGTAAGGTGTACCACCCCGTCCACCACGGCCTCTGTCACCCCTTCCACGTCCACGCCCTCCGTCGCGGCCTCCGCGGCCACGGACACCACTGTAGCTACCACGACCTCTGTCACCCCTTCCTCTCCCACTGAAGTTACCACGCCTGTCCCCACTAAAACCACCATCTCTGTTGTTATCAGCTTTAGGCCTTGCTTCATCAACGAGCAAGCTCCAGCCACCAAGTTCAGATCCATTCAGCTCATATGCTTTAGAAGAGGAATCCGGATCCTTAAAATCCATGAATGCAACCCTACAGAACCAAGAACAAATCAGATTTCAGCCATACCACCGTTCATGCCATAACACAAGAAATAGATTATCAAACTATTCGACCCAGAATTTCTTGTTGTGAGCTAATTACCCTTTGATTTCACCAGTTTCATAATCCTTTGGGATTGAAATTCGAGTAATCTCTCCACATGAGCCAAAATGTTCTTCAAGTGCGCTACGGATCTGGCAAAGAAATACCATCAGACTTATTATAAAAACAACTGACTGATAAAGTACACCATCGAAGTACATTATCAATTTACCTGGTCCTCCCCAAGAGAACGATCAAAGCCTTTAATAAATACAGAGTTGCCAGACTTCTGAGCAGACTTCTTGAAAGAACTGTTGTCCCTCCTGGCCAGTAGGCATAATTAAGGACATCAAGGAAGAGTACTACTGACATTTTAAGAAGATAAAAAAATTTCCAACAAGACCAAATGCCAGAGAAATGAGATGGAGAATCACCCGCTGCCAGGAGTTTTTGGGCCCCTCTCAGTAGCCAAATCGACTCTAACAGGCCTTCCCATCAGGTCACGATCAGCAAACTCAAGTGCCTAGTAAAATTGAGAAAAAGGAATCTATTAGCAGCAATGAAACTTGCATTGCTTCACTGGGCATCAGCACTTGTAAGTCAAGTAGAAGTTGATGGTGGTGAGATTGTCTGCTTGTAACAGTTGAGCTAAGATGCATATATCACAAATATGAAACATAAAACAGATGGTTCACCTTCTGTGCAGCTTCAGCTGAAGCAAATTCAACATGCCCAAATCCTTTAAAGTTCCCATCCTCAAAAGTAGCCAAACGAATGTCAACAACTTCTCCAGCCTCCTCAAAAAATTGCTTTCTACAAGACGGAGGAAGAAGTTAGTGACTGCAAAATGGACAGAGAATTAACAGAATACAGAAAAAAAAACTTACAATTGTTCACGCTCTATATAATAGGATAAATTCCCAACAAAAATTGTCTTTGGCCCAGAAGCTTGACTTTGAGTGCTCACAGGAGTTTTGGGCTTCAACAATAATGAAAAGAAAACTGTCAACCATCTATAAAAATACAGGTTAATTAAAATAATGAGTTTAGATAGCAGAAAACATCATTCTGTACTGATTTCACCGCAGAATGTGAAGTAACAGTGCCTCCAGAAGTTCCCTGGGCATCAAAAAAAGAACTGTTAGTACACAACCAAAATAGAAGCACAGCAAGCTTATACTTATGCATAATTACAATTATAGCCTTAAAGGAAGAATGGATGCTTCAAAGTCAAACCTTTTTCATGGGAGTTTTAGTTGCATTTTCATCATCAGAGCTTTCTTCCGAACTGTCATCATCATCTTCTTCATCACTGTCTTCATCACTGCTGCTTTCTTTCTTTGAAGCCTTAGTGGCAGGCTTTGTGGCAGCAGAAGGTGCAGAATCCTTCAGAGAAAAGAAACAGTTAGGTGAAACAAAATCCTCAATGGAGCAAGTGGACAAGAAAACTCCATACCTTAAGCTTCTTTTGTGGAGGTTCCTCATCACTTTCATCAGAACTATCATCAGAACTGTCTTCAGATTCAACTTTGGGCTGCAGAGAGATAAGAAAAGATTTTAGTTAAGGTGCAAAGAATCATGTATAAAAGCGCAGAAAATTGAAATGTATTTTTGTACACGTCATAGATGGAAGCAACAAAAAAACATACTTGTCCTTTCTTGTCGGCTGCAAGTGGCCTTTTGGCCGGAACCGTAGGTTTTTGTTCCTGTAAAGACAATGAAGGAAAAATTTTAATAATGCACAACAAAGTATTACCAATAGTGTATATTTAACTTACTTCATCAGAATCTGACTCAGACTCTGTGTCGGAATCCGAGTTATCACTAGATTCTTTTTTCACTTTAGAAGGAGCAGCCTTGGCAGGTTGCTTTGTCTTAGATTTGTTATCCTGCAGGTTTATGGAAGAGGTAGCTGCGTTAGAAAGTAAAGAGCTGCAAAGCCTCTTTAACAGATGTAGTAACAACCTCATCCATGGAGTCAGAATCACTATCAGAATCAGAACTCTCACTTGATTCTTCCTTTTTCTTGGCTGCAACTGGAGCTGTAGCAGGCACATCCTGCAGATACTTTTGTTTCAGGAATAAAACAAGTAAATAATTACAAAGGACAAGTGTCAATGATACCACAAAAAAAAAACAGATAAGCAGAACACGCAACTTACCTCCTCTGATTCACCATCAGAGTCACTGTCTGAGCTATCAGACTCTTGGGCCTTCTTTGGGGCAGAGGCAGCTGAAGGCTTCTTTAGCTGAGCAGCAGGCTTCTGAGAAGCAAGAAAGTGCAACGAAGAACTTAGACATAAACAAGCTTGCTAGATAAGTAAATGCCTTATCACCGGAACATCACAAAAGCTTAATGGTACTAGTTACATGGTTTGTATCTAACATAATCATAAGTGTCACATGTTAAACCAGACTTATACATATAAATGAATATGAAGACATCATGGTGGTATTTCAAATGTAGTGGTAACTACATTTGGGACTACAATATATATATAGCAAAATATAGACACCCTCATTTTTATTCTTTTTCATACAAGACACAAAAGGGAATGAAAATTAAAAAAATGCTATGTGCTTAACCAACATCTAACTCAAACACAGTCTCTCCAGTGAGCCAAAAAATACATGTGATGGACGACAACAGGATCTTCTAAACATAGCTAGGACATTACATTCCATTTGAACATAGCTCCTCAATATTAATTTTACTAGAATATAATCTAATTTCCAACAAGTTTAAGATACTATGATAGTACTCTAGAAAATCTAGAATTATAACTTTCAACTTCCCAATCAGAGTCTGAAAATTTTGAAGTTTGACCAGAATCTTGTCCAAAAAAAGTAATGCTTTTGAATGGAATACTTATGGAAAGGTATAACATCAATACAGAAGCAACAGCAAGTCTATTAAGGACACAAAATGACACAGACAGACATGATTAACAGGCCACAAAAGACAAACGTTCACAATTTACACACATAGTCCAGAAACAGAAGTTGAAAGCTTGTAAGAGAAAAATACTTACTTCATCCTTGTCAGATTCCTCATCCGAGCTACTGTCAGAGCTGCTGCTGTCAGGCTTGACCTTTTTGGAACCATTGCTAACAGCTGCAACAGGATTCTTAGAAGGTGCAGCAGGTTTCTTCGCATGTTCTTCATCAGAGCTGCTGTCACTGTCATCACTGCTGCTACTGCTGTCAGCTTCTTCAATAGGCTTCTTTGGGGCAGCAGGTTTCTTTACAGGTTCATCGTCCGAGCTGCTTTCATCACTGCTGCTGCTACTAGCAACCAGGGTTTTCTTTGGAGCCAATACAGGTTTCTTTGAAGGTTCCTTAATTAAAAGAAAAATAAATATTTGTTTGTGAAAAGAAAGCCACATATAGAAAGTGAAATTATGCTTACATCATCTGAGGAGCTGTCATCACTGCTATCATCACTGGACTCCTGTTTAGCAGGCTGTGTACCTTTCTTAGGTAGGACAGCCTTCTTTGGCTGCACCTTAACCTACAAAGAAATAATTTTTCAGCAGAAAGAAAAGGGACAATGAAGTTTCAGGATGCATTGGTTTCCAAGTAAGGCTGATATGAACTACATCAATATAGAGGCTGAGATACCATCAAAACAAAGACACAACAGATGACAACGGAAAAATGAAGTTGGAAAACCATGTGCGCTTTTCAAATAGCATTGCAATTAACAACTCAGGTACTGATGGTGTATACTACAAATCAGTCAAGAGCATGTAAAAGAATGTCAAATCTCTGGTTTCAAGGATTACAGTTTTCAAATGATGCAGTAAGTTTGCCGCAGAAACTTATATTACAAAGGATCATAGATTTGACCCACATATGCAACGATGAAACTGATCAAAAAGAGAAGGATGAGTGTGCAACTGCAAAGTATTAACTCTTTGAGTATGTGAAGATAGTGAAATAAAACAAATGGGGCACATGGAATACTAACACTAGGAAAAAGAACTGTAGTACAGGTATTATGCAAACTATCATGGCATAAAAAGGCCTAGAGTTCAAGCATTTAGTTTAATCTCTTCAAGGAAATGAGAAGCATGACCACAAGAAAGTTAACTATAGAATACCTCTTCTTCAGAATCTGAAGAATCCTCAGAACTGCTGCTCTCAACTTTCTTAGGAGCAGGCTCCTTCTTCACTCCCTTCATAGGCACGACCTTTTCAGGTACAGTCTTTTGCTTCTTGGCACTGACAGCTTTCTCGATTTCATCTTCTGCATTTCTCTTCACTGCTCATTCAGGAAAAAGCATTGTCATAGAACATCAGGCAGATGTATTAAACAGAGACAGATATAAAGGCCATGAGATAAAAATAATAAGAATAATAATCCGTGACAGAAACATGAGAAGATTACCCTTCTTTCCTGATTTCCCGTCTGGAACTGGGACAGCAGCAGGCTCAACCGCAACACTGGACTTCTTGCTCGACTTACCCATGGCAGGTATCAGCTAAGTTCTGAAGAAAAATGGGCATTGAATCAATAATAGTTCGTATCGACAACAAGTGAGCTACCACTACCAAAAACATAACAGGTACATGCTCCTATGCATGGTGCCTAATGGTGGTAAATGGGTGGCTGGGTGCACATGGCAGAGATATATCAAAACATATAACAAATCAATAATCATGATGAACAGTTATTGGCGCCCCACCACATACAACAAATCAACAGTCACGATGAACAGCTACTGGCGCCCCACCACTCAGAGGCGGATCTACCAATAGGTCAAGGTAGGGCGGCCGCCCTAGCTAACAAGGCTGTTTTACCTCGACTCCGGACGCGGGGCAGAGCGTATCGTGGCGGCGCGGGCGGGGCGGCGGCGCCGCGGGACGGGAGGAGGCGGTAGAAATCGGATATGGTAGGAAGAGGAAAAGAGCAGAGGCAAGCGCCGGCGGCTGGCCTATGCGGTTGCGAGTTAAACCCTAGTCGCCGCTGGAAATATATAGCCGCAGGTTGGGCGGCGGCGCGGGAGGGTGCTAGGGTTCCGTTCCGGTCAGATTGCGGACCGCAGGGTTTTGGGGAGGTTTGTGTTGCGGCGCAAGATATTTATAGGATAATAGCATTACAGTCCCTGAACTATGGTTTAAATTTAAATTTCAGTAAGCAACTTACTAATTTAGTCCCTAAAATTTGATCGTATGCTCACTTGAAAAATCACGTTCGCTTCGATTTTAGATTCTAAATGTAAAAGTGATTTTTCTCTCTAATACAAAAATAGAGTCACGGTTACAACCCCAGACCCTACCATTCTGAATCACCGCTGTCATCTTGAGTCAACATGGTCTCCTTATCAGAGCCCTAAGTCGATGTTGGTCACCACCGATTTGGCCTCCACCTAGGTCACCAGCACCAGCAATGATCGTAGTAAGATGTCTCTACCAGTCTGCTTGTCCTCTCCGTTGCTCTGCTCCTCGACGTCACCGCCCTCTCCTGTGTCTACCCATGGACTGAACCACGCACCATTGGGTAGAGGTTCGGGCACTGACGAGTTGGAGAAGAAGTCGGCGCTGACGTGGTTAAGCTGGGCGTGACCAACGACTGGAACGCATCCATATGGAGCAATGCCATGTGCAATGGCAGCACACGAAATTCCGCTCTTGAGCTAGAGAAGAACTAGATGAATGATCCAAACAGTGATTCTTTCTTTCACCTATTTCTCATGTCCACCCTCGGTCTGCTACTCCTGAGTGCAGCTCATCGGTATTCACCACCTTGACCTTCCTCAGCATCCTCAATGGTACCTCCAGTGTTGGTGAGCTCGAGGTGGTCGATGAAATGCCTCAAAGTGCAAGAACAGTATAAATCATCAATTTTACATCATCAACTATAATACATCACCCTAAATCCTTGAGAATTACATAATCTTTAAATTTGGATACACATAATCAATTTGCATCTGCTGAAGATGATCTTAATATTGCTTAGGTCAGAAGGTTAGCGTCCACTTCATTATTATTTTCAGTGAACACAAGACATAAATATTATCTTAGAAACAAAATTGCACCTCAACATGCCATGAAAATAGTTTGTCCTTTTTTCAGGTGAACTCCATGCAAGCCCTGGAACTCACCTCCAACACGTACTACTACCGCACTCACAAACTCGTATTCACTTTGTATTACAGCTCTGAGTATGTAAATTAATGAGAAGTGAAAAAATATAATATATAAAAAATTAGGAGGAAATACAGAGATTTATTATAAAGAGAGAAAGTGTATTAAAAAAAGACATACTAAGAAGTGATAATAACATATATTGTGGAATAAAGTTAAAATGAATGATTTATAAAAGTGAACTAATGGAGTAAAAAATAAGTTTAATCTATTTAATAATAAAAAAATGCAAGAATTATTTTTACACGTAGGGTATATTCATAGATAGATTATGGAACACAGGGAACAGGATGGGCCAGAGCACGACGATGGTGGGCGTCCGGTTCTACCGGCCCATGAACCGCTTTAGACCATCCACAATGAACGTGTGATTCAACTATTACATCATATGGCTGTTGGTGCTCGGTTTATCTTTAGAGTATAAGGGCCCCATTTAGAACGAAGGAATAAAAAACAAAGTAATATGAAAAAATGGAGAAATAGAGAAAACACAAGAATTTGAAATGTAAGAAAACTATAGGAATTCGAAATAGAGAAATTGAAAAATTATGGTGTTTGGAACGCAGAATGAAAATGTAGAAAAAATATTAGTGCA
Organism: Zoysia japonica; assembly: GCA_001602275.1. Taxonomy (NCBI): domain Eukaryota; kingdom Viridiplantae; phylum Streptophyta; class Magnoliopsida; order Poales; family Poaceae; genus Zoysia; species Zoysia japonica. The sequence continues at coordinate 3,573,954 of BCLF01000017.1, forward strand.
ACTAAATAAAAACTTTAAAAGCTATATTATAATTAATTAATGCACATAAATTAATTAGTTCATAAATAGATTATTCCAGAATTTGTTATTCATTAATTAATGCACAACAATTTTAATACAGTTACTCATTCTGCGTGCGCTAAGATTCTAGAAATCTAACAAAAGGGCCTTGGACCCACGTCTCAGTGGTACGAATCCCTTCTCTTCTCCGTCAGGCAAAATGAGAAAAAAAAACATCGAAGCACCATTGTTGGATTGTGGAGCTCTTGAATCCACGATCTGAAGCAAGAAAAGGCGATAGCAAAATGGGTTCAGGAATCAGAGAGCTGGCGGGATCTAGCGTCAAATATGTGAAGAGAGCTTCTTGTGAGAGAAACTTTCCTCGGCCATGGTCAGGAGAGAGAAATGAGGGAGCAGGCCATGAGAAATAGAAGATTCTTTCCCTTTCGTTGATGGAGGAGGAGCAGGAGAAGATGCTAACGAAGGAGCTAAAGGAGAACCGGTTGCTGGACTTGATTCGTCATCCTTCATTTTGGATTAGCGCTATTTTTTGGCTAGACCTGAGACCTCACCCCATGGCGGGAAACAAGAGAAAGCGCGGCAGTGAGAGAGCGAGAGAGACAGCGAGCCATTTCCTTGGATCAAAGTGGATTTTCTCATTCCTGTGTTTCGTATGTGCAACAATTCCTTTCCTCAGGAATGGAAGACGTGATTCCTCCGTTGCAAACGGGCAGATCCTTTTCTTTCTAGAGGAAGGTAATCCTGTAAAAATTCCTCTACCTTTCCTGTATTTCAAACGCAGCCTAAGTGAATTTTTTAGGCTTGAGTTTTTTTTAGGTTTTGAGATCAATTAGTACATACAACTCAATGTAGTAGCAAAGTCAAAGGTCTCGAGTTTGAATTCTGGCAAGCACAATTTATATTAAAAATAAATTGTAATTTATTCATATTCCACGTTTGCGTATACGAGAAGCTACAGACGAAGAGGAGTGTTAGAGAATAAATCAATTGCTCACTTTTCTCTATCAAACTTTTGGGTCACCTTATTCCGTACAGTACAGTCATCAACGCCTAAACTAAAAATAGCAAGTAGCGATCTTCTCTGCATTATGAAATAAATTAACATTTTAATCATTAGCACATAGTGTTTGTACATTCAGTGATGCTAGGTTTTTCAGTTGAGGCACCGGCACTCACACCGGAGACACTCGGTGCTTCGAGGAAAAATTCCCTCAAGCAACGGGTAGAGGTGGACGATGACCCAGAAGGCCAGAACGAGAAAAAGAGCTTGCCGAAGAGCGGGCCCCAGGACCCGTAGCCATTGTTCTCGGCGTCGGAGATGCCGACCATGTTGATGATGATGAGCGTGGTGGGCGGCACCAGCAGGGTGGTCCGCTTGGCGAGGTAGAGCTCGCTGGAGGCGTCGGTCTCGTCGTCGGCCACCGTATGTGACTGAAGTTGGCGTTCACGCCGCACAGCACCGTCACCATGAGCAGACTGGAACACAGCGAACAGGTGCGCGGAGGCGCTGCCGATGGCCCAGTCCTGCTCGTTGCGCCACCAGTCCTCCAGGCTCATGCCGCTTCACCGTAGCTCAAGCACGCCCATCGCGATGATGGGCAGCAACAGCGCGATGAACCACACGACAACAACAGAGCAGCGATATGTTCAGTCCGTGAGCTCGTCAGTGAATAGTCAGCGACAACCGGCATGATACGACTGAGATTCATATCATCTGTCTTTCATTTTGTATAGCTAATTTTGCTATATTTATTTTAACCACTTATTATATAATCAATGTTGTGTAATAACTGTATAATTTATAAATCACTCATTACATCTTATTTAGATAAAAAAATAATTTTAAATTATATAACATTAATTATACAATAAATAAATAGGATTACGTAGAGCAGAGGATATGAATCCGATACAAAGACGGCACTCACCGTGATCTCTGATCTGAACACACCGACGAAAGATAACGCATGCTCCCTGAAGTGAAGCATCAGCATTTCATTACTCCAACGATGAACAGTACAAGCAGCGATACGTGCTGGAGCTCCGCAATCAATTTCCGTCGCACCAGGCAGGGATCGAACTCGAGTGTTCAACACGTGACACAGAGGGCGACGTCCCCGTTGTACATCGAAGCTCGATAGTTCTAATAATCTCACAAAATACACGTCTTAGTTACTAAGTATAGTTTGTAAGTAAGTGTTCGTAAAGGAGTGTGTAAGTATAGATAGTGATGTAAATGTGTGTGCCCACATAGACAAATACTACATCTGTAACCAGTTTAAGAGGTTAAAAAAAAATAGAATACTAGAAAGTTACAGCAACCAGCATCATGCCGTCATGGCAATTTGGAGCTCAAAGGGCGCGTTCGGCCGCCCTACTTATGGCGGATTGCCGCAGCAACATAGGTTAAGTTTCCTGTAGCAGCAGTAACGAACAGTAAACAGTGAAGCACTAAAAATCTGAAGCGAACACACCCAGAGTCATAGAAAACAGCAAGGGTATGCGCTAAGCATTTCACAATGCAAATTGCTCGCTGGAGTTGCTGTAATCAGAGCACATTAAGGTAGAAATTTAGTGGCATACAAAATCGTCAACAATTCTCCCGCATCTCTTTCTAGTACCACCGCATAAACTGTCTCGAAGAGCAAAGTAACAACATAACCGATTGGAAAATCGCCTCAAGTCAGTTGAGGCTGTGTTGAAACTAGGTGCCAATCTCAGCAGAAAACCCCACCCCACCGTCGTCCAAGCCATGATCCTGATCTTCCATGATCTGCTGCACCTTACACGGTGTACCGTCCACCTCTGCTTGGCTTCTCTCTTCTGGAGTCATCCTGCAGATGATAGGCATCCAAATTCAGTAGAATGATCATCGTGCATACTATTGAATTTTCTCAAAAGTAGCTAACATAGAAGCTATATGACTTTTATCTTAGAAATAAAAAGAAGCTACCAACAAGCCTGAAGGCATACATGGAAAGTGTAGGTGATCTTATCATTGTAGTCAATGACATCCTTCCATTTCTTTCCAATATTTACCTGTACAACCAAGAAAATAATTAGGCTCAGGACAACACACCAATATAATGTGAATATTGCAGCATAAAATCTGTGATGCTAAACTATCAGGAAAAGTTTAAGACTACAAATGGTCACATTCTTGCCTCTTTCCTCAAATACTCAGTTGTTTATAAATGCACAGAGATTAAAGATACGTTCATGTTATAGTATTGTTTTTACAGAATGAGCATGTCACAGGCTCACTGACAACAAAGTTGCCTGCGCATAATAATCTATCAGCAACTCTGCATCCCTGCATAGACAAATAGCATGCAGTAGAACTCCAATTGAACAACATAGTTCCATCTTCCAAAGATATGATAAGGAGTATATGCACATGTTCAAGATAACAATATAGCAACACGGGCCTTCCTTGCTGTATTTCCTTAGTAAAACAAAATACTTCATATAGCAGCACATTGTGCCAATGAAAACATAGGAGGTAGACAGTTGATAGACCATTTTTAGCGTTTAAACGTCTGCAAATGTTTAGACAGGCTAAATGGTTTGTTACTGTATCATACCAAAAAGAGTATATGGAGGCCAACAGTAGGAAAGGAAAAAAGACGAGAAAAATGGGAAAGGGAGACGGGGTGACTGTCCAGCACAATAGCCAGCCGGCCCAGCCCAATAGTAGATCCAAAAGACCTTTGTTAGGTCATACATATGACCGAGTCCGGCTAGCAGCAAACCAACGCCGCCACCATCTCTTCTTCCTCCCCCTTCTTCCTCCCTCTCCACTGCGTTGTCTACCCAGCTTTCTTCCCTCTCGCTTCCTTCTTCATCTTCTCTGTGCACCATCATCCTGGCCATGCGCATGTGATCTTGATGGCGCAGATGGCTGAACCTGCACGATGGGATCTGGATGGCGGCGGCGGATGGCTGAACATGCATGGTTGGACAGCGGCTGCGGACGGCTGAACATGCACGGATGGACAGCGGCGGCAGACGGCTGGACAGCGACGGCACAACATGGATCAAGGTACTCAATCCCCGGTTGGTTACATCAACTAGACATGGCTCGAATGGCATCTATACCGTGCCAAAAAAAAAATTCTAGTGTACCTCATTTTTGATAATCTTTCTCAATTCTTTCAATATAAACTGGCCAACTGTCTAGAAGGCCAATTAGGACCTAAACTGTGTAGTTGGGGACTTGGGGGTCGTATACCGTTTAGACTGGTCTAGATGGCTGTCTAGAACAGTTTAGGAAAATCTGATTGTGACAATGAAACAATACCAGGAATTATCAAGGACTCAAGGGCAAACATATATACCATGCTAGCTTAGCCACTGTGTTACCTTAATGACAGTAAAAGGATTTACACAGCTGCTGAAATGAACAAATCAAATGGACAAAACTAGGTAAATACTACCTATTATGATTTCTAACAGGCAGCATACCATCTAGGAATTTGCATTACTTACCAAAAATGGACTACATGAAACTATTTTACCAAATTACTAAGATTAGGCCAGAACATAATGATTAATATATATGCAGTGAAACTGATAACAGAACTATAAATGACTTCTACGATTAACCTGGACAGCTTCATTGCTGGCAGTCCTTGTCCATAATGCAAGCTTGTCCCCTCTTTGACGGACACTAGCAACGATTCCACAAATCTCATCGGTTTCATCAAACTGCTCCCCAATAAGAGCCATCAACTGCATGTTCCAGAGTTGATCAAAAGCATTAAGTTAGGAAAACAAACCATTCAATATCAGGATACAGACGCTTGTAAAGAACTTCCCAGCTTCTAAAAAGGAAAAAGATTGGCGATGACACACCGTTTCAAGCCACATGGTTTCAAAAGTTGTCTTTCTGCTGCATGGGACAGTCCATTTTCCACCATTTGCACACTCTGGGTCTTCCCACTTTGGTTCTACTCCAGCTTTGAATAAGTGAAAATCAGCATTTCCTTGCAACTTACTTGGACGGAAAACCTGGTCATACAAGCTACACACAGAAAAATGGTTCCATAACTACAGAGATATATGATAATCAGATTACAGCAAGAACCATTAGACAAACAGATATGCAAACTAAAACAAAACACCCAAAGCATAAGATCACCTAAGGTGGCCACCATAAATAAGTTGTCAGTACATGTTGATGTCATGAGGTGTCTATGGTTATCTGAACAAGTTCTTGCTATATGTAAGTAATCATATGTTAAGGCAGTTTATTAAAGCAATGTTGAGACACTAAATAGAGAAGAAGAACAATATCCATTATGAAAAAGTTATGGAAGACGTAATATACATAGAACCACCAATATGCTTGTCCTAAGAATAACAGTGCAGGTGTGGAAACTTCTAAGTTCTCAACAAAAATAAAAGCCACAGTACTAATCTTAACACAATTATATAAAAAAAAAAGCAATTTAACTGGTTCTTAATCACAATCCACAGCAACTTCATTCTGAAGACAAACATCTCATGCACCGTACCGTCATAAGGACAGCATAAATTAAAATCAAATAACAGTGGCCAATCGTATCAGGAACACAGCATATTTAACTGCAATGACCTAATTGGTTTATCAACGGCGTCGAATCCAGAATTAAATCGACTCTACAAGTAATTATCAACCTTTACCATACGAACATAAACCGACAAGTATGAATCAACGCAGCATCCATATCAGATCCAAACATAACGGAACGGATCAGGAAGGGACCCGGGGTAAGAGTGCCATCCGCGGCAGCGAATATACCTCCAGAACTCCTCGACGGTGTCGAAGGTGTAGGCCTTCTTGAGCGAGGTGCCCCACGCCGCGCCGGGCTTGGGCTTCGACTGGATGTCGTACCAGAAGGTCCACTGCCTGTGGAGCTTGTGCGGCCCCTCCGCCTCCGCCGCGCCGGCGCCGGCGCCGACGCCCTCCGTCGGCGTTGCCACATCGGGAGTCGTCGCCGGAGACGCAGCCGGTACCTCAACCTCCGCCATGTCCAACGAACCGCCGCCGCCGCCGCTTTTCGAGGGTTTACTCGGGGTCGAGGAGAGAACGAGAGATAGCCAGATAGGAAGCAGCAGCCGAAGAGAAGGGAAAGAAAGGATTCGGCCGTCGCGCGTTTTGAGGCTGCGTGTTTTGACTGGTCTCCCCGGCCCAGTTTGGGCCTTTATTTATGCTTTCTATGGGTCGAAATTTTCAGTCTTAGTTTCACGTAAATTTATTAGAAGAATTTGTATATTTAAAATTTCAAACGTTGTTTTTTTTATAATCTTATTATCTGTGTGAATGATATATAAAACCACTTGTGTCTATAATTTGTAGATTCAGTGACAAATTTTCAAAGCACATTATTTTTATCGGCACAAATTCAAAATTTATTGCAATTCCAATCACAAAAATATCGTTAATCCACTCTACAGATTTACCTAAAATTTCACGTAAAATTTAAGATGAGGGAACCCACTTTGTCTTCTTGGCTTCTTGCTCTCTCATGAAGGTCGATCAACAACAAATGAGAGAGATGGGAGGTAACTGCTGGTCAGTCACCTAAAATGGTTGAGTGTTTGCCCACTTCTACACGCGGTGACGGCCTGGATGGAATCAGAGGGAAAGGAGACGCGAAAGGGAAGATCGTGACGGAGATAGGCGTAGCCGCGCCGTGGACGACGGGCCGGGCTGTCTGGCTTCTTCGGGCCATTACTCAGTACAGAGTAAGTCTCAGTTCGGGCTGAAAATGAGGGGGCTTTGTGAAATATGGGCCTTTAACTCCTATGACCAGCAAGAAACAATCTCGTGGACCTGTACTATACTTGACAAAGTCCTACACTAACTATACGCGACAAAGACGAACTTGCTAATCCTCAGCAGGTACGAGCAATGGCAGCCGGAGCTACTAGCCCGGAGGAAGAGCGCCGCCACCGCCGCTCTTCTCCTCCGGGCCGGCCATCAGCGACGACGCCATATATGCTCTCTTGATCGTCCTCTCGCTCACTCGATCTCAGCGATGACGAATGACAAAGCTATAGTTCTTGCTCGTTTCTAAGGCCTTGTCCAAAACGAAGCCTCTCATGGCGCTGCTTTTTTAAGCTCGGGGTCTCCGATGATCAGACGGGCTCCGACGAGCCGACGTCACCGCTCGCCCGGGCCTACTGCGCGCAGCCGCCGTGTCTCACTCACGCTGCCACGCACGGGGTGACGAGGCGACCACTACGAGATCGATCGATGGTCACCGGGATGGTCCATGGATCGGGAAGGAAAATCACGAACCATTCTGATTCGATCTCCGCGGTTACCTTTTCCCTGCGATCGAAAGAGAAGATCGATAACCAACACCGTTTGATCCGTTTCACACACCTAGCTGCCGACTACACGTATAGATGATCAACCTTATTAAGTTTCTCCTCTCACCAAACTTAGATCATACTATCTCCGTTCTTTAATTAATGTCGTCGTTGATTTTAAAATTTAATTTTGATTATTTATTTTATTTAAAAAAATTGATAAATTTTATATATTTTGATATAATTTGATTTATCATTTGAGTCATTTAAATCACAACTTAAAATTTTACACATTTAAATAATTTTTTTAAATAAAATAAATAGTCAAAATTAAATTTAAAAGTCAACGAACAATTACCGAGGAGTAAGTGTGTTCGATGCTTTAGTGCGTGGATGAGCTTTCCCCACCTACTCTCTGGAATCTGCCGACCACGGCAATTGAACGTCCTCCGTCCGAATATCATGAGAGAGAGAGAGCAGGAGCACCAGTGTTTAAATCAGGACAAGGTGCTAGCTTTTTGCTATGTCATTGAAGCTAGCGTAGTAAAAATTACTCTAATGGATAAAACTCTCTAGCATCATCTACAGTGGGCTCTATACACATAAAGAAATCAGTTTTAAATTTACTTTTCTCCGACTATTCTTCAAAGCAAACATTGATAATATTATTTTAATCAAAGCACTTGGTGTAAAGCTTTTGGTGCTAGTATTTGCTAGCATAGCACCCATCCTTCAATGTATAGCACTATGTATTCTTTTTTCTCTCTTCTTGGCACCCCCTTAGCAACAACGCTGGAGCTGCCCAGCACCCAAATCTGATGAGGAAGCTGCCTGATGCATGCATGTGATCATTGATCAGGCGCCGTCAGCAGCATGGCTGGATTGAGAGATGACGGATCCTATAAAGGACGGCCGTGGCAGCAGTTTTTGGGGATGCCGTGTACTAATCATCCGAGTCAGACTGGTCCAAGGATGACCCGGCGTCTTGCTGTCCCTGATTGGGATCCTTCTCCACCAACTTTTTGGTCGATGGGGACGTTGGTTTTGTGCGGTGCCATTGGAGCAGTTCCTGTCAAACCATTGCTCCGGACCGCTTGCTTTCCCTCGAGTACATGAACGGGTACCAGGGGAATTCAGTATAGTAATGTAGTGTTTGCACTAGTACTACAAAAAGATTACTGGTACAAAATTACAGGATCTGCTGTTTCAGTCGCTGAGCAATGGCTGCTGTCAGGTCAACAAGATTTAATCTGCTCACACAAATGCAACATCTATTAAAGGACCCAAGACCAGAGTGTTCAGTGGTAACAGGACCGCTGGCTACGCTCGTTTACAAACTACTTACTCCGTTTTTAAAATATTAACACTGTTGACTTTTTAACATCAACTTTCACCATTCGTCTTATTAAAAAAATTATTCAAATGTGTAAAATTTTGTTATTATTTGATTTATCATAAGTGAAATTTAAATCATAACTAATAATTTTACACATGGGAATACATTTTTTAAATAAGAGGAATGATCAGCGGCGTCAATAATTTAAAAGGAGAGGGAGTAATTTGTTGCGCAGGCAGGAGTTCCAACAAATTTACGGAGGATTGATTTGGGTGAAATGAACCTGAGAAGATAGTTTAAGTCGAAAAAAATGCACAAAAAAGAATTGCAGTAGTCCAATTGTGCGCGGGAACCGCGGTTCATGAATTGATGATTTTTTGCGGTGTTAATTCCTCACGTGACTTAGAATCAACAAAGGATCAGTCAGTGCTGGCTGCTTACCTACCATCTGGAGCACCGTCTCATCCAGCGTCTGAAATTCCAGAAGAACAACCAATATGACTATAAATTTCACTTTTAAAGAACACAACAGGAGCCTATGTTCCTCGCGTCTTCTGTGTTCTAATTCATGCCCGGTACAGGTTTAGACACAAACAAACAAAAGACATTGAATCCCAATTATCTGAACAAAGCATTTTGCTGGATTACGGAAGGTTTAGTTCAAATTTACACGGAAGAAGCTATAATAAAGACCTGTACAAATGAGATAGCTAGCTAATCATCTCGTCGCACTAACCAGTATACCATCTAGCGACGACGCCACTACTAAGCACTTCTCCACCAGGCTAGTTACAGAGAAGAAACTAGAAAGGAGGAAGACAAGTATCCATAACTAGTTAACTACAGCTACAAGTAGCTGCGATGGTGGTCGGCGGAGGCGAGTCCGTCGTCGAAGTTCTGGGAGTAGCTCTCCAGGTCGTACGCGAACCGCACCGGCGCCGGCCGCGCCGCGCTCCGCCTCAGCCTGTGCCGCAGCTTCCTCAGCAGCTGCCTCACCGGCGCCACCGACCGCCGTGTCTCGTCGTCGCCGCCGCTCATGACGGCC